>CP136880.1:16862500-17332500 GCA_033000465.1 Sciaenops ocellatus | reverse complement strand
TTTTGTATAAAAAACAAATTTTGTGGTATTGCCCACCTCTTGTAATGGAAAAACACACCGCTGTCAGAAAACACATTTTGTTTTTGTTTGCAAAGCTCAATATGTATTTTAATATTTGCTAGATCTTCCTCTGCAGGACTCCTGATTCTGAGTTTTGACTTGGAAATGAGCGACAGCGACCATTAGTGTGGGCGTTGTGTTGTACACTCATAGAAGAATACTCTGATGCAAAAAAAAAAACAAAACAAAACACTGCACTCTTTTATCTCAAGGGTCAATTCCTTCTTTCATGGGTTCCTGATAAATAAACTTCCTGTTGTGTGTTTAACTTAAACAGAAATCATTTGAATATTTTAACAAAATATAAGAAGCAGCTTTTAGTTGTGATGGCAACAACATATTGGCATAACACACAGTAAAAGTTGAGATAGTAACTAAAAGGATGATGTGTTTCCAGACTGTTTTAGAGCATTTTGAACTTTTAAAAGATCCTGGTTTTTGTTAAGCAAATGTTACAGTAACATTTTATGTTACAGGTCTTTAATTATTCAGAAATAAGTAGAAGTTTTAAAAAGTGCCCCTATATACAGTGTCTGATGGCAGCAGTAACTTCATATCATTTTCCCCTCATATACTCTACCTCACATTACCTCAGCTGCCATTGACATTAAGCTCTTTTTCCATCACTGTTGAGGTTAGAAGGTGGCAGAGCATTTCCTCAGTTGGCTGCTTTTGTAGACACCTCAGTCATCACTTTGGAGGCAAGCTACTAAAAATGAGAAATTTCAGGCTGTGGATGAAACATTTTGTGTCAACATGTTGTCCTTGGCAGATGTGCAGAAGAAGTTAATATTGTAGTCTGGTCCAATATCAGCATTTGGATTTTGATAGATTTATCTCCTTTATAGGTGTTGATTGTAGTGAGGGGCTCCTCCACTTGAGGCGCCTCTCTTTGGGCGTTCATTCGAGGTCAGTGAGAGTTCAGTAGGAGTTATTACACAGTAGCCATCATCATTTGAGCTTTCATTACTTAGCAGATTACTTTTTCCTTTGGCCAAATCCCTCTGCATGTTAGAGTTTCTGGACACTCTTGTCCACAGAACGAGCCTTTCATTTAGTGTCTTTGATGATGTGTGACAAGCAGGAAATGAGACTGTTAAAACAGATGAGTAAAATAATCCCCATAGAGCAGCGTTATGTGTTATTGGCTACATATTTGTGTCAAGATTTTACGGCTGCTTATTAGGTCCCAAACATCTGTTCCAGTTTTCCATTGTTGTGACGTGTGTTTAAACGAAACACTAAATCAGAGTCTAATTAAAATCACAAAGTCTTGGATATTTTCATCAGGACACAGAAGAGATTAGATGAAATAATAAGTCTTCATCTGGTTTTAATTATGCTGTGTGACGTCAGGGAGAGACATCGATCGTGAGCAACCACTCAGTGAGACAAGTTAATGTTTGGTTTCCTTTCTTGTTTAATGACGTGTTTGAGAAGAAGACGATATTTTTGACTGTTTATTTTTTTGTAAGCATGTTGACTTTTAACACGTTATACTTGTTTCCTTTGTTAGTATTTTCCTGTATGCGTATGCTTAAATGGATGTCTTACCACAAACATTCTGATTGAAAAAAACACATTTTAAAAATGAATAAGAAAAACAGCAAGTTGAAAAATAATTGGCCAATATATTGGGGAGCCAGTATTAAAATATTATTGGCCAATATAATAAATGCATTGTTATTATTAAATAAAAAACATATACAATTAAATAATTATGACTGAAAAATTAATAATGAATTAATTTCAGAAATAAATGAATGAAGCAATAACATAGAAATGTATAATGCATCAGTATAGTTCAATAAATACATAAATTAGTTTTTATTTACAATCTAAAATTGAAACTGATTTTATTTATTTTCAGGGGACTCTTTATTTCGCAGCTATTTTTATTTCCATTTGTCTTATTCAAATGAAGGCTGTGTTATCTCACAGAGCTGTGAGACATAAGACTCACAGAGAGGTTCAGGCCAGGCAGTTTGATGACAGGGATCGGGGTGGTTTTCTTGTTGGGTTTGGCTCCTGGCACCACTTCCATCCTGTTCTCTGTGATTTATGGAGTTTCCTGATGGACAGATAGATTTTACTTGTTGATAAAGTAACTCACTGCTGCTAATTAGCTGCTAAACTCAGATTAGCAGACGATTGTTGTTGTTTTCACTACTAGCATAGGAGCTTAATACTGTAGGAGGTTTACTGGCCGAGTGTGGTGCTGGAATGGAAACCAGAACTAGGCAAGCAGGCAACACAACCGGGCTGGGCAGTAATGGCTAGCAGAGCTAATAGCTATTGATCAGCAGATATTGTTAGCAGCAGGTTATAAGTTCATAGGAATATTTCTTTATTTAATATTGACTAAAATGGCATCATAGTTTCAGCATCAAGTCATCTTCAGCGTGCAATTATACATTTCAGTGTCTGCTACACATGATGCTTACAATACTTACTCCATAATTACTCCAAACTGTGCTGGCACTGTCAGTAAAACAAAGTTAGTAAGAAAGTAAGTTAAGGTAAACAAATAATGAAATAAATCTCGAATAACAACAACAACAACAATAAAAGGTCTTAACGGACGTTATTATATTATGTAATTATAATTTATTATGGGGATTATTTAGATGCAGATCTCAATGGAGTGGCGCCTTGCACCCAAACGCATAATCACATTATCTTGTTGTTGTAAACAGTAGTCAGATGAAGAACCAAGTACAGATGAGGGCAGGAGGCAAAACAATAAACTGTTCAGCCAAAAATTCTTGCTGAACTCTCTGTGCTGCAGAAAACAATTAACACAATTGGACCAAAACATATTGGTTTACACAAATTTGTTTCTCTAACAACTCGGTTACAGGCTCATGTGGTTAAGTCAGATGAGGGAGATGTTCTCGAGCCTCAACCATCGAAATAAAGTAGACACATGCAGGTGAAAGTCATGATTAGGTATGGTAGTCTCTATAACTTTACTGTAACATTACAGCCAATGTTAACAGGCACTTGTATCTAGGATAGTCGATGTATTGCAACATAGCTAGTAATTGTTAGGGCAGATACTGTGAGCTTCTCAGGATCACATCCTCCTGGCATGACACGTGTCACAGAGGTAACATATAGACCATCTACAAATAATAGAACATTGCTGCAAGACTGTTGACCAGGTTGTAGTAGGACAACTTGAATCACACCCATCTTATCAGCTTTACATTGGCTTCCCATCAAGTTCAGGATTCATTTTAAGGTTCTTGTTTTCACATAGAGCTCTTATTTGTCAGGCACCAGAAGACATACTGTGATCTGCTTTATCCTTATATCACCATAGGACACTTAGGTCTTCTGACTAGTTGTCCCTCATGCTTGATTGAAAAGGTGATCATGCCCCTGAAGTAGTGCCTCTAACACTGTGGAACGCTCTCCCCATAGGTTTACATTCTGTGGTCTCTGTTGAAGCCATTAAAAGCAGCTATAGACCCATTTATTCAAACTGGCCATTGTCTGGCCTTGTGCTGTTTGTTTTTTTCATCTTTTGTTATTGCTTATGTTTAATTGTTTGCTTCCTTTTATGGTTCTATGGTTTAATTTTTAACAATTTGCTCTTTTAAAGCACTTTATGACCTAATTTGAGCTAGCTCCTATACTAAATAAGCTTTATTATTATTAAATTATTATTAAATTTAAAGACCAAGAAGAAAAGTAAAATAAATAACTTTTGCCTTGTCTTTTTAGTCTTGTCCAGTTTGAATGATTAAAAAAACAAATCGGCTTAGAATAATGAAAGTTACATTTTCATTTGATTGTTTTTCGAGTCCAGCACAACACCAGTCTTGATGGATCTTGTTCTGAAATGGGCTGTTAAAGTGAATGACGTATTGATTTTGGGGCATATTCAGAGTACACCAGTGTTGACAACTGTCAAAATGCTTTAGGCCATGGAGGCACCCAGTCAATAAGATGCCGGGCTTTTAACAGGCGCTTAAAATAGCGTATGCTTGGTAGAATTTACTTAGATGTTGCAGCCAAAATCTAAAATGACAGCTCAATAAAAGCCATAAGCTGACACGGCTAAAACTGTTTCTGGCAGCTTTCATTTAATAGACCGATTTATATGCCGAGTTTCCGTTAGTAAGCGACCCAAGGCATTCCACACTTTTTAACTTATTTATCATTTATTTTGAGCTGTTGAGGTAAATTGGGAATGCTGTATTTCAGACACAAAATTAGCCACCATCCAATGCTGGTGTAATTATTGAAGTGGCTGTTATTTGCTTCACTTACTGATGATTATTTGCTTCACTTGGTAAAATTTGAACTTTCACTAGCCATTTGGCACCCTGGCACATCATACTTATTATATATTCCAACTGTAAATTAGTTAATTTAGACTTTGAACAATACATTTTTGAGACAACTTTGAGTTAGTCACTGTGTTGCTGCATTGGTGCAGACAAGGGATAGTGGGGATTTAACTGGATTCTTTAGAAGATCAATGAAAGATCAAAATTAGAAAGACGCATGCTACAACACACATAGATATACCGCATAAACAAACAAAACCCTGTTTCCATTCAGTTTCAGGAGTAAAAGTTTAAAGCGGATGAGATAAAACAACATGAAGATGTTGTTAATATAAATGTATCATCCTAATTATCTGGGTGCCTTTCGAGTAAGAGAGTTGAAAGAACTGCATTTTTTTCCCACTCCCACTACTCACAAGAACATGATGTTCAGAGTTGAAGAGGGCTCTTAATATAGTCAATCAAAACAAAATTCGTTCTCAACCTGCAACCAGATACATTTCATTTTGCAGGGCAGAGCACTTCACGATGCATTATTGTGTAACAAAATGCTTTGTATATAGAAAAGGTAAACAACATTTTATTAATTGGCTTTAATTTATTTCTTTTTCATCAGAGTAGTGAGGGTCAGAAGAGGTCTCTGAACAAATGGAATAAAAGTTCAGAGACCCAGATGCTCGTTGAAATAGAGTTAAATGGGGTTGTGTGAAAACTCTACCCCTACAGTTGTATCTGCTTCCTCTGTTCTGACAGCTCATGTTTTCCATCAAGAGTAAATTGTATGCATTTGCCCTTTAATGCATTAAATGGACTAAGATAAAATGGTGAACCAAGGTCAAGCATGTGGGGGCACAAATGCATGGAAAATTCCATTTAGCAAAGAAAAAGTTCATGTAGGACTCTATAACAGGAGAGGAGGGTGCAAGGATGCCCACCCTCTGCGTTAAGTGACACCCACTTTGTGTTTTTATTCTATGAGTAATAACATTTTATGATTCGTGACTGTTTGATAGAACGTATTTGTTTGAATGTATGAAACACTGCTGCGTGTATAATATAAAAGAGTTCTTTAATGAGTGTTGCTGTAAAGAGGATTTGTCCTCATGCGAGCATAATAATCGGATACTGCCAAAACATGTTTGTCTGTGAGCTGTT
The DNA here is from genome assembly GCA_033000465.1 of Sciaenops ocellatus. Classification (NCBI taxonomy): domain Eukaryota; kingdom Metazoa; phylum Chordata; class Actinopteri; family Sciaenidae; genus Sciaenops; species Sciaenops ocellatus. The sequence continues at coordinate 17,326,987 of CP136880.1, read as the reverse complement.
TGAGTGCAACAGCGAGATTCATGTCAGAGCTGATTCTTAGCAGGGCTGCGCGATTAATTGAAGTTGTGGTATTCATTCGTTGCAATCCAATTTTTACATGATAATGATTCTGTAGAATTTCCATTACCAGGGAGATCCGTTTTCCCCAACAAAAGACAAGATTATATGACGAGTGTGCACAGACAAAGACGGCAGAAACAAATATCTAACATCTACAGTATAAGACGTAAGGCTGTGTTTAGATCAACATGCAAAAAACACAGGATCGATAGTGCTTTGTGTGTACAGTAAGGGGTGCATGTGTATTATTGCTTGCTTTATGTACATGTAAAGATGGTTTCTGTAATGTTCTTTCATTAAGATTGATTTATGTCATTTTGTGTGGTGGAAAAGTGTACAAAAATATAAACTAGAATACTGAATGTGGTTGGTGATCCTCTACAGATGTGTTTAGAAGATTATCTGGCTTGACAGGTCACACTTTGTGTCAGACAGTGAGAAAGGCTGCCAGCACACTTTATGTCTGTTTTACACATCAGTATACAGCACCAGTCAAAGGTTTGGATACACTATCACAGTTCAGTTGGTTTTTCTTGGTTTTCTGTCTTGTACAGATTAACACCAAAGACATAAAAACTATGAAATAACACTGGTGAATTGTGTAGTGAACAAAAAGTGTAAACAAAGATTGTAAACAAAATGTTTTATGTTTTAGGTTCTTCAAGGTTTTTTGTTTTGATGACTGCTTTGCACACACTCCCCATCAGCTTCATGAGGTAGTCACCTGGAATGACTTCCCATAAAAGCTGAGAACTTTTTGGCTGCTTTTCCGTCATTCTGCAGTCCAAATAATCAAAAACCACTCAGTTGGGTTTAGGTCGGGTAATTGTGGAGACCAGGTCATCTGATGCAGCTGACCACTCTCCTGCTTGGTGAAATAGCTGTTACATAGCCTGGAGGTGTGTTTTGTGTTTAAATGAAATCAACATATTGTCTGCAGGTCTTTCTTTACTGGGGCGGTCCTCAGAGCCCATTTCACCACATTGTTTGATGGTTTTTGTGACTGTACTTGAAGGCACATTCAAAGTTCTTGAAACTTTCTGGATTCACTGACCTTGATACCTTAAAGTAATGATTGACTGTTGTAAAAGTTGAGCAGTTTTGCCATAATTTGGATTACTACAGTAGTCGAATAGGGCTTTTTACTGTACACCAACACTACCTCTGAACAACACAACTGAAGGTCTTAAATGCATTAAAGTCTTTGTAAAGTAAGAATCAGTACGAGTCCTGAGTTTGTCAGAACAAAGAAGAAAATGTTATTAACCACCCAGCCAAATTTGAATGATTAAAAATGTTTATGAAAAAAGTTTATGAAATTAGGTGTCAAAATTGGTAAAAATTAGCAGTATTCTCAGCTCCAGGACTGTGGGGGTGTGTCCGCTGAATGTGCCGAATCTACACCGACTCGCGGGAGCAGTCAAGCAGCCATTTTGAAGCCACTAAAACGTGTCAGATGATGTTAAAAAAAATCACATGACTAACACAGGGGGTGCAGGAGTATGCTCAGGGTGGCCTCAGCGTGTCATCGAGCCACCCTTTAGGACCGCCCAAAAAATCCTCGACCGAAAAACGCTGAAAAACTGTTTTAACCTCTAACTCCACATTTCAGTGATATGTATCGTTCGTATAAAGTCTTTTTACATGTTGTCAGCAACTATTTTCCAACATATATAATGTATTTTGAAAGAAATCTCAGAATCGCCTTCACACGGACCTTAAGTGATAACCTCATGAAGCTGACCGATAGAATACCAAGTGTGTAAAGTTGTAACCAAAGCAAAAGGTGGCTTCTTTGAAAAATCTAAAATATAAATACATTTTTTTTGTTCACCACATCATTTCATGTTTTTATTTTATTATATATTTTATTTAATTTTCTAGTTCTGCAGTGTTAATCTATAATGTAGAAAGTAACAAAAGACAAAACACTGAATGAGAGGATGAGTCCAAACTTTTGACTTGTACTGTAAAGCATAAGCACTGTGCTGTGGCACTTGGCTAGGTGTTCAGTTTTCCACATTTTGCAGAATATAGACGTGCTACACTGCAGCTTTTCACAACAACAGTTCTGCAAATGGTGGGTGTAGACCTTTTGTCACAGCTGCCGATTTCTACTTTTATATTAGTGTCTAGATCAATTTGCAAGTCATTGTGTGTTAATGGTCTCAATACATTGGTTATTGGGGCCCGATTCTCTCCGTGTGTCGCTGGCTGATAAAGCCTTAAGGGGCAGCTTGTTGCCAGCATCCAGCGAATAGTCCTCACATGCTAGAAACCCCGCCAGAGCCAAGTCTCCATGCACTGCCAGCTCTGCTGAGTGCTGCTTTGCCTGCTGTCAGACAGTACAGAATGATAACCACCAGAACGGGCATTAATATGCAGTATCCACCAATCAGGACGGCACAGCTGGTACAAATCAGCATTCCTGAGTGGGTGACTACACCCCTGCCTGTATTTGATAGTACTGGATTTTGTGACTTTGTCACTTGCTTTTCTTTCTTGTTTCCCTCAGAAAAGTAGTGCAACAATGTGTGAACTAGCTGAACCTATTCATTTATTTAGCTATTTTTAATGTGACTTCAAATAGATGGTTGCAATCTAATTACACCGTTCTTCTGCACACAGCATGTGTTGATAAGGGCCTCACTGTGTGCATCTGTGTTTTAGAAAGGATGTATGTGATTTCTTGCTCAGCTAGCCCCGGGTTAATTGCTTTCAAGGCCACACATTGATATGTTTTTGTTAGGAGTTCATTTGTGTTCAAGGCCACTTAATACCAGAGTCTGCGTTAGCTTTTAGCAGAGTATATCACCCAACTTTTTAGGAGTTGACAGCATGAAATACACTCCTGATCAGGAGTGTATACTTCCCAAACTGGCCCTCGTGTCAGGCCTTTTGAAAGTGGGGGTACCAGGGGCTATAGATTCATGCAGAATTTATGGTGCTTACTCTTTCTCTTCCTATTCTCTTTGGCTGTAGAACAAGATGCTTTGATATGGAGCATCTCTGTCATGCAGCCAAGGTCCAAGGTAGGGCTTGACAGTGTCTACTAAATATTAATGATGAGGCATGAAATATTGACAGTCACCATAACTGAAGACGAAGTTTGAGGAGGAGTCTAGGATAAGGTAGCACCAGGAGTGCTAATACATTTAGAGTCTCCTGCTAAAGTTGTACAAATCAATCAGGGTTAACCAAAATGTAGACTGCTACGGTCCTCAGGACAGAAAACCTTGTCGTGTTTAAGTGAGGGGTAGTAACGTTTCTTGTGCTGGTCAAAGTGAGACAAATCAGGTAACGAAAGGGATAGGATAGTGTCTTTGATCACATCTCATCACCATATGGATAATAATACGAGTTGCTGAGATTTCGTACAGAGAATACAAGAGTGTGAACGTGTGTGCATTAAAGTGTAAAGAGTGGAAGGCCTAAGATAAAGTGTCTTGAAGTTCGTCTATGCATGTAGAGGGAATTGAATCGTATTGTTCCTGGAGTATTATGGAATCCAATTTAAATTAGCAAGGATTTAAAAGTTTTGTTATCTAACCCAATCCAAAGATAACCTTCCCCAAAGTTATTGATGCAGAGTAAAAATCAAAGATTATAATAAAGTATTTAAAATGTTGTTAGGAGGATCATTTATTTACATAAACTGTGCTATTGCTGTTCACCGCCAGGTTTCCTGATGACGAGTCACATAAATACGTTATCCTCCCCTGTAGAGTTCATACTTTAATGCTATGAAGCCATTCTTTCTTGCTTCTCTCTGCTGATTATATTTATTTCATTAGAACGAATTTGAAGCTGCAGTACAGCACACTAGATGGATCCAAGATATAGGCAGAAGTAAAGATGGCACCTCACTTGTAAATCTTCGTGTGCCTCTGCAGATAGATATCAGACTACAGACTATAGATAGTCTGTAGAATCTGTTACATCTTGAAAATGTTGTCATCAAATACCATTTAAATAAAGGTTAGAATTTAAAAAACTTTGTCCAGTTTTAACAGACAGCCACATGTCTTTCCTGGGCTGTGCTGTTATCAACAATACACTTCAACAAATGTATTTCAAGCCTCCGCTGCATGAACTCATCTGTTAAATCCTCATGTTCTGCATGCATTCAGAGAGACCTGCTGTTCAGTTCAACTGTATAATATCAGTGGCTGCACTTTAGAGTGCAGTGCATAAATTAACTGTTGGATCCATTTTACTGGGTTGCCAAAGTTTATGCATATGTCCATGTGTAGAGTCTCATTGTTGCCAAACAAGAAGCAACAAATTTAAATGTTGTGTTGTAAACAATCGCTCCCTGTGAAATTATCTCGGCCCAGTTGAACACACTTCTGTCTGCAGCCAGTGGATTGATTATGCAAATGAAACAGCTTTAGTTATTATTAGTTATTAATTCTCAAATATGTCACAGCCCTATAATTAAAACAACTTCCACAGTTTATCAGAGATAGCACAGAACAAGGCTGGAGCTCTGCCAGCAGCAGTCAGCAGATGTCAAGAGAGTGAAACACTGCTATTATCAAAGTAAACACTCTTTGCCTGAGAGAGGGAGAGAGGGAGAGAGAGGGAGCACGAGTGAGACCTCAAGACCTTGTGCATGATCTATAAAAAGTGAGTCAATATTGCCTGGGGGGCATGCTAAGTTGGTTCCCCATGGTATCTGTATATGTCATCATTTTATATAAGCTGTGCACTGTCAATCTCTACCAGAGCACAGAAAGACTTATAGATATAAGCTAGTGTCTGCTCCACTGGTCATTGAAACTATAGGGGCATAAAGATGCATTGAAGCTGTTGAACTGTGTGTGTGTGTGTGTGTTAATGTTGGTGTTTTAGAGCATGACTGAGAATTGAAAAGGCTACTGCTGTAAAATTAGCAGCATTAAACTCTGAATATTACACTGAGTTGGAATTGTATCTGTACTGTAGAGTATGTGTGACTCACAGCGAGGCCTGGGTAATTAGCTGGAGTTGAAGGAAATATTCAGTTTGTCTGTAGCATAATTCAGTCTCTAAACTCTTACAGTGCCTGATAGAATTTTGTTTATATTATTGTGTTTTAGCTTTTATATAAAATGCAGACAAAATGTCAGAGGTTTAAAGTGGGTTTGTTGCATTATGTTAATAATACAGAGGCCGCCCACTATCTCACACTTTCTAATCTAGCACTCCTCACATCTCAGTGCAAAGAGTAAAAATCTTATGAAATAAGATATATATATATATATATATATATATATATTTTAGTTTTATATATAATAATAAAACTCTGCACATAATACCTCCTAAATAAATTAATTATCTGTGAAATCGAGCAGTCACTGTAGTTGTGAAAGAGATTTCACAGACTGATGGCTGTGTATTCTAACTGCACTTATCTAATCTGACAGGCGAAACCAGCTAACAGGGCTCTGGAGTCTTAGCCCTTTATCCTCATCCATCCATCTATTTATCTATGCTTAGCCAGGTCAAGCTTGCAGTTGCAGCAGGCTGAGCAAGGTAGCCCAGATGTCCATGTCCCCAACCATGTCTTCAAACTCTTTCTTGTTGATCCTGAGGCCTTCCCAGACCTTGTGGGATATTTTTTTTACTGCATATTCTGGATCTGCCCCAGGGTCTACTTTATTACTATCTACTCCTATCTACGATATTTACAGCGAAGTATGTGCTGTGAAATTGTAGTCACGATGCTGTTTTCGTCTGTTCTCAAAGTGGCCTCATACCACATCAGGAAGGAGTGTTTCAGAAGCTTTGCCCACAAGACTTTGTTAACTTGCTCAAGTTTGGTTGCTTGTCCTTGGTTTATGTGCTTCTGCCATGAATTACTATGTAGTTGTATCGTTTCCCTTTTGTCATTTTTTACATTCGGCACGAGGTGTTTTATTTGAAACAATGACCATATTTTCTATGTCTATGTCTGACTTCCAACCAGCTCGATCTTCTCTCTGCTGCTTGATGCTTCTTACGTCAAAAATAGACACATATTCTCCGTGGAGAAAAGCTTAGAGCTGTTTCTGGGACGTTTCTGGGACGCTTCTGAAACGTGCTGCGACACTTCTGGTGGAATCACACGCATTGCCTAAAACAGCTGCAGCCGCAGGGCAGCTGCAGCACATCGCGGCTGTACCCGGTGGAATTAAGCAGTTAGGTAGTTCATGAAAGCTCCGGTAATAATACCCTTGACATTGTTAAGTGTCCAGGCTGAACTCTTGAATCCTGTAGCCTGCATTGCAAACCATCATGATGGTTTCACCAACGCAGACTGCTCCTATCAAGCAATCCGTGGTTGATTAGCAATAGCGTTGTATAGCTCATTCATGCAGCAGGATGTGAAGCAACAGGATCACCCTTTACGTTTTCATTCTAATTATGTACACACTTGGGTGTGAAGTATACGCCATTGGCTGGCACAGCTGTAGCCTTTATCAAAGAAAAATTGTTTAAAGATTTTCTCTAAGTGTCCTGAATGTCAAGTTAGAAATGGCATATGCCAACAGCCTGAAGATTTTATTGAATAAAAGCAATGAATGAACTTAAAAATATGCTACTAAAGTAAAAAAAAAAAAAAGTGTGAATTATTTTTTGTCGAGTCTCATTAGAAAGTTCAGCCTGTGTGAGACAGAACTTGCCAAGATTAAGTTGGTGGATTTATAGTTGTCAAAAGTTGTCAAAAACGATTTTAAACTGTCTCAGGACATGCCTTTAATGTCATGTATATCAGATCCAAGGTGAGTCTGTCAAGTTCTTCTCTTCTCTACTTGTGTTTTATCCTCCTTCATCTTTTGTCAGCAGTTGTTTGCTTCCTCTGTATCTTCTGGCTGTCTTTGACTTTAAAGCCCAGTGGCTCCATGATCCCTAGAGGCTGCTTGTAGATGAGTGGTGTCTGCATGACAGTACAAACGCCATTTTTGTATTTTTAAAAGAAACCAGAACCAGGGATTGAGAAGATGGAAAAAATAGGGACGTATCAGTGTAAACCAAATTATTATTATTATATTATTATTATTATTATTATTATGAGTTACCAGAATTACCTCCCTACATCTACTCTAAAATGGCAAATGCATTTGTGCGGCATCTGTCAGGTAATACAGGCCACCACGAATACGTTATGGAAAGCGAAATTGATTGAAATTCATTATTATTATTCAGCTGCAGTGTAATGAAATGAGCTTGCTTGTCAGAATCGTTCACCCTCAGCTCCTGTCACACATTTTCCCTCTTTTTTTTAAACAGTGACTTGTTAAAATCAAGGCCACCTTGATACTGAAATAAATAAGAGAGATTATTACTCAGATGAATTTGTGGGAATGATATCAAGTCTTTATATTTCAAACTGGAGTACACAGAGAGACAGTCCATGTCCAGGCAAGTTGGTGTCAAATCCATATAGAACCTTGTGGAAGTAATTACAAAGTCCAAAAGCCAATTGTTCAGATTCCTTCACAAAGAAACATGCTTTTAGTTAGACTATAACCATATTTAACCTTTGTTTTAAAAATCTTAGTAAATCTTGGCCACAACAAAAACAACAATAGCAGAAAGTACATTACCTACGTAACCTACCTTGATTGCCTATTTTCACAGCATACCTACACTTAAATTGATCAAAATTTAAGCAAGTCAGTCTGAGGCAAATCAGTCAAATAATGCTGTCTAGTTTTAAACTCATATTTATACTCATATTATCCTGATTATTGCTTGTGAACTGATTTAGAAACGCTTTGGAAAGTGAAACTGCAGTGCTGGCCCATAAGAGTTTTTTGCTTAGTCAACCTACCCTAGTTAAATAATGCTTAAAACTCTAAGTGAACTGATGAACAAAACAAAAAAAAATTGGTTTGCGGCTGCAGATTTTTTTAAAATGCTGAAACAAGTTCTCTCAAAAGGTGGTAGTCCCTGGGGAAAGTTCCTGTGGTGGGAATGCTCTTGGGTGTGTTCTAATTGATACTGCATTGAGTAAATGATGTGTGCATCCTCAGTATGTCACGATTTTAGTAGCTTAAGCTAGAGCAACAGACGATGCTGCATACAGTGGGAGCTGTGGGACAAGTAAACATCTGTGTTTGGGTGGGTATTTGTTTGCCTAATACTTTGGTGCCTCAAACAAACTGCCAGACTGTCACTTGATTTGTTTGAGAGACTTCCTTTTGGCTGTAAGTCCTGCAAATCACATCACAGACTTTTTTTCCTAGTCATTTCCCCAGTGCATTACGGTCCTAGGAGTTTGTCTATAGGTGGGCAATAATTCTGTATCTCCCTCGCCTGTAAAATCTGTTTGATTGGACATCCAGCCAAGTAAAAGGCTGCTGGTGGAGACTGTATCTAAGTTTCTGCAGCTGTGGGTATGTGCAGTGTCTTCACTGCCACACAGGGATCAATGTCCAACTTGGTGATCTTTGGCACACAAATTTGTACGGGTTGACCAATAGCAAACTCATCTCAACAGCGCTGACCTTTGATTGAATGGAGAGCTGGAGAGTTCAAAATGGAGAAAGCTATTGTAGCTTATTATTTGTTGTACCTTTTTATATGAAACTGCTCTCCTACAGTATAAACAACTCCATATAAAAAGGCATGGTTTGCCAACAGTTATGGGTTGACGGTACAAATACATCTATTGAATAAACCATGCCTTGTCTTGTCACTGATTGGTTGGGAGTCTGCCCTGCTGAATTAATCATAAGAATGAAATACCAGCATTGTACATGAACAAACACTGCTGCAATATTTACAATTAAGGTGTGTGTATAACTAACAAAACTAACATTTGCATAGAGACACATTTTTACTTCATATCGAACGGAGACAAGTTGTTCCAGCGCGGGTAAAAAAAACAAACACTTTTTACAGTCGCTGGCATCTTCTTTAGGGGTTGGCACCTTAACACTTCCAGCTCTCACCCCTCTTCTTCTCAGCCACACTCGGCACTCCTCCTCATCAAGGCAAGGGCTCTTACTAACCTGACAGCTGATCATGCCAGGTGGTGCCGTGATGAGAATGTCACACAAACCTCCTCCACGCTGGGGCTTTAAGACAGAAAAACACTCATGGATCTATGTTTTATTATAACTGTAAAGTCTTATCAGTCGTGAACTTGTCAATTCAAATTCTTTATTGTACCACTTTGACCTTAAGGCTCAAAGAATGGATGAGTTCCACAGCTAGTGTGCATTTATTATCACTAGCAGCATGTGGACATGTTCTTGAATGTATATGTCTTCATATCAAGGTCACTGGCCTGTGGCCCTTTGGGAAAACTGGTGCTCTGATGCTGAAAACAACAAGTTAATAATTAATAAATCTTGGGCGGACAGCAGTAGAGACCTTCTTGATGGACCACGGCTGCTGTTTGATGTTAGATCCCCTGCCTCACTGTCACTATTTTTACTCTGGGGGGGGGGGGGGCCTGCTCCTGGCTCTTCTGGCCTAGAACCACAATTGCCCAAATTAGGGACACTATTAAAAGCTGTGGTTTGTGATATTGTACGGTTTGGTGGAATAACCATAATAACCATTGTCACTGCCTTTTCACAGTTTGCTCTCAGTATAGTTTGATAGGTGTCAGACCTTAGAAAGCCAGTCTATATCTCATAAGCTCTATTTTTGCCTGGTCAGGTACATGCTGGACCAATGTGCTATGGGGAGTGTGTGGATAATGATGTGACTCACCTCCTCCCAAAACCCCTGGAACCTTTTACAACTGTTAAAAGGAGCCATTGTAGATATAAAATGAATTATGTTTCTGTGACTTTGTGACCTTTTATAAGCTTCAGAGTTATCCGGAAACCAACTTGAACTCACGCCGTTCCTGACTCTTAGTTTAAAAATCACAATGAAAGGTCAGTGGCAGTTGAGCAAGTGTTGCATTTGTTGAGTCGGAAAGCCAGGTGTAGGAAAGGTTCATTTTGATGTAGAGATATAGGAAAGTATTGTTAAGTATCTGTTGTTCAGACATCCTAAAATTACTCTTAAAAAATGTAATCCAAGGCTTTGCCTCACCACAGTGAAAGAAGACGAATTGTGAACTGTCTTTTCCTAATTGGTCTGAACCAGGGGCTTTCAAAGTGTGGGTTCCCATCGGACAAAATCAAGACAACTGTGCACCCACAACAATGATAATGCTTTGGGGGATGCAAGCAGGAAATGTAATAACTAGTAAAGCAATATCCTTGCCTCACATCGCTCCCTCTGTGCCCTCCCATTCAACTCTCGCTACCCCCTGGCACACCTCATGGTTTGAAAAATCTCTGAACTAACTGGTGATGCCACATTTTCAGTTGTTAAAACTGTTAAATGTAAGATTGAATGCTGACACTTACTTACTTCATTGCTCCTCTTCAATTAAAACCACACTCTGTACCACATTTGGCCTTCTGATGACATTCATTAAAAATGCAGTAACCTATGCATTCATATTGCATGTGTTTGCATAAAGTAGGCATTGATATGAAAACAAGTCCTACGTTCTCCTGGTTTGAATGTCATCCTGTAGCAGAGAGCGGTGTGGACCTTTACAGCACGCCCACTTCTCATCATATCCATCAGTATCAAACTTCCATGATTAATTCCAGCTTTAAATTTTTTGTTTGATTAGTTCCATGTTTTAATTTAACTGCTTCATAGATTTCCAAACTAATAAGGGTGCGGGAAATCAGTGGTAGAAAAAACTGAAGGTGAAAAAGAGTGGGCCACAGATGTGAAGCATAGACTCTGGTCTCAGTTAAATGAGCTGTTGCTCGAATTATTAGTCAAATCATTCCAGCAATGTTTGGGCTTACAGACAGACATCACGCACGCATACATGCATAGACTCTTACCCTTCTGGTCATTTTCACGAGTGTAGGGTTATAGATCTACAAACCTTGAACTGCAATTTGTGTTCTTTGGTTTCCTCTTGGCAAAATGTAGGCATTTAATGTAAAAAAAAAAAAAAGTGTTGTCTATAAGGGATTTATTGGCTAAAGGTGCATTGTACTGTGATTGCACAGTGAATTAAAAGTTGTCATCTTGTCATGGCCACTTGCCTGAACACCATTATACACAGAGTGACCAGAAACACAGACCTTTGAACATTGTAATTCAATCCAGCAGTGCTGTAATAAATAACACCTTTGTGAAAATTGACAGTGTGTAAAAGAGGTGTTGAATCAGCTTTATGGTAATTTTTAACACTTTAATTTGCACTTCTGGTGTTGTATTGGGCTACAGTATATTATGTTGTGAAGACAGGGTTAGTAAATGAACTGTAAAGGGCCTTGTAAATGAAATTGTAAAAACAGCATTCAGTGTAATGCTTGTCGAACTCTACTACAGAGTTCAGCGGCAGAAATTACCATAGGACTGAGTCAGCACACAAAGAAGTAGCAGTCTCAATAAAAATGGAAAACTTGTAAGATTGTATGAACTGCGGGACTCCTGGGCTGCATTACATTGTGCAGGTGTTTCCATTTCCTCAGTGTAAATGTGTTTTTCTTAGTAAGGTTTTCAGAATATGGACGTCTTGTGTTTATTGTGCCCCATTGTACTTGTTGGAACACTGGAGCTGGAAAAGCTTTGCGTCACTAAAGGTGATCTTTTTTTAATAGTTAATTAAAAAGCTAGGCTGCCCGGACTGTGAGCTCAGATCAACAGGGAGTGTTAGTGTTTGTACCACAGGTGTTTGGAACCACCAGCTTTTCAGGCTCGGGGCTTGAGTGAATGTAGACAGGGAGCAGAGCTGGTATTGTGACAGAACCAGAGCTGGGCATGTCACCAATGTAACCAGGCTCTGCAGCCATTATAGACATAAAGGCAGAGGAGAAGAAACCAAAGAGGTTATTGATGGAGGAAGCTACTGTAAGATTAGAAAAGAAAAGAGTGGCCAAGCAAGAAGTGGCGGGATGAGAGTAAATTGCGAACTTTGAGTCTGCCTTTCAGCCTGTTAGCAAAGTTGTCAACCCACTAGTTTTTGATCCAATGTAAGTAATAGGTAAGTAAGTAATGTAATTCAATTAAACAAAAGTAACAACTGTATTCGCTGTAGAAATTTCTAGCAATGATCTCTCATTACATTTCCATAAATAAAAAATAAATCCATTTCAAACCAAGCGAAAGAGAGCATCACAGCACATCTTACCGCCACAAAAGACGTTTAACTTTTGCCGTGATTTCGCAGCTACATTGCTCATACATCTTTTGTGAGTTATTAATTAAAGCCCCACCTGTTTCTACCTGGAAACCCGACACGTATGCTGTCATTCAGTATAAGATTGAGGAAGCACAGAAATTTTAACTTTACAACAGAAAATATTGCACAGAGGTGTTGAGAATGTTCATCAAAGTAAAAACACAAACAACATTTTAACTCAGCTACATGAGCACCTGCCCACATAAAACACAATAAGGCCAGTGCTTGTAAACTCTTCCTGGTCTGTTCGTTTCAATATCATCGTTTGAAGTTCTTTGAATACTTGTGGTGCCATCTAATTTCATTTTTATTATTTAATTAAAATAGAAGAGAAGGGTCCTCTCTTCTTCTACTTTAATTAGAAGAATGAATTGAAATGAACATATCATAGCATGATAATACACTGCCAAGTGGGGACCCAATAAAAATGACATTTTGGCTCCCAAGTCTCAGTCTGTGAAACGCTGATTTATGTAATTGACTAATTGATTTAGCTCCGAAATGGATTAGAATACATTGTCTTTAGCTCACTATAATGTGTGTTCATTTTTGTTAATTGTATGGTACAAAGTAGACGTTTTATAATTGAGACAAACGATGTGCATTCGTGGATTGAAACTGACTATACAGTTGCAAGCTGTCTCTCTCTGCTTACATAAGCTGTTCCTTCTACATTGAATCATGGACTTACAGTTAGTTATTTATCTTAAGGCCTTAGTTTACTGCCAACAGTGAAAGGATTAATTTGTCAGTCAGACAAAGTGATGATGGAGCTAATAGTGACCATGACCTAGACTTTATTGATTAAAGCCCAATGAGTGAAATGTGCTGAGACAAGAGGATTGGACCACATTTAAATACCACTTGTTCTTTCCAACTGTTTTCCTGACTGTCAGCTCTTTGTAGGCAGCAGGGGGATCCTGGGATAATTTGATTGGTATTCTCCAGAAAGACACTTCATCAATTATAAAGTTATGGCCCAATTATCACATAAATTGCCACATAAAATTTTTAATAGATTTTACTTTACCGCGCTGTGTGTATGTTTTCTATTTTTGTGTTTGTGCGACAGAGAAAGTGAGATCTGTCCAAGGAAACCTGCTCACCATTATTTATATCAGCAGCGCAGATAATGCTAGTGTGGTTCTTTATTACCATCATCAGTTTTATTGGTGTTGTTAATGCTATAGTTTTTCCTCTTGCACTCTAATGCAGAAGAGATAAGTTGATCAATCACAGCTAGATTGACTCCTGGAGGAGAAACAACCTGCATAAGGCAGGAACAGAGAGGGACCGAGTGAGCAGCAGAAAAGAGATAAAAAGCAAGGAAGAAAAGGGAAGATGATATGAAAGAATGAACAAAATCATTGAACAACACTTCTACTGCACTGCATTAACTAGCCAAGGTGTGTCAAAGTCCTTTTAGTTCATGGGCCACATACAAACCAATTTGAGCTCAAATGGGCCGAACCAGTAAAACCATTTTGCATAACAACACCTCCAAACTTTGTCCGTTTTACAATTAATGACATCCTTAAGAAGTACAGTTTGTCAACAATATGTCTCAGTTTTTCACAATCAGTCAGTCTACTGCCATTACATGTGTATTATAACTTATAGACAAAATGTTATGTCACGTGTATTTTGAAAATGAATATTATAGTACTTTTTTACATTTTGTATTATTATTATTTTTGAAATCAATAAAGTCCAGTGAGCCCGATTGGGCTCTTTGGTGGGCCCATTCTGGCCCCTGGGCCGTATGTTTGACACCCCTGAACTAGCCTAAGCAAACATGATCAACTATTTCTTTGACAATCTATGGAACATAAGGTTATCCATAACAATGGAATAAGCAAACGACAGCATGGGTTCAACAGAACTTTGCATTCAGAAGAAGATTGTTGCTGTCCTGGTGCTCTTTAGATGCAAACATACTCACTCAAATACACACAAATGTTCTTAATTCACTAAATGACATGATCAAACAAAGACAACATTTATTTACAGTTGTTGTGCACGCCCTCAACCAGTTTCTTCCAGACATATACATACACATCGACCACATGAAATCTAACCGACTCCAAAAAGAATAACAAGGCAACAAATTTCAGTCACAAAGTATGACGCAGAGAGTGTTGGTATCTATGAATGGGTGAAAGTTTAATGAGCCTTACGTATTGTCTGCATACACACGCAATTAGCTATTTTTTCTATGCAATTAGTTTTGTAGTAACAATATGGGGTTATTATTGCTTTTTAATTGTATTATTTTAGTGGAACTTACCTAGGACTGTACATTCACATATGAATTGGTAAAGCACCATTTTTCTTAAACTCTCTTGAAAGCATCAGCATTCCAGGCGAGTTATTGCTGTGTAGGAGGTTTGAAAGTTTTATACTGATAAAGGCAGTTTTTAAGATAGAAAGTAGAGGAGCTCAGACAAACATCCATCTATACCAGCTGATGTTCATTATAAATGCTACACCGGTTAAACAAATACAATCGCAAAACTACTACTCTGTGTTTTTACTTCCCAATCCATCATGGCTGCCCAAACTTCACCACTCAGGTTTCTGAGGCTCTTTTATGTTCCTGTATATCTCCACCGAAACTCAAAATGTCACTGTTGATACATTAAGAAAGGATGCATGTTCAGGCTAGTAGTGCCTAGCAAGCTTGCCTATGGCCCTTTGTTAACAAGCTACAAGATACTGGTGTTAACAGAGCTTCAAAGCTGTTTTTCAATGAAAACAAGCTTTGGGGATTGTCTTTGTATGTCCCCAGTGTAAGCTAGCTTGTCAGAATCTAATTTTGTGCAACAAACACGTTTTGTCACAGGCTTCTGATCCAGTTTTGCGACATAAAGCATCATATCACAGTGGATTTTCAAGGGTTGGGCTGCCATAGTGTTGGAAGGAAACCTGAAAAAATGACAATGAAATGATGCTGCCTCCTGTTCTCACCAGGTGTATGAAAGCATGACTTATAAAGCTGATTTGTGATGACTCAGACAGCTGTAACCTGGTGATGGGGACACATGCATTTGTTAAGGGAAAAAGATGATTGTTGAGTAACAGAATATATGACTACTATATAACATGGCAGAAAGAGGAAATCTTATGGATTAGTGAGTCTTAACTTCAAAAGTACCTCAGGACACACTCGCATGAGGCAAAGTTTTGGCTTTTGCAGGATCTTTTGTGCATTATCTTTTCTGAAAATGTTACGATCCAACTGACATGAAAATGGTCCTTCATCTCGCCTTGTTGTGATATGAAGAGCCGACCTGAGATGATAGAAAAGAGGAGAGGAGACAATTGGCATTACCAGACAGTAAATGATGGAGCAGATCAGGCCTAGAAAGATTACTGTGAAATGGAAGACAGCATATGATGGAAGAAGCAAAGACAGAAGACAGGTGGTGACTGGAAAGAAGAGTTAATGTGGATGGGTGTGAGTCTGTTTCACATCACAAAAGTAAATGAGAAAAAATATTCTTCAGCTGTTTGTCTTGGTGGTGAAACATTCAAGAGAGAGGCAAGGTGTTGTGCAGAGACTAGGGAGAGGAGCAGCAGAAGAGAGGGAGGGATGGCACTAAGACAGAAAAAGCCAAGGCAGTATTTTGTAGTGTAATTACAAGAGCTCTTACCCCAGGCCGCCATTGGGGATGTTTCTGTTCTCCACTTGAGCGTGTTGTTGTTTATCTGCACAGCTGGTTGAGGGAGGAAAGGGAGCAGGGGGTGGAAACAAGACTAAGTGTGCAGGTTGGAGACAGAGGAGTGAAGGCTTCAGGGTGTCATGTTTTTGAGGGAAAATATGCACACACCTGTGGAGCTTGCCAACTGCCGTGTTTAGCTACGTTATGTGTATGCTTAGATTTACTGTATGTAGAGCCCTTCACGCCTCAACGCAGCCATCACATTAGCTTTGCAGATATTTTTGATTAAGTGTGAAGGACCAGGTGAGCAGCTTTTGTGTGTCTGTGCTTTCATTTTGGCTGACAAAGTTACCGTATCATCATATTCAAATCCACATCATGCAGTAGATTAAACACCAGTTGCAGAAGGGTACTTACATAAGTATTACTGCATTCCTAATCACTATTTTCCACCATGTACTGTCCAGCACTACCTTTGTTAGTACCACCAATAAACAGAAATTTATGTATTAAAATGTGACATGTCTGTGGTGCCAGGATAATACTGTTAATCAATGAGATTATTACAATTACAATACGATTCTAATTAAAATATGAATCGTGGTATTGCTTGTGCATATGCAGATGTGCAGGGTCACTCAGGAATATGGTCAGTTATAGGTCATTGTGTGTTAATGGTTTCCTGTTTGCTTGTCCATGCATGGGATTGCTTGTCCAAACCTTTTAAACGATGTAGACCTTATGCAGTAAAGTAATCTGTTGACTCAGCAGTATTCAAAATCTCTGTAGGACAATTGTGATTTAGGTGACTTGACTTTGAATGTTACTGACCATATGCCAAAAAAAAAAAAAAAAAAAGCTCTGTCCATCATGGCTTCCAGATCTGCACCACACATTTTCAAGGAGAATGGACAAAAAATGATCTTTATTCGTAGTGAGCGACCAGCAGAAGGGTGTGATAAAGTACGTGTCAAGTAGTTCAGATGAGGAGTATACTGCACAGAGAAACTGAAATCACAAAATCACATCTTTCTTTCTCTTTTTTCATTTCTTCTTGTCATCCCTCTCCCTTTTTTTCTGTCGCACCTGGAGATAAATGAAACAGAAGCTGAACAGCATTTACTACGGTTCAATAAAGAAGTAAAGGTAGTGATTGTAGATTGGTGTCATTACAAGGTTGTTCCTTCAAAATACCACTTTTCTTAATTCATCTAGTTAAAACACACACTACACTGCTAAAAGTAAAGGATATAACTCTTCTGTGGAGCTTAGATTGTAAAACAGCCCAACCAAAACTACAAAACCACCACCAGAAGCCACAAAAAGCAGACGATGTAAAGTAAAAAACTGGTGTTAATATATTGGACTAAATTGTAGTTAGTCCAGTCATACCTTTACCCAGTAGTATTTTATGCCTGTGTGCAAACAGCACAGTCTCCCCTGCTTCTCACAGTTGAGATTATTAAAGATAAAAATTGCTGAAATGTGGATCCACATGATTCTATATCAATACCTAAAAGGGGTACACAGCAGGAAAAGATTCAATAAAGGTCAGTGGAAACAGATCTTACAAGTAAACAGTGATGCTGTACATGCTTATGCTTTTTCTGCTGTAGACAAATGTGAGTGTACTGCTTACACCTACCACTACACACATACTCTCCATCAAAAGGACTAAAAAACAAGAGCAGCTGACGGAATAACCACACTGTTGATACAGACACTTAATTCATTAAAATCCTCACATTTTATTACAAACCTGTTGGGTTTCCTTGTCTTTTTAAATACTTTAAATCCAACCTCCAGACTGACTTCTAAGCTTCAGTATTTAGAATAATCCTCAAATCGCTTTTAGTTATGCAAACATAATTTGTTTTCTAGGAAGCAAAACATTTCAAATGCTACAGTGCAAAATATGAAAGTATCATCTTGGACATAACTTGACATTTGACCTGAGGAACTCTAATTTAATTACTACTGCAGGTAAGGTTAAAATGTTTTGAGATTCCACAATAAACCATCAGAACTAACGAGATGCCATGCACCCTCTCTCGCTTTAATTTCCTTGAAATTTGCAAGGACTTATTTATAAGGAGTTGTCCTTTGCAGCAGACGTTTCATTGGTCAGATGGATTTCCACATAAAAGCACGCAGGCCCCCATCAGCAAGACCTCGAATCAACTAAAGACTAAGTGTTCATAAAAAATTAAGCAATTTGTTCAGTCTGCTGCAAGGACTGTTAAAATATGAAGAAATATTTATATGGAAGGCCACTGCCTCCACCTCAGGGCCCCATAATGCACTATATGACCGTTCTCTGCAGGCTGTTCCCACATCTAGGATTATGACCTCTGCTAAAAAAAATCCCCAGTAAGAAGAATATTGATTGCCAGTGTTTTCACAAAGCCCTGCTGGACAGGTTGCTTTTACCTTACATCAGCTGTACATCTACCTGACGTGATCACAAGTACAGTCAAGCTAGTGCTTCAGGTCCGTCAGGTTAGATTGGAGCAGTGGTTCTTAAACTTTTTCAGTCATTCCCCACTTTGGACAAGGGGGAATTTTCAAGCCCCACCTGCCCCCATCGCCCCAACACAATGCTAATAAAATACGCCAAGCTTAACATTTTCAAGTAACATCATGTTGTATCTAAATTCTAACTCAATAACATCAAATTAAACCAAGTTCAGCAATAGGGAAAATAAAAGTGCAGCTGTGTCATAACTTGCATCAAGTTCAGAAAAAAAATAAAATAAAAGTGCCACTTTGCAGTCTGTTCAAAAAAAAAAAAAAGAAGACGAGCAGTGCATTTGGCAAGACAGGTGAGCAAGTGAACATGTGATTCTTATCCCTGCGTTAGAGCCTGTTTTGCATTGCACATCTTTTCAGAGCGGGGTTGCAGGCTTGATACTGCCACTCTCAAGTCATGCTCAATGTTCAGCTGAGATCTGTACTTTGTTTTCTGTGAAGCAACAGCTGAAAAGCACATCTCACAGAGATATGATGTGGCAAAGGGAAGAAGAATGCACACAGCTCTCTGCCCGATGAGTGGATACTCCCTTTTCCACTCCAAACCACAATTCACTAAGAGTCTGAGCTTTAAACCTCAGCCTCAGGGTGGAGTCAGATGTCATCTCAATAAACTGGTCCTCCTCAGCAGACCTAAAATCAGCAGGTGCTGCAGACAGAATATTAATAAATAGGCTTACTTTATTTGTCATTGCATAATAAACACAAAGAAATCTGTTTGACAACAATCCATTCCAGTTAGTAAGTAGCTTACAACATAAATAAAATGCATGTATAATATATAGAGTATGATATTCAATAAAATGTCAAAATACCAACCTGCTGCATTGAATGGATCCATAACCCAGGCATACTGAGCACTGTTGTTCGGGAAGTAGTTTTGAAACAATCCTCTCAGGGAAGAGATGTGCTGCGTTATACATGGGATCACTGTGGTGGCTCCAGAATCAGTGGTTTCAGCAACTTCACTCAGGTTCTCAAAGACATCTATGTTTTGCTGATCGAGGCGCCTGCCCCATACCTCGAGCTTTCGGGAGAATGCAGTGATGTCTGCCAGGTGAGGTACGTGCTTGTCTTTGCCTTGAAGCTGAAGATTTAATTCATTCAGCTTGCCAAACACATCGCTGAGGTAGGCCACTTTAAACAAAAATTGTTCATCACTGAACTTGCTTGCAGCCTCATACATGCGCTCCCCCTCCAAGAACATCCGAATCTCTGCCCTGAGTTCAAAGAGGCGCGACAGCACTTTGCCCCGGGAGAGCCACCTTGCTTCACTGTGAAACAGCACAGATGTGTGATTAGCTCCCATTTCCTCACAAAGTGCGGAGAACAGTCATGCTTTCAGGGGTCGGGTTTTGATAAAATTTACCACGCTCACAACTTCTGTCAAAACCTCATTTAGTTCAGGGCTGAGCTTTCTTGACACGAGCGCTTCCCTGTGAATGACACAGTGCGTCCAGTGCGCATCTGGCGCAACCCTCTTTATTAGTGCCTGCAGCCCGTTTCTTGACCCTGCCATGGTCTGTGCGCCATCAGAGCAAAAGCCCACACAGTTTTCCCATTTAAGGCCGTGTTCTTTGAGGTAACTGTCCATGATCTTAAACAGCTCATCAGCTGTGGCTCTATTTTTTATGTATTTGCAAAACAGCAAATCCTCGCGCAGTGACTCGCAATTCACAAAGCGGACGTACGAGATGAACAAGCAGTCTTTACTGCTGTCAGTAGCTTTGTCCACTTGTAATGCAAAACAACTTTCTTTTAATTTTTCTATGAGTTGTTCCTCAAGATCACTTGAACTGTCGCATATACGTCTCGCAACTGTGTCGTTTGACAGGGGTCCCCCTGTCAAACGACAGGGGGACGTAGCTTTTAATTTTGCTCGTCAAGCATAATTGACACCATGTCTAGAGCAGCGGGGAGAATGAGCTGCTCAGCAGTTGTGTGTGTTTTTTTGCGTTGTGCAATTCTGTATGCAACTCTATACGAAGCCATTTGTGCTTTACTGTTTACTGATGCAGCTTTTTACCATGCGATTCTCCTGTTGACGGTATTCTGCCAGTTTTCTTTGAAAGAAATCAAGTGGCTTATTGACGTGACTGGGGTGTGTGGTCTCTAGGTGTCTTCTTAATTTGTTGGGTCTCATGCTGTCTGCTGCTAGCGGTTTAAGACACAGAACACACATGGGTGTCTCCTCTGCCCCCACCACCGCTGCCGTGAATCCAATAGCAAGATAGGTTCCTGTTACACTTGGTGTCGCCCCCGGGGGTGGGGGTGGGGGTGATCGGTCTAATAAGCGGCAACACACAGCTATAAGGACGCTTTGCTCTCACATGCACTGCATTTATAGTCACACAAACACACACACACACACGCGCAGTCACTCTCTAGTCTAGTGCGCGGTCTTCCTCCAGATTCCGGGAGATTGGATCTCATTTGTGGGCGTCAGCGAGCCACTATCAATATGCGGGAGCTGTGCTGAAACTGAGCATCCTAAGCCCCCAGTGAGTTTAAGACGTTGAACACTTAATTATGTCAACCCCATGTTGAAAATGTTCAGGTAGTCACAGTTACAAACACTGATGCAAAAGTGGGTCATGTTAGGTTGAATGCCAAACAGCAGCGAGATTGAAGAGGTCTTGCAATAAGCACTTTGATGTGGGTTTTCAAAGCAAGACGAGAGAATAAACAAAGCTCAGACGAGGCCACATTACCTGTATGCAAATTGCAGGTAATATGGGCTTGACAAATTCAGCTGATTTTTTTGAACATGACTCTCTAACTTTTCATTTTTCTATGTCCTGTGGCTGTGGCTGTTTATTTTATTTCAGTGGTGTGTCTCAGCTGTTTACGTTAACACATTTTAACTAGTCTGTTTTGTTATTGATTTTATACAGCTGAGTTTTTGAATTTGCTCTCCGATTCAATCTCTTTTTATAAATGAAGTTTAATACAACACGTATGATGGAGTGTGGTGCTGAGGTTTATCATTAATTTAGTTAAACACTGATTAGTAATTTCTGATATGCTGTGTGTTGAATAAATTCATGTCATTTCATAGTCCTCCCCAGGTTTCATCATAGTGTGGGAAAAGTGTGTCCTTGTTTGTTAAATTTAAAAAAGAAAACATCTGTTCATCATTAAAATTGAGATGGGGCAAATTGAGAAATCCAAGTACTCATAGTTTGATAGAGCACTTCGAATAGAAGTGCCCTCTTGATGCTTTTGCATAAACTCACATAATTGAAATTGACAGTAGATTGAAAATCCTTGAACTGGTGTTTGACTGTTACTCATTCATAATTATTGGTCATAGATAACCCTTAAGAAAAATGTAGACTTTAGGCACCTTTATCAAGGATACAAGTACGTAAATTTTGTCAGCACCCGTCACCCAAATCTGTCATTGTGCCAGACTTCAGGCCCATTGACTACACGAGTAGAACTTGTCCACATGTGTAAACAATCACTGTAATACATACAAAACGTGTGCACCTGCCCTGCTTTAGAGTCGCTCTGGGGTCTTAGACCCCAGTCTGCTGGTGTAGCGGACTAACTGTATGCCAGATCTTGTATACATGTATCTGCTAAATTTGTAGTAGTGTTTTTTCACTGGAGATTCAACATTGATTTTGCTGTTACTTCAGTTTATTGAAAGTTAACGCAACAACTTGGACTTCACTTCCACTTCGGACTTCTTTTTCGCACTTCTTGTACTCAACCGTGTTGCATTGCTTGTTTGTTGTCTTCCTCCACGTACATACACATTACCATGGCTTGTTGTACATCTGATTTATAACTTAATCACTTCCACACTACTGAAGTCGCTCCATTTTTTGGAACCAACTCCTCCATCATGGAGCCGATCGCAATGTTACTTTCACTTTCAGCCATGCTTGTTACTTGCATAATGGTATGACATCATTTTGTCAAGAGATCTGAGTATTGTAATTATCTCAATATGATATATATCCTATATTAAAAACAATTCCGGTATTATCCTAAATGAAATGATATGGGGTGGCACGGTGGTGAAGTGTTTGGCACTGTTGCCTCACAGCAAGAAGGTTCTTGGTTTGAACCTCGGCTCGGCTGTGTGGAGTTTGCATGTTCTTCCTACGTTTGCATTGGTTCTCTCTGGGTGCTCTGGCTTCCTCCCACAGCCCAAAGACATCACCTTAATAGATTAATTGGTGACTCTAAATTGTCTGTAGGTGTGAATGTGAGTGTGAATGATTGTCTTTCTATGTGGCCTGTCATAAGTTGGCGACTTGTCCGAGGGTGTGCCCCGCCTCTCGCCCAAAGTCAGCTGGGCTAGGCTCCAGCTCCCCTGCGACCCTAATCATGATGGATTGGTGACAGAAAATGGATGAATGGATTGATATGATCTGGCACACCCCTAGTCAGAAGCACAGTGGAGTCCAGACTTCATTTTTTAGCCTTAAAGATGAAGCATTTTTCACTAAAATTCTGCTGACTGGGCCTTGTTCCCCTCAGTGCAGGTGATTTTGATTTTCAATAACACTCTTTTGATGCATGCCACTGTAAATAAAACAACACATGGCCTCAGTAACCAGGAGCAGTTGAGGCCTCTACCCTTACCTGCTTTGCATTGACTACTTCTCTCTGTAACTTTAAGAACAATCCTTTTGTTTTTGTTACTTAAAAAGTGGGAGCAGGTCCTCTTACCTGTAGGCCACCATGTTGAAAAATAAGGTTTCTACAGTAGCCTGGAACAAACAAACTATCCAAACAATACTGACTCTAGACAGGGCCTTTCAAGTGTTGTTTCTCCTTTTCACAAGGAAGGTGAGGGTGATGTGAGGAGACTGCAATGCAGCATTAACACCACTAGATGCAACTAAGTCCTACACACTGGACCTCACACTTTGGTCTCAACATTTCATTTCGTACAGAAATGGTTTAGATGCGCAGCAAATACAGGTTGTTTCTCTGTGCCTGTGTCAGTGTTTGTATTTTAATATGTAAAACTAACTTATATTCTCAAAATGAAGTAATTTTTAATTTAATCTTAAACTCCCATGACTATTACAGTTTCCAGCTAACTTCCCAGAGCTTCCTGTAAGGTTGTTAAATTGATTTTTAATCTGCGTTAACAGAAAAACAAACATTCTTTTCCTTCTCTCAGGTCGTCTTACTCAGTCTATCCATTCCCTCGCCTCTGGATTGAAAATATTTTTGTTGGGTGTGTGCCGTCTTGTTTTCACAAGACTCAAATAAATCGTACATTGTTTTGAGAATTGGCCTCAGGAAGTTTGGTATTTTTCACTTTGTAGAGAAGTGATGGAGCTTGGCAAAAAAGGTAAACAGTGACACCACTGTATTCCTTTAACCATACACTCATAGCTAGAGAGAGAGAGAGAGAGAGTGGGAGGGAGATATTCACATAGAATATTCACCCTTCTCAGCCTACGAGCTCCTCATTGAGCCCACCTAATGACCCTCACATGTCTCCCTCTCTTACTCTGACATATAACCACAGAGCCCTCAGCCTTGATTGTATTAGATCCATCTGCTATTAAAAATGTGATCATGAGACTTCAATAAATTGCCTTCTTTCTTTTTTCCTAGGCCTGGAAACCATGTGGCAGAACCGCACACGCATTTATATTAACGATGGAGCGACTGTACTAACAAAGCAACATGATTAAACAACATACAATATTAGTTTTTGACAAAAACAAGACAACACTTATTTTCTGTTCGGAGGCTTTCAACCATATTACACTATCTTCTTCAACAGATGTTGTTGTCCAGTTGCCATGGCAATGTAGTTAGTAGTATTCCTCCCTAGTCTGATTCACTGAACATTGATTGAGCTTTCTAAAGCCTGAGGAAATAACCCTGATGACATCGTTTACATTGCATGATGGTAAGGGTAAGGTCCAAAGTTTTTGAGGCGCTCACTTAGCGCGCATTCAAACAGGATCAGGGATTCCAGCAACTCGTAGCGGGGTTGTCTGGTGGTGGGGGGGGTGAGGGGAGCTGAGGTGGATTGCCGTGGGCGTGTCTATACGTAAAATGTAACTACTGTGAAACAATCAGGAAATAACTTATTTCTGTGATTAACAGCTTTATCGAGGCCGGCGCTCGCTCACTGTTATTGTTACCCTATGTCTCTCGACCAAAGCGCTCTCTCTCTCTCTCTCTCTCTCTCTCTCTCTCTCTCTCTCTCTCTCTTTCTCTCTAATCATCGGACACAAATCAAATTAAACTTCTTCGTGTCATTATTTTGCGGCGTAAATTGCGAGTCAGACTCAGATTTAGAAGCTGGTACATGAAATAAACAAAGTCAGAACACACACACAGGTAGATTATCAGAGTTTAGTCAGACATTTCAGGCTGTCTGGAGGTTTGACCGATCTGAGTGTCTGATTGGCTTGCGGTGCGTGACGTGGGGCTCCATTTTTCCCAAAGTTGGATCTGGCTCAACTTCCCTCCCGCACGCTGGTGCGTTTTTTTGCGGCAACCCCTGCGTTGTGGACTGCAGGTGCGGAAACGCACGACCTCCACTGTAATGAATTGAAAGACCTCAGTTTTTTCCGCGCCGCCTGATCCTGTCTGAACCCCCGCTTACTTGAATGAAAAAGTGCTTGCAGCAGGATGAGTGGAGGTACCATATTCAGCTCTCTGAATGCATCCATGGACCTGACTATGAAGTAAAAGTCAGGATATTTTGGCCTTCGCTGCTTCAATTTTGGGCATTTTTAAAGATATCTGTCTCACAAACCACCCAATCTCCCCAGTTCAATTGTAGTGCAATCCTAACGTAGACCTATATTAAAATTAATATTAGTTATGTTAGAGAAGTTCTCCAGCTAAATAGTTCTATATTAAGAAACTATGATCTTTATATACTTTTATATATTCTGTAATTATTTTATACAATTGATTGATTCAAGTGTGTGTGCGTTTGTTGGCATACATACATACAAATGCAAAACTATATCAATCAGTTGTGGTTAGCTATTATAATATGGGCTTCATGATGTCCGCTTGTTTTAAGCTACTCTTTAAGGTTGGGACTGATAAAAACACAAAGGAGTTCGTTGAGACTCTGCCTGTATGTTGGAGTCGATCAACTTAAAAGAAAAAATAAAGAGCATGGTGGAGATATGATTAAAAGAATTTACTGAGAATGGCCACTTCACAGATAAGGGGGTGAGGAAAGATTGGCCTTGTTATGACAGCAACGCCAATATGGGCAAGTGTGTTGCTTTATTGATCTATGTGCTGCTCAGGGACATGAAAGCAGGCAGATGCTTCCCAACAATTTGAACCCTGGGTCCTTACTTCCTACACTACCCTTCAACTCGTATATCTTTTTACTGCACTGTGACCTTTAGCTCTTTCTGTGCTGTGCTGTTCAACACCTCATCATCTCACAGCTCTCCCCACCACTTCACCTCACTCGTTAAAAGTAGTGCGCATGTCAGCTTAGATACGGTCAGGGTTCAAAATTTCAAAAAGTTTTTGGTCTTATCTATATAATAATAAAATAATATTTTTTTGGTGTTCACAAAATATTTTTAAACTGCAATAAAACTACATTTGTACAAATTAAAATTTAAGATGCTGTTGTAACAAAACGCAACTTTTATTTTGAACTTTTTTCTTTTAACCAACATCTTCCATCTTTTCAGTTAGCATGAAATCTTCCTCTGTGGTATCGAGCTCATTTACTAGTAGCTAGCTAGACAGAGTGAGCATAACTGGTGGACAGCAAAGGTGAATCAAAGAATTGCAATACAATTATTGATGGTCATACATTGCATGCTGCCACCAGTGTGCAGAGTCGATACAAAACAAAACGTTAAAAATCAACTTATGTGTTGTAGTGATGAGTTTTTTAGGCCTATTTCAGCAACCGGCCAATCGCAGCTGACTTTGTTTATTTTGGTTGCCAAAGTAGATTTTTGCTCACATTTGGTGGGTGATGGGTGCTAATATGGACCCTGTAAACAATGTGTCTAAGCACTCTGCAGGTCTGTGTTTTTGTCTGCATGACAGGATTGTGTTTCTGATTTGCCCTCAACTTGTCTTAGTTGTACACCATCACCATCATCACCACCTCCTGTGAGTGCAAATGGAGATGATTATACAACACTGTCACCCATTATTGATCTGTAGGTCAGACATAATTGTAGAACATAGTGTGTATGCCAGTGTGCGCCCATGTTGAACTCACGCGTATACATTTAATTGTGCATCGCTGATGATACCTTACTCGAACCCTAGTATCCATGTGTGTCTGTGTCTGTATATCTGCATGATCTATGCCTTTTATAGAGAGATTATGGGTGCAGTAGTGATGAACCGGCCATTGAATGTCCTCTTATCATCTCAGTGAAGCGTTTTACGTTTGACCATTTAGTATGTTATTGAATTATAGACATTGTCAGTAGATTTAATTGCCTGAACTGAAACAAGATGATACCAGACTACAAGATCATCACAGACTCCCCAGCTTAATTTTAAAGACCTGAAATGATTAATCTATTAATTAATTGAATTAATCTATTAATTGATTTCTTTGTTCAACTGATTTAATTTATTAACATTCATTTAAAAAAGATTAAATATTAAATTTCGTATTTAAAAAGAAATTAAAAAAGGCAGAGACTTGTTGATTCCAGCTTTTGAAATGTGAATATCTTCTATGATTGTAAAGTAAATATCAGCAAGACATTTTAGGATGTTATGATCGGCTGTGCAACACTATGATGAGCATTTTTTGCTACTTCATTAGCAATCAATCAAGTAAATCATCACTAGATTAATTAAGAATGAAAGTAAATGTTATTTGCAGCTCTGTAATTTCTTTTGAATAATTGATTGTCAGAAGTCAGACACAGAGACAGCACAGAGAGTACAGTCAATTTTCAAATTAAAACACCCTGCGTAGACATCTGATCGCAAAAACAAACCAAACAGAAACAACTAGCGGCACACGAATCAAGGGAAATAACCACGTCTGAGCATCTGAACTGTGGGATTTGTTTGAGCACTGACTATCTAATACACTGTGGTGGACTTGTGCATTTTGTTTAATTAGTCTCACTGTCTCACAAGAGGTTCACAGTGCAGATTTATTGTAATGGTTGGTTGCAGTGCTTGCCAATACTTTCTTAGCCACTCTTAAAGTCAACACAACAAATTATTCACAACTGTGATAAGTTTTGAAAGTGCTCCAGGGAGTGAGCTGCTTATATGTACTTTAATCCCACTTTGCTGCTTATCCCTCTATAATGCAAGACATCAGTCTTCCGCAAAATCTCAGGAAGAAAATGACTCCAATCTGTGGGAGAAGTAAAAGATATTATTTTAGTGCACAGTCTTGATTGATCTGGTCCCCAAACCTCTTCAGTCCTTTCAACAGCTTCAAGAAGTCATTCAGTGTGCCTGCCTTGATATAATTCAGTGAAATTCTTCTGTTAGTGAGTTATTTTCAGCTGTTGAGGAATTGTCCTTACTGTACAGCATAAAGTAATTCGCATAAATGTCAGGCTTGCCTCTGAGTCATGCTTTCAATTGCATCAGCATATTCTCTACGGACTACAGTTCAGCCATGTACAGCTTGTCTTTGTTGCTACATGGGGAAGACAGCTCTGGGTCAACAATGAAGTAAATGTTTGTTTAAAGTCCATCTATATTTAATGTGATGATAAGAAGATGTTACCGGGCAGTTGGTATTGATCAAACAAGCTTACATTGTTCATTATCAATGCAGCCTTTGGAGAAATCTCTTGTTTGACTTTGCACCAACACAGAGATACATTCATTTATGTTTACACAATTTATTCTTGAGTGTCTAAAAGCTGCAAGCCTATCTGAATGTTTCTGGTTCATGACCAAATAGGCCACCAAGTTGCATCATATAGGGGTGTTCCACAGAACTTTGTGCTTGGCCCACTTTTTTATTTATTTTTACTATTTTTAGTAGATTTTCACTCATATGTTGATGATACAGTTATTTATTGCAGTGTGTCAACCCTTGCTAAAACTGTTGACCACTTGCAATGTGCTTTTAATGTTGTATAGGAAACCTAGTCTCATTTAAAACTTGTAATGATGACAAAACCAAGTGCACGTTATTTTCTAATGCCAAGAGTAGTCCACAGAATATTCCTTCAGTCGTCACTCGTGAAGGAAAGTCATAGAAAGGGATAACTCCTATAAATACCTAGGCATTCTAATCAATTACTTTTTGACCGTTAAGCCACGTGTTATAGTGCTTGGTGAAAAAACTGAGGCTTAAGTTAAGTTTCTATTTCAGAAACAAGTAGAGCTGCAACAAGTACTCACGTAATTCGAGTACAAAATATCCTCAAATCATTTTTTTTGCCTCGAGTATTCGTTTAATTATTAATTTCGTTTAAGTAGTCACTTGCGTTCCGCCCCGGGGATTGTGTTCTACACGGACTGTAAACAGTGACACACGCGACTCAGAGTCAAAAATTAGTAAGTAATTATATTTCCAGAAATACAAGCCAGTTGTTCGGTTTTAACAGGCCTGTCGTTTCTGTCACACATTATGCAATAGTACTGTTTAAAAATGCAAAAAAATCCATATCTGAAAATCCATAAAAAATCCATATAAGGATCCATAGCTGCAGCCCTAGAAACAAGTTGTTTCTCTTTTAATGTAAAAAAAGAGACTTGTTGCTGCAACATTTTACATATATTGGACTATGGGGATCTTTTGTACATGCATGCCCCTACCCAGGCATTGCATATGATTGACACAGCTTATCATGTGCCCCTCAGATGTATTACAAATTGTAAAGCCCTGACTCACCACTGTGCGCTTTATGCTCAGGTTGGATGGCCTTGTTTAGCAATCCACAGGCGAACCCAATGGTATATTTTTTTATACAAGGTGATTTTCGGGTTGCTTACTCCCTTGAAAAAGAGATTTTTAATCTCAATGGGACCCTTTCTGGTTTAAATAAAGGTTAAATAAAAAATCAAAAATCATTGTGTTTGTAGATTTCATTTTTACGGGTCTTTAGGGGCCCACAGCTTCCATATTTGACAAGCATAGCTGCAGGTATTTCACCCCTCGCCCTTACCTTATATTCTTCCAGGTCGGCTCAGGTGTCTTGTGTCCCACAGTAGTTAATAAAACATCACGGCTGTCAAAGAGAGAAAACCTGTTTAAAGGTGGGAGAGAGCGAGAAATATGGAGGTGTGAAAGGGTGAGAGATGATGGGCATCAGACGTTTAATTAGCACTCTTCTTTTTTGTGAATCCAAAGGTAGAAACCTTTTTATCTCACAGTATCAGATAAAAACGTCTCAGCGATCAGTGTAATTATCATCAGATTCTGTTAGTCAAAAAACATGATGATCAGTGTAATTATCATCAGATCCACGTTAGTCGAAAACAATCCGGTCTCTCTTTTTCAAAGCTCGTCTCCCTCTCTGCTCAGTCACATCTTGTACAGTTTTTATGCACACTTTAATGTTGTTTTCTTGAAAGAACATCAAACGTCACAGCAATTCTCTGATTCGCTCACACTCTTTTATCTGTTTTTGTTGTTTTGTCTTAGCCTTGTCTTTTGTGACTAGACAAGCGAGGTCATCCAAAGAGCACGAAAAGATCATATCCAGCTAAGGCAAATGTCTGAAAACAAACAAGTGAACAAATGTGAAAGTTATCAACTGATCACAACATCCACCCATATTGATTTTATTATTTACTTGTCAAAATGTCTAAAGTGAAAAAGGCTTATTCTAATATTGTGATTCAGATTTTTTCTTGTCTATACTCAGGTGAACTTGAATGCCAGTTTAATCACTTGGAAAACTAAAGCTGTGGGAGCACATCACTCGATTCATTAGTCACTCACGAGTTGACTCCGGACGACCTACGCTTGGAGGATTTATTTTCTCATCAAGGCGACATGTGCTCTGACATTAAATAGGAAACTATTAAAGGCACCCACATGAGTGTTCTCAGTTATTCTGGCTAATTGGACCTCAGGTTGATGTCGAGTTGAGCTGTTTACATTACATGGGTTGACCAGACTTTATGTACTGATAAGAATAGGTGTGCCGGTTTAAGCTGGGTGGCCTGATTTCCACTTCGATCCAAGCCTATTTCAATGCTTATCAACTGAAATAAAGCGGATGAGCCTGCAAGTGTTCACCTTGATGACAGCTGGGCTCTACACTGTGGGTATTTTGGCTCATATGTGAGTGTGAATGTAAAAAATGATTTGGTCACACCGGTGATTGACTTTATTCTGACACCCAGGTTGGCAAAATACACAGATTCGTTCTCTGCATTTTGAAGAGAATCAACTCTGGCGGTATAAAATCTGTTATTTGTCCTTTATTTCTAAAGAGCACGATGCAGAACATTCAGCTAACAGCTTCTCATTTTTAGCTGGTGCAGACCATCACAGTGATGAGTCGAAATGGTAAGCGGCAGGTGATAACATTAACATTAGTTCTGTCAGTTCACTTCATGGCAAGCCAAATGAAAGTTTGTGTTCTTCTCTGAAAGAAGCATCGCTTTGTAACACTACGGTACAATTTTGTAGTCCCAACAACTCCCAACAGAGTGACATATCTTATCTCTAGCTGATCGCTTCACATCAGGAGTCACTTTCTCCCAGTTCTCAGGAGTGTCCTGAGAAGAAGACTAATCAGGCATGTTGAGTGAAAACACCTGTAGGGGTGAGCCATGGACGTGTACAGGCCTTAAATGACACGCTGTTTAGCTAAGGGAATTACTGTATGAACTTGTGAGACTTGCCTGAAAAGGGGAGCATGTTTTTTTAATATTTTACAGCAGACTGCATTGAAACAGCATATGTTACCAAAATCAAGAAAAGTGATCAAATGTGACAAATAAAGGAGACAACAGTTGGCTCTGTCACATGGTCATCTCTTGCGGTACACACTACTGAATTGCTTAATTTGGTATAATAAAATGCCTTTGTCAGGCATTTTGATGCTCTCTGTACTGTAACAAACTGTAGCTATTTCATAAATGTGAAGGAGCCTATTTTTTTAAATTTTTTTTTAAAGAGGATTGTGTGGCTTTCTAAAGAAATCTATATTTACATCAATTATGTAATGTGTTGAAAATCTAAATAAAAATAAATAAGTAGCTGACCCATACATAGGAAAAGGTCATATCTAATCAGATAGACATAGATCTATAACTGAAAACATTTCAATTTATTTATATAAGGATTTTTTCTAAGAACTATACGTGGACATTAAAGTAAAACCAGGGAGGAAGAGACCAGAGTATAAGGGTAAAGGATTCTTTTTGTTCTGGGAAATCAATGATCCTCTCCGGCGCTATGACGCAGAGCTACTGATTCACAGATTGATTTTCTGTGTGTGTGTGTGTGTGTGTGTGTGTGTGTGTGCGTGCGCAGTGAAACAGACAGTTGATGCTTGCTTCCAGGTGAATACAGTAGCCGTGTGTGTTTACCAGATTAACATTCTTTTCAGATAGCCTGGTTTACTTTCAGACTGAAAATAAAAGCCCATCATGTTGACGTCCCTGTGGCGTTATCCGTCTTCCTGCTCAGCAGAATCCTCGCTCCTCATTGGTTCGTTTAAGAAAGCTCATAAGATACGGTACGATACTGTTAATGCTATCACTAAGTGCACAATGTACCGCTAGATTTTTTTCATTTATGCCTTCTTTGGGAAAGCAATGCTCAGATTAAAAATTTCTCTTCAGAAAAACAGCAAGCATTTGTCACAGTTATTGTAGTCATAGGTGGCTATAGATGTTTTCCACCATATTATATAACTGAGTGAATGACTGCTCATAGAGTTTATGATTAATACAAGCTGTCCTTGTTAACAATGAAACCCTTTTCATTCATGGATATTTATTGCTGATAATCTCATGACTGGTAATTTCCACGGTCATTTGGTCGTATTGATGTTAATCATTTTATTGCAGTACCATTCTGTGTCTACATTCAGTTTGTACTAAAATAGTGACTTTTGCTGCAGAGGCAGACATCTTGACAACAGTTTTATTAGTTCCTGTCTTGATTCATACTTATGCTATTTTTATGTGTTTGCAGCCAGTCAACCCATTTTTCATGAAGACGTCTGTGCGCAAAAAAGGTTTATTTCTGTCAAATTTTGTTCATAAACTTGTTAGTGAGTACTTCTCCTTTGCCAGGATAATCCATTCACCTGACACGTGTGGCATACCAAGATGTTGAATAAACAACAGGACAATGACACAGGTGTGTCTTGGATGGGTCACAATAAAAGGCCATTGAAAAATGACCATCATTAGGCACTGAGCTATGGCTATTTCACATAGCGCTACAATACTTAGATTTTTTTTTTCCAGGAAGGCGAAGTCATAACCTGCCCTACTCTGCCTCTGATTGGCTAGTGCTTGTTTCCTTTGTTGAAATATCAGGGTAAGCCAATCAGCAAAATTTGGGAGAAATAAACCCTTTTGTGTGCGTAGACTAATTAGCTAGTTGCAGCAAAGAAATAGCCATTTGATTTTTGTTCAACATTGCAAAGACTACTAGGAGAGAGAGGCTGATTCTTTACCATAAGGAGAAAGTAGCTCATTTGTATGCAACGTCAAATTCAGCCAGGACTGCATACAAAACAAACTAAATTGGTAAGTTATTAGTGTGGGAGATGCTGCAGCAGCTCCATTGTGGGAATTTGGTCGAGCTCAGCAGCAGGTGGGTTTTTCAAAAGTAATTGTGTGAACTGGCAATGAGATACTTGAACTTAGTCTTAAAGCTGTGGCTAGGTAACACATTTAACATTTCCTAGTTGTATTTTTAACAATGAAACACACAGCGTGAAACGGCAGACCTTGGTATGCCATTCATGTTTCTTGTCAGGTTGACAATGGCAGTGCTTCTCTTCAGTATTTTCATTTCAGGTTCTTTAAAACTCATCAGGCACATACATTCACTGTACTATTTCTCTGTTGCGTTCACATCTTAGTGCCATGTTAGACTACATATTGCCATGGTAACCTCAACCGTCTGACTTTTGTTGTCGGGTGTGACCTTGATCTCCACCTTTAAAATCCACCCACCATCCTTGTTTCACGAGAAAAGTATCTTTACCATACCTACATACAGATTTGGTGAAAACACTCTTTCCTATACCTTTATTGCTGCATGTGTGAGGATTGGCTGAGTTGCCAAAAAATATATTGACAAAGACATCTAATCTGATTTAGATTCTTAATTCTCCAAGTCTGTCTCCTTTTCAAACAGATGCTAAGTGTATTTAAAGCCTCCATTAATCACTGAGCAGTTTTGGGAATGGGTCTAAACGCACCAACCAACATCACTTCAACTGCTCTGAAATTATCTTCAGTCTAATCTGACCTGGCAGCTCTTAATGGCTTCTGATGTTTAATCCTTTTTCATCACAGACCTACTTAGGTCTGGGCTATCACATTAGGAAACGACAGCATATTAATTAAAGACTATAATTGATCAATTAAGTTGTGAGGAGAGGATGAACTAAGCAAACTGAAGTGTGAGGAAGAGCGTGTGGATCAGATTTGAATGCCTGTCATGTTTCTATGTATCATTTTGTGAATTCACATGTAGTATGCTGGCAGGCTGTGTCAGGAAAATGAAACTCTTTGTTTGGAGTGTTACACAGGTCTGGCCTTGGTATACTGCTGGCTCTAGCTGTTTCCATGTAGTCTTGTATTCCCTTTGGAGTGGCTTATATAACCCCATTAGAGGCTTTGCTGATTCTCTAGCTGTGTAATTTACACTTTTCCACCCTTTACTACCTGTTTTACTGCCTTGTCTCCTCTATCGCCCTCCGCTCCTGTGAGGCATCACTGAGCCCTTGGGACCTCCTATCAATGCCCTTGTTGCCAACGGAGTTGGTAATGAATGTAGGAACTTAAAAATGGAGCATCTCCCCATGGGGAAGGCTTAAGTTTTAATTAGCAAAATTAATGGGCCAGAGTAGGATCAACAGAGTGGGAGATGGCGACGTAAAGCCAGAAGTCTCAATAAGCCCAGTAACACTCTGAATCTGATGGGCGTTACCACGGAAACATTTATTAGAAGAGAGTTTGTGCCACAGGATGACAGCAGGCAAAATCTTCGTCCTTTTTGTCGTAGAAACAAAGTCAAACATTGTATGAGCCATATTCATTTTGTATTATTTCATGTCATTTTGCTCCATGCCACTAGTAGGCTGTATTTGCTGTGTGGCTCAGCTGATCTCGGGTCACCTGGGTTAGGCCATATAACCTAAGGAAACCCAAAGACGGTTGTTGCTGATTTGAGAAGCAAACAGTTTTCGACTGTGCCTAGTATGTGCCTATGTGGTTTTGATGTAGTGAGCAGTTTGGTTTGTTGTTTTTCGCTACATGTATTATGAGTTAAAGTTATTGCTCCTGTATGATATATGAAGAAGAATAAACCTGCGAGATAAGCGTAAACATTACTGAACTTTCCGTTTTGATATGTTCGGAGCGCACTGGGCGCACGTCTAAACTAAATCCTCCGTATTAGCAACCAGTACTAGACTTCGTTTAGGACTTAGTCAGTACAAATGTAAAACTAACGGGGGGGCTGGTGGCTTTTATCCTAGTGTAGCTCTCTCTCTGGAGAGTGTGCACTTGCTCTTGATCTGTATTAAATCTACCTTAATCTCAGATGATTACAAACACAGCCAACGTCATCAATTAAGTAACCCATTTAAGCTAGATCGTATTACGTTGTGACCTATGTTGCCAACTCTCATTATTGGGTTCCCGTGTGGGCAAGGGACCAGAATCAGTTACATAAGAGCTGTTTCTCAGATCATGTCTCTGTACCTTGCTTTTAATGATTTATAACCCACAAGTGAGCGTCTGCCCTGCTGCACCTGTGTGTTGCAGAGCGAGGACGGCCTAGAGTGCCTCTCAATCTCTTACCCTCTTGATGGCAGTTCTGTCCTCGTTTTATTCTTACTTGCATACACAGAAGTGAGCACAGAACAAACACAAACCTAAAGTTTGCCAAGTCCAGTAAGACGAAACAATGAGAAAACAAAACAAGGAAATTGGCAGCAAGAAGCTACTTTCTCTTAACTGAAAAGAATGAAGGGAAAGTTAAGAATTTGAGAGCATTTGGGATGGTGGTGGGGAAGAAGTGCAGGCTAGAGGGATGAAATTGTAGCTATGGGCGCAGGGTGATAGATCAGTGAGTGCTGCCAATGCTCTGCTGCCAAGGACCAGAGGACAAAATGAATTTGTGTCACACTGAGATTGTGTGTGTATATGTGTGTCTGTGTCTGTGTGTGTTTCTTTTCTTAAATAAGAGATATGAAGCCTTTTCTCAATGCATTGCCGTTTGAAAATTCACAAAATTAGTCCTAAAAATTACTGCCCACTCACATTTACATGTGCTTACAAACAAACATTATTACCAGAACACAATGTGAAAAAAGCATGTCTTAACATGACACCTCTTTTAGTCGTTCACCCCAATTTATTCTTTGGCAGGTCTCTGGATAGAAGACTGCAGGGGTCTCACCATGGTGCAGGAGAAGAACGACGGGATAAACAAAGAAATGGTCGTTCCACCATTTCAACAGAATAGACCCGCTGTAAGAACACTCCCTGCATGACTCTCTCCCACTGTCATCATCCACTTGCTGCATGTGCACTAATCTCAAACTCTTTGTTCTTCACAATCACGAGCGACCACGCACGACGCCCATGTGCTTCATTCTGTTTGACGTTTCCCAAATCACAGGATGTGATGTATCAGTGAGTCATACTGATGAATCAGAAAATGAAGCAATAAGCAAATAAAGTAATACTTGACCTTTGGGAAATATTCTTATTTGCTTATTCACAAGCAGAAATGTAAAAACAATTTTTTGTGGTTTTACTGAGAGATTTGAGATTTTCAACTTTTTTGGCATGATGACTTCTCAGAAACTTGTGACTGTAAATGCCAGGGGGATGGATGACTAACTTATTATTTAGAAATATTAACAGGCAATTACTGCTCCTAAAACCACAAATGGTCCTTTATATGTTTGTGTATGTATGTGTTAGGGCTGCGCAATAAATCTAAAATTAATTGCAATCACAATTTTGACTTCCCACAATAAAATGAAAATGATCATCTGCAATTTTAACATTTCAAATGTGTCCGCAGTCCATTGAAAAGTCAGCTACATATCAAATCAAGTGCTTCGCCATCAGTTATTAATTTGGTTTCACTTTTGCACATGCAGCAGCAGCTGGTGCAAGATGTTGCGGCTATAGTCCAGTGTAGAAGAGTAATACATAGCAGAGAGCAGATGGGCAAAATGAAAATCAGATGTGTGGAGGAGACGCAAAGAGCTACTCCCTCGAAACAGATCATCATCTGTTGCTGTTGTTGGTATCTGAGATTCCAGGGAAAGGGATGTTGAGCAAGAACAAATATGCAAAAAGAGTGCATCGGACTTGTGTGTGCGCCGCAAAGCAACACAACTCATTTGTTCAGTCACCTGAAACACAACACAGACTGAAGAACGATGAATACACAAGGCCAGTGTGTCACTGTATGTGTCTAGTGAAAGTGAAAGCAGTGCTCTGTTGATTTAATACTGAGTGATTAAGTTTTGATCAAATTTAATTAACATTTTGCAATGTGTATAAGGGCTGGTCTTATTTTGATCCAAAGATTTGCACATTTGCAGGAATGTAGCACAACATGGAAAAGATCTCTGCCGTGCAATAAAAATATTTTGTCCATAAAATCAATGAATAATGATAGATAATATGATAAAAAATCGTTCTCTCAGTAAGGATTAAACAAACCAGATGCTGTTTCCTCCTGTCACATCTTTTAAAATCTGTGTCAAGACAATAGTCAAGTTTGGTTATTGTAAGTGTCCTCTTTCTTCTCACTGATAATTAAGAAATAGCCCATTAACAGGCCTCCAATGTAAGTGAGGGGTTAAGACTGTAATTGGCGGTACAACAGCCACTCCATAGAAAGTGTAATCGTCTTTTTGCAGCACTCCTCATCACAACATTCTCTGTCTTCAACTCTGAGGTCAGTAAAATAACATTCATAGACCCAGTTAAGTGTCAAAGTCATTCACGTCTAATAATTATTTGTATTCCCTGCTGAGTTTCCAAACACTGTATGAATGCAATGCTTTGTGGTAGCTGAATGGCTCCGTTGTCTGACCTGCAACATGTGAATGCACCACCAGGAAAGATTCCCATATCACCTCATGTGTCTTTTTAAGACATATTTGCAAAATTGTGAAACAATCCTGTAACACATGATTGCATAATTTTTCTAAGTGAATAACCTTTTTTTCCCCCTGTGCTGTAACACATGGGTTGGTATGTGGCTTTATCCTGATAATACTGAAACTTTGCCTTCATACTTGTGCCATTCATTGTTTCTTTTTCTCCCATCTGTCTTCATAACTTTCCTCCGAACTTGTATGGACGTTTGAATTATTGACGGTACGATCCACACTTGAAGGCTCTGGTTCAGTCAGCTGCTCTGGTTTTCAGAATCCATCATCATCATTCAACCAGGAGAAAGTTTCATTGATTTTGGGAGATTCATTAGCTCCTGTTTAAACAGCATAATCAATCTGTATCCTAACCAACACTTCATTTCAGGCGTAGGAACAGCCCTCACGCACACACAGCATGATAATTAGTGGTTATCATTGCTGTTGCTCGCTGTGTTTTATCATATCACAAATATTTGTACAACTGACCAGCAGTCAACTTGCTGCAGGAGACCTTAAGTCTGGTTGATTAGTATACAGTACACAGGCCTGCTGGTGCTTCAGTACATGAGCTGTTTATGCCTGATGTGCACTGATTGCTTGATTCTGGGTCTCATATGGGCCCTGTATTAATATTTACTGCACTGCAAGTTATTGCACGCTCCCATGGATTCAAAGTTAACCCAATCCTCGCAACAGGGAAAGCACATCAAAGTCCAAATGAAATTCAGGAGAAAAGAATTGAAGCATTTAAACTGGCTGTTTTTTTTCTCCTTTTAATTTACTAGTGCTGTTTATATTTGTGAAGAGCTGCTAAAATCAAGTATAGCTCGCAGACAGTAATGTGACATTTTATCGACACTTACATATTTTCTCAGCTTGCCAGACGGACTATCGACTAAGAGAACATGTTTACATGCACTGATGCAAGTCTGAGCAGGTCAATAATCAGATTTTTCCTGTACCCCTGACCTTAATGTGGAAGTATGGCTTATTTTTAGCATGTGTCGGAGTGCTAATGGTGCAGTGAGAGTACAGGCGCTGTTGCTTTTCTTTATAACACAAAAGTATTGTCTTAATTTTAGAAAAAAAAAAAAAAATTGTATTTATTCAATCATTTTTGAGGCTACTTGCTACTACTGTGTGAGTTTCAGTGTGTGGGATTA
Organism: Sciaenops ocellatus; assembly: GCA_033000465.1. Taxonomy (NCBI): domain Eukaryota; kingdom Metazoa; phylum Chordata; class Actinopteri; family Sciaenidae; genus Sciaenops; species Sciaenops ocellatus. The sequence goes on along the minus strand of CP136880.1, from coordinate 17,288,130 downwards.
TTTTGAATATTAAGGCTGCATTGCTACGTGTAATGATCTCCTTTGTTCCCACCATTCTGCTGTCACCATCAGTCAGGCACAAGTTTACATAAAAATGCTTAGAAACACATTTATGCATTTACTGGACATGGCCTAGGAATCTAGCTGTAGAAATTGGATTTCTCTGATTCTCTACACCAATTACAGAAACCTGATTTGTTGTTTACACAATGAAATCAGGTTACTGTAGAAAAAAAGTACACTCATATGGTTACACGTACTGTATGCAAACACACTGGTTTATCCTGTTAAAAGTTAAAGAGGGTCCGATCACTATGGATTACTACATTGACGGTGTTTGTCTTATTTTGTCCACCCCAATTATACCAGTAAATGAAACACCCCTCAGTTTAATGTAGTTAAAAAGCACCACAAACTATATCCTCCAAAATGACCATACAATCAAATAAGCACCTCTCTAATCTTATCTTAAAGTTCATAAAAGTAACATTTCTTGCAGAAGACTCGTAGACTGCATTAGTTTTAGTTAGGGTGTTCCTAATAAACAACTGGGTGTAGTTGCAGTCTCTGTGTATGTGTCTTTGTGTAATTGTGTTTCCGTCTGTCTCAGCTGTCATGGAAATTGAAGATCAAGAAGACGCTGAAGGTGGTGCCTCCTTTTCTGGGAAAGTTCAGACCAATCGTTGGACAGTGCTGCCACCAGTGCACCCCAGACAGTCTGGTGAGTGTGCAGCGTTGAGGCCAGAGAAGGTTAAAAATTAGACGAATAAAATGAGAGGTAGACTGCATGTTGATTCCATCCAGTAAATGTAATTTTGTGCTGTAATTTGTTTCACGTTAAAATGACTCTGAAACTTCAGCAACTGAGATGTACTGAATTTGGATGACGCACTAATCTTGTTTAGTGAATATAAAGATACTCTCTTGGATGTCTCCATATATGCCTTCAGCTGCTTGTCTTTCCTACGATGATTGGATTGTGTCCAACAGAGCTCGTTCTGGGTTGATGCTCACACCCACGCTATCTTTTTTTCGGTCATTTCAGAGCAAGAAGATTGGCCAAAACTTTTTCCTTGGCTTCCACAACCTGCTGAAAGTCAACGAGACGCACACCAGGTATTGATAATATTCAGTACTCAACACAAACAAAGCTTTTCTGTCCCAACACAACTCACCCATGCACATTTTCTGCCTTTTTACTGTGTGTTTTCTATCGTAGGTATCGAGGCTGGCTTGTGCGGAGGGTGTGCTGTGTGCTGTTTGTGAGTGGGTGCAAGGTTTACGCAAGCCCTGCTAACAACAGACTGGAGAGAGTCTGTCAGAGCAACAGGTACCTGAGGAGAAAGAGAAACAGGAGGAGAGATGCCAGAGGAGAGTAAATACATGATAGGTAGAGATACAGAAGATGCAGTTCTGGTGACAGGGAAAGAGAAAGGAGGAGATAAAAGACAAAGACAGAGAAAATGAAAGCTATCATGGGGTCTGCGGAGTAAATGAAGAGAAATGGAATAACTTTGGACTGTCGTCACACTTTCGCTATCTCAGTCACGAAGTCTTCAGTTTATATTTGTTGTCTTCTCTCCTTCTGTGTAATTGAGTTTAACCTTTATGTAACCTCTTTACTCAGAGCTGTTGTTGTTGTCTTACTGGAAGGCGGGTGTTTGCCTGCGTGTAGCACAGAAGAGGCTTTGTGCTGTGGTAACTCTGCTGTCCTGTGACCATGTGTTTCAGGGTGAAGGAGGCGCTCACAGCTGAGCATAAAGCACCAGAGGGGGGAGACAGCCGAGGGCAGATCAACCGCCTCTCACCATTCCTCCCCCTCATTAACACCTGCATCATCTCCGGCCTCTTACGGTCTGTGTTTGTTTATGTGTGTGGGCCCATGGGTAAAGGGCGAGGTTCACAGATTGCTGTTTATTGTTTATTCATGAATAAAAGACTTCTGTGTATTGATTTAAAGCTGCACTATGCAACCCTTTCACTCAGTAGTAACAAGAAATTAATATGCTCTACATTACCAGTGTGATTGAAGTAAAATAGAGTTGCGATGAGCCACTAGTTGAAAGCTTTCTTTTAATGACATTCCCCGGTGTTTTTGAAAGACATAGTGATATGATGGGATTTGTTGTGGCCAGGAGTTTAAATTGTTGCAACCTAATGGATAAACCCGGTGATATTCTGTATTTTTCTTGTCAACAAATCCCATTAGAAGACCAAAGCCAATAATTAATTGATCTAACAAGCATTGTGTAGCCAAATCCTGATTTATCTTATTACTCTGTGCCAAACATCCTCCATCATTGTCCAAAAACAATTAAAACACATCAGTGAGCCACGCTGTTGCACTAGACATGTTTTTTCATTAACAAACAATGGGCCCTGTCGTCTATTTTGAGTCAGTCTGCCATAAATACTCAACAGAGCGCCAAATCTATGGCTAAAAATCAAACCCAACAAATGCATTGTTTGAGTCATGTGTGCTTAAAAACTTCAGTGCCCAGCTGTTTTTAAATCAAGTTTATTGACTGTTTCGGTGCCTTGCTCAAGGGCACCTCGGCAGTGCCCAGGAGGTGAACTGGCACCTCTCCAGCTACCAGTCCACCTTCCATATTTTGGTCCATACTGGACTTGAACCGGCCACCAAGCCAAGTCTCTATGGACTGAGCTACTGCCACCCCAATATGGAATAAACCAATTTATCTTTATCAAATTCAGAGCAGAGTTTGAGGCTTGGGGATTATATTTATAATATATATGATATATATTTTCTTGCACAGTTCGTTGTGGGATTCTTTTTTTCTTACTGATGTAAACTGATCCAGCTGCTAGACACCTAACATTGTAGTTCTTGGGCCCCTAGAAGGCCAAAATGACGCCTTCATTTTGGTTATTCTGTGGCAGAATAGTAAAAAAACATCAGCAGTACGATAAAAATGTGAGAAATAAAAATATTAGGCACTGTTTTCATAAACCTGGTGCCACCTGACAAGACAAAAACACTGTGGTTTATATACTGTGCTACTAGACACGTAGGACGCTATTTAACAGAATATTTTATATGTGGCTACACTCTGGTGCATAATGATGCTCGGCCAGTCGTCCTGCTCCTCAAGATGACTGACAGTTGTTGAGGCATAAACTCGGCCACGGGCAGTGGAGGACATGCAACACACTTCGATCGCCTCCGTGAAAAGATGTGTGTTGTATTTTAAATTGAAATTGGGTGTTATGACTTTGTCAGGTCTTAAGAGCCTGTTGCTGTAGCTACAGACAGTATTGGATTTCTGCAAATGTGAAATGGAGTGGAACCTTTTTTATTTAGATTTTCTTTTTTTATTTAAGCAACTTTTTTTTGGCTTTTTTTAAGTCTTCGAAATCTCTCGTCAAAATCTGCCCTGTACTATTTACATCCTAAGTCTTCATCTCTTTCTGTAGCCCTCACACACTCCCCCCTCTTTATCGCTTTCTGTTTCGCCTGATGTCATCAGTTTCTTTATTTCTCTTATCTGCACTTTGTTTCACTCCCATCTATCTCATTTACATGTTGTCACACTTAACTCAATCCTCACTTTGGCTGACACCCACTATTGGCAGCCATTTCTTCTTAGCTTCACCACTATCTATCGATATAACATATATCATTATTCTTGTGTACATTGTCCCTCTCTCCTCCTTATCTCCAGTCATTAATCTTAAACCTTTTCTTTCTGCTGTTCTTCTATACATCTCTCCACCCACTATCCTCTCCTGACTAGATTCGTGGGCTGGGTGGTGCTGAAGATGTTTGCTTCCATATTCGACAGTATTCAAGTTAACCTCAACCATCTGCCAGCTTTGCACAGAGCCTCACGAGAGGTACAAGTATCTATAAACACACACACACACATACATATGCAGATGAAATGTCCTAACTATTTTGTTCGCAGATGAATAAATGTGCCCAGAACTGCTACTAGCTAGTGTCAACTTGTCCTGGAAAGAACATGTTGTATTTGAACACAGATACTATGATGTTTTGGTCCCACTCCCAGGGTGTGAAACCAGGCTGTGCTCAAACATCTAATGAGTTGATAAATAGCTACAGCCCCATCTGTACACATCCACTACATGTCGTAGTCTACATAAATGTAAGAATATTTAGTATTTCAGTGTTTTTCAAGTATGGTAACTTTTAACTTTTTATTAAAAAAATAGCTAAAACCTTCGAGTTTTATTTTCTTACTTGTACTAATTATTTTCTGTTTTTTTTTTTTACTGAAGACTACACAACTCTAATTACATGGATGACTAAATAAATACAAGTAAATAAGTCTGAGTCAGGCTGCTGTGCAAGATGGGCACGAATGGATCCAGTGAGCTGTGTCTTTAGCTTTGATCTCACTGAAATGTAGTCTGTTTTATAAATGAAGACAAAACCACCAGGAAATCATTCTAGTGATGCTCGTGGTTTTCAATAGTTGTCAGTGTGTACATTTGTCCAGATGAATTCTTGAAACCTAGAAATAGGAGGACTGTGTGTAAAATGGGTTCAGTTCTTAATTCATCCAGTGTGTCTCAGTTTCACCCCCCAATGTATAATCTGATTGTCCATATTTTCACCTTTAATCTGACATTTTTTTCACACATAGATTAGTGTAGTGTGAATGGTTGTTTGTCTCTGTGTGCCCTGTAATGAGCTGGCGACTTGTCCAGGGTGTACCCCGCCTCTCTCCCAAAGTCAGCAGGGATAGGCTCCAGCCCAACCGTGACCCTGATGAGGATAAGTGGTTACAGACACACATGGATGGATGGATGGATGGATGGATGGATGGATGGATTGATTAGTATATAACGAGGGACATGTTTCATTGTGCAAATGCTTGTGGCACTCTCATCATGCATTGCATGTCTTCCATCTATTTAACTGTTTTACGTCTACCAAATATTAATAATAAACTAATTCATATGGCGTGATTGTTACTGATAATAATAAACGAAAGTCTTGACAGGTTTGTTAGAAAGATAAATGATGACAAACAAAAATAAAAAAGCAATAAACTAGTTTCATCATGGCTTCAAATGAGCCAATATTACTAAGCAATCCTCCGACTAGTTACATTTGCTATTATTGCAGCACTTTTATTGCAAACCTTATTAGCTTTTTTACTGTAGTGATGCTAACAAAAGTAAGATCACTTTTTATTGCCCTGCTTTGACTTCACTCTATGTGTAATTGAGTTTGTGATAGTAACTCTTCATCTCTCTATAATTAAGTAAGAAATCTAATGCTACTCAAAAGATGAAGAGCCACGTACAGAATAATAGAGCTGTTGTTGCTCATTGTATGCTGTTGTATACTGTATGTCTGTCGTCACTGAAACATACTCCGTACATATAAATCTGTAAATCTTATGAATCTCTCTATAAGTATTTTTTTAATTATAATTTTTCTCAACATTCCAGTCTTCTGATATTATCTGAAACTTGTGGGGCTTGATTATCGTTTTGATTGAATATAAGACCACAGAAACACTTCACCAATCCGTCCTCTGCACAGTCCACCATTGTTTTCTATAATGAATGACAATGTGAAGAATCTTGTTTATCTGAAGCTGCTTCTGTTCTGTAACTCAGGGATCTTTGCTGGTTTACGTGTATGTGCGTCAGAGCATCATGGACTGTGCTCTCATCCCTCTGGTGCTTTTCTGTCACAACCTGAGAGTCCCATACACTGTATCTCCCCTCCAGATTAACAGCTACTCCCTAAGGTATAGTCTTAACCGCATACAAACCCAGCAAGTTGTACTGAGATAACAAGTGTACAGTATGTTTACTTGTATACAGAACATGCAGTATCTTCCCCGACAAACAATGCATACACTTTTTGCCAGAAATAAGAGGCTGAATTTATGGCTTTTATTCACAGCATCCACAACAGTAAGTTTAATTTTAAAACACAATATGAAGATGCTTTGTTGCTCCAAACTTATTAAATTAAACTAGTTATATCTGAGATACAGTATTCTCTATTCCTGTCCTATAGATCAATCCTGCAGAAAGTAGGTGTGATCCTCCTGCCGCCCTCTGCTGTGACTGAGCAGGATGCTGAGATGGACAGTCTGTACTCACCGGTCATGACCTCCGTAAGTCTGACATGTTTCAATGGTTTGAGGTTACGACAATGTAGGATGTAATAATATTCGTGGTTATTGTAGTTTAATTAGGTTTGAAGTAATTCAGTGATGGGCACCCAAAAACAAAATTTTGCTCCTCCCTCGGGTCCATTCAAGAGACTGTGCTAAATGCTAACATGCTGCATGCATGATGATGATGCTAAAATGCTGATGATTACCAGGTATCATGTTCACAATAATATTTTAGTGTGTTGACATGCTAACATTTGCTATGTAGCAGAAAGTAGATCTGAGGATGATGGATGTCTTCACAGGTAGTTGTCATCGACTAAATTTTTAGATAAATGAAATAGTAATCTGTCCAGTAGTGATATAATATCACAAATGCCAACCTCGTAGAAATCAGAATCACCAAAGTCCGTGGAATATGATTCATCCTCTGGAGATGATGCATATCTCTACCCAATGTCATGGCAATCCACTGAATTGTAAGAGACAGATAATAAAGTTCTGACCAAAGTGGTGGACCGACAAACCCTAGCTATCTATTTATTTTAGGTGTCACTGTCACTGAAGATTCATTTGAAGAAACTACGTAAGGCTATTTTACCGATTAGCCTTGATTGGAGTGGAGTTATGCCCACTTCCTTCCACCTACAGTCACCTAAAGATGGTCCTTGGGTTTCAGATTAAAACATGAATAAATGATATCAGTTAAGTTCAGTAACTCCAGCCCTTTTTGCAAAGCTCCTCTGGGAAGGCTTCCAACCACTGTTTTCACATAGGCAAATATCCATTTCAACAGTCAAAAGCTAATTCAGGTTTCATGTACCCTTTTCTCAGAGTCACCAACCATAAAAACACCCTCTTGGTACAAACCATTCCAGCCTGACAATTGGAGCAGTTCCTCATTAGCTGCGTATGTGAACCAAAAAATAGTCTGTTTACAAGTAGATGGGAATGAAGCACTGGGCCATGAATCAGAAAACATGTTGCTAATGCATTTTTGAAAAAAATATAGACAGCAGGTAATTATATAAAATTGCAGGGTAAGCAAAAGATACCTGTCCTTGTAATTTGGCTGTTTGGTATATGTGCCGTCAGTTCAATTCATTCTCGCTCTCACGCACACATTTTTCATTGCTCTCTGTGGTGAAGTGTTATCACAGTGAGCTCCTCAGTCAGAATACAACCTACCTTTTCATCTTCTCCCTCATTCCCCAGTCTGATACTACTCCCTATTCATTCTCAAAATTACCAAGAGGCTTGAGTTTTGCTATAGAGATTGCAGCTTTCGAGTTTGTTGGAGTGACAAAGCAATGAGGAGAGGGTGGGGAAATGAGAAGAATCGTGGCTAGTTTGATTGTATGAGCTCGGCAGGCCTGAGCAGGTTGTTTCTATTTTTACAAAGAAAGTAATTTATGGATTTTTTTTTCACTTATTTTGGTGATTAATGTGGCCTGTAAATGCTCCCTCCTCTCTTGCATCTATCACACTTTCCTCTAGTACCTTCCTTGCACTCTGTGTCTAAAGCCATGTCCCTGATTCATCAATGATCAACGCCAGCCCTCCATTAATACCTTCCTTTATCTTTGTATCTAGCAAGGGAGCACTTTTGTGCTTTGTGTAAGTTTGCCTAAAGACGTATTTCATTTGGAGGAGTTACTTGCTTTATTAAGATCAATATTGTGCTATACAGCTCAATAAAACAGCTCGGTCCGTCTGACATTAATCTACAAGACTAGAGCCACAGTGGAACATAAAGAGGTTATTTATGAGTGACAGTGTGAGTAGTTTTTTTTCTTTTTTTTTCATTGTGCATTTATGTGAGTAAGCATATTGACTGTGCGTGAGAAAGCAGGCTTGTTTATTGGTTGTATTTCAATGTTAATAGACCTTTATTGTTTATTGAGTGTAGGCCTGCTTAGCTGCTGTTCAATGGTAATTGAATTTTCCTTGTCTGTAAGGGGAAAATAGTACTTGGGGCAAGGGAAGTGTCTCTGAATGTCATGAAGTGTCCCCCAAAGTCTCTTTTTATTTCATCTCTTTATCCTGCTTGCTTCCTGCATTTTGACTTCTCCTCCCTCTGCTGCCCTGCTCTCTGTTTTCCCCCCAAAGTCTGTTTTGTATTGCTTATGTATATTTTAGAATTGTATGGCAAGCATTTTATGTTAATTGCTCCCCTTCTGCCAGGATTTCCAGACCTTTGTCTCTGCCGTCTTTCTCTCTCCCCTTCCAATTTCCTGTCCCTCAGCTGGTACGTGAGCTGCTACATGAGGGCCAGGCGATAAGTGTTGGTGTGTCAGCAGAGTCTGGCCGAGGTGGCCAGTGGCTGGCTCGCATCAGACAGCTCATCAAAGAGGGATCTGTCCCCGATGTCAGTCTGGTCCCTGTGGGCATCTCCTATGACTGTGTGCCCAAGACCAACATACAGGTGGATCAGTGTAAACACACACTCGCAAGCACACACAAACACCACTTAATAAAAGCCATTTGTAATGTCCTCAGGAGCAAGTGAACATGTTTGGTTTAGAGCAGAGATTTTCAAACTGTCAAGTGTGCCTCCTCAGGGGGTCGTGAAGAAAGAAGCAAAGATACTGTGTGAGGTGAAGGGGACAAGCGTTGTTCTAAAAACATTAGTAAGTTTGTTATTGTAGTTTGGCCCGCTGCTATGGCCTGCTTATCAACATGTCCAACAGTTTGAGACACAATTCATGGAGGAAATTAAAGTACTTTAAAACCTTAGTGCCCAATTTTCTGTGTCGAATTTGAACACACAGATAAACACATATTTTCTGATTCAATGTGACTTAGACTTCCTGAGGAAGTGTCAGTATCTTCCATAAATCTGCTTCACAGAAATCACAGAAAAACACTCTATAACTAGCACAAGTTTAAGCTTTCCTCAGTATCAAAATAATCCAGTGACTTTTAACGGTGCTAAAATGACTGAAATGTAAACAATGTCCACAGCATAAGTCACTGAATACAAGGCAATAAAATAACTCACTCTTTTAATGTACACCAAAACATTAGAGCATGGTGTAAGACAAAATCCACTAATATTAACTTATTTCATGTTGCAGTATCTATATTTTAGATACCTATCTGTATTTTAGCAGCACAGTGTCAAAAATAACTCAAATCCTGCTTTAATGGAAAAAACAAAACTGCCTGTAAAGATCCAGAGTCTATGAGAGTCTTGTTTCACAACTTTGCACTCTAAACTCTCACTGGCCAGCGTTAGTTGATTAGTTGAGGTTTGCATTAAATTTTTTCAAAGCTATTAGTCTATTAGTGATTGCTATTAGTCTCCATTAGTCTTGCCCCCTGTTATCTGCACTTTGAGACAATTCTGGAGAGTGGGTGTTACTTTTGGTTAATTGCCATAATAAGGTCCTCGCCTCACCATTTTATTCTGTCATTCACACACAGTGCACATAGAGTACTGTACACACAGTTCCACGACTGATCCACACTCTCAGACGGGCTATTTATCATGGTGCACATCTTAGGAACTGCTCATTAGTGATATTGCTGCTGTAATGTCCGTCCTGAAGGCAAGGCCTCATTATGATATAATCGCACTTCTATGAATGTGTGTGTCTGTGTGTGTGTGTGTTTTATATATCCTCACAGGTTGGATTAAGCTCTATGTTGCAGTTGCTGTGGTCTCTTCTCTGGAGGAGGCCAGGAGGAAGTGTGAGGATCCACTTCGCTCAGCCCTTTTCTCTCAAGGTACACAGCAGAAGAAGCATATAATCAATATAAATATAAATAATTTTGTCGTCACTTATGAGATAAAAGAGAATATTAGAATTTCAGGCATTGTGGAACAGAGAAGATCGTTAAACAACAGAGGTGAATGTTCAGAATCACAATGTTGTATTTCCTTACCTGAATATTTACTGCCATAAGAAACTTGACTGTGTGATGATAAATGTTATATGTATTTGAATGATTTGTCCTGTTGACAGAGTGAGGATAGTTTGCATTGGGGCTTTAAGGCTGCTGTATTTGTATTTGGCCAAAAGGATGCTGCTAAAAGTTTTCCAGCATGTTTTAGTAGCTCGGTTTAGACGTCATTTGTTGTTTGCCAGAGTTTGTTTGAACAGAGCCAGCATTCGCTTCCAGTTGTGGAGCATAATTAGTTCATCCAGGAATAGAATCAGAAATACCTCTCAGTATAATGCAATATAGTTCAAAAGAACCACAAACAGCAGCCTCCAAAATTATCACAGAATTCTCTCTAAAACAGTTTCAACAAAAACTGTACATTGTAAACGTCACAAAAGTAAGATTTATCGCAGACTCCATTAGTTTTACCTTGATGTACCACAACTGAGTGAAGCTACTGTAAGGGCGATCATAATAATAGAGGAATGGGCTGCGGCAATAATTGTTGGAATTAAAAGTTTTAATGCAAACTTTTTCTAATTTTCTTTGCTTGATTTAGCAGAGCATCAATACTAAATGATTTAGAGATACCACTTTGCAGCCCTTTGAGGGTGCATGCGTGCATCCATACTTTTGTGTGTTTGTATGTGTAGGAGATGTGCGAGTCAGGGAGGTGCAGAGTAGATGAATGGCTCCCTCTACAGGACTTGTTGCTGCCTGTTATCCTCGACAACAGGTAATCAAACCACCTGTGTACATACCTGTATGCACGAGTGAATGTTCATATGAGAACAAACCACAATGGAGTTCATGTTTGGGTTGAGTTTTATCTAACATCTGTGAAATTCAAAAGTTACTTTCTCTTTAAACTTTGAAGATAAACTTTCCTCTAAACCTCGGATCTGGCACAGACACGATGCAAGCTCCAATGAAAGTTTTCATCTTCTTAGACTCGGTCCAATTACCATCAACATTACACAGTCTGCCAGTGAAAAAGATAACAGAAAGAAAATAACATCCTCGCTCAATCTCTGCTTGGCTTCTGATGAGCAAAGTGGCTTCTCCCTTCATATATTTAATTCTTCTGAGAGAAAACGAGCATGATGCTGGGGTAAAAACTGCATGAGAGAAAGAGAAAGCAAGTAATAGATGAAAAGAGGTAGAGAGGGCTAGTTAGATTGGATTGTTATCAGCATGTGAGCAGTTCTTTGTGCATGTCTACATTAAAACGCCCCGGTACTTAACAAAGCATGTCTGCCATGCTTTCTCGTTCTGTTTGCCCCTGGCTGCTGAAATTTCAGCTTTTTCTGTTCCCACGTATAAAAAATGCAGCAAATGTGAGGGCTACTATAATGAAAATTAAATATCCTCTCATGAAAGCACTTATTTTATTTCTTCTTTGAGGTGAACACTGCCAGATGAGACACATCTCTCTGATACAGCACTGTCCCTCTCTCATGCATGCACAGCTAAGACACATAAATAACACACTCATATCGCTCCGGCGTAGCGTCAGATAAGCAGCTCATAACATACATCGCACACCTACATTTTTGAGCGATATAGCTGCTATTGTATATGCTTGTAAACACTCAGTCTACTGTGTTATTTCACCCACTCCTTTTGATCCCAGAAATATAGATTATATAAATCATCTCACAATGCTATTTTTTCTTCTCAGTTCTTAGATACAAATGTTGTAATAAGAGTAAATTGATCATTAATGAAATATTCCATGCAATATAATTAAATGAAGCTGTTCCCTTTTTTAGCTGGAGTAAATAATACTTAAACTGGCATTCACATGATTTGTTATGCAACTCTAATGACAATGAATGCAGTTTACTGCAACACAGTCAGTCTTTCTATAAGATCGCTGACTGTGTTATCCTTTTTGTAAAGTTGTAACGTTTCACTCCTCGTTCATTGTGCCACAGTTGTGCAGCAAATACTTAGATAAAGCAGGAGGGCAGCTGGTCTATTTGTATGTGAGTGCTGCCAAACAAACTTTTGATTGAATAAAAAAAGTCAATCAATAATTGGCCTTCCACACAACAGCAGGACACAGTGAAGTTAGTTTCCTTGCTGAGGAGTTGTGCAGCCTGTTGTCTGCAGCTCTTCACCTAACAGCTCACTGTGGCTGCTCTAAATATGGAGAGGAGTAAGGAGAGCAAACAGTAAACAGTGAGGCTGATAGCAATGAGATAAAATTGTGCTGGATTACATGCATGAACCGCTTCCTGTGAGTCCCTCGTACTTTTGAAGGCACAGGATTGACAGACTCCAACATTAATGATAAAAACAACTAAATAAAGCGGCCATGCATCCATCTACCCCTCAACTTTAAAATACTTCACAATTTCTTAATCACAGAATTTAATTACATTAAATGGCTATTGATTTCAGCAAAATCTTGAGGATTATAACTATAGCAAGTATAAGTCAGTTGAGATGACCTACAATACTGTTTTCATCTTTCCTCATCTCACTTTTTCCCTGAAGGACCGACTGTGTGTTTGGGCGGAGGAGGATGTCGTGGCTCCTGCCTTCTTCTCATTATGCGTCTGAACTCAAAGAGCCAACTCATCCAGAGAGAGACCTGAGCATCGCTATCATCCTCCACCTCATCTACTGTAGGTCTAGGATTATAGACCCCTGAGTGATAAATAAATCTCTCTTAATGTTATGCAAATTGGTCCACATTATCTTTGTACTGTGTGTGTCTGTGTGTGTGTGTGTGTGTGTGCGTGTGTGCGTGTGTGCGTGTGCGCGTGTGTGCGTGTGTGTGCGTGTGTGTCTGTGTGTGTGTGCGTGTGTGTGCGCGCGTGTGTGTGTGTGTGTGTTCTCTATTTCTAGCTGCAACCTCCTGCATGGCTGTGATGTCCACCAGTTTGGTGTCAAGTCTTTTGCTGTACAGGCACTGCAAGGTACAAGCACCATCCCTGTGTTTGTGTTTGCTGAGCAATTCCCCAATTGGTGCTGTCACTGTTAAAATCTGCCCCTGCCCCTCCAAGGATCCATCAATACTCCAAAAGGCTCATAAACAGAATTGGTTTTGGCTTTAGTTTATTAGTGTGAGAGTGATTTCTGCCTCATACCCACCTGTGTCTAACTAATGTCACCAGATGGTTAATGCTCTTGTCTGATTTTGGAATAAAACTTCTCCATCTTTCTCCTCTTCAGGGCGTGAGTACATCTCTCCTGTGTCGTGATGTGGCCTGGCTCACAGAGGAAGTCTTGTTCAGGAACAAAGATGTCGGTTTTGGGGGGAGTTTGGCAGAAGTTATCCACTATTCCCTCTCTCTGCTCGCCCCTCATCTCATCATAGCTGCAGTGCCATCAAGGTTGGTGTTATGTCTGTCAAAAGAAAAACAAAGAACACTGATAAGCTTTATAAAGTAAAACTGTGTTGCTTATCAAAAATCCAATATCCCTTTCAGTGAAACCTCTATCTCCATTACTCCTTTTTTGACCATGTTTGCCTCCTTCTAGGAAAGACCCTTTGATTCTGCCCCGTCCTTCTCTTGCTGCCACACTTCATCTCTCCCTCCAGGCCAAGATTGTCACACACACCTTTATTTTGGAAGCTGTTGGAGGTAAGTGACTTTAGATGCATATATTGTGTGTAGCTGACAACATTTTGCCTGTAACATTTAAGCTTAAATATCATCTTGAGACCTTGTGTTCTACAGGCACCTTATTTTTCGTGGGAGATCTTGGCTGTAGCGCTGACTGTTGGCATGTCAGTATGAAAAATCAGTCTGAAACTTGACATTTTTAAAGTTTAAGTGCTTAATATTCTCAGTGTGCCTGGCTTTGAGCAGTGTCAGGGTACTGTAAAAGCAGCAGCACTATATATAAAAAAGAAGCAGGTGATGTGAGGACAGGTCATCAGTGGCAGTGCAGTTTTTTCAGCTGGTTTCAACTCTGTCAGTTCTTGTATGTTATTATCTTCTGATTTCCAGCTTGTTTATGTGTAGAGATGAAACATCAAGTGCTGCTCCTCTAAGAAGTGAATCAATCATAGAAATCAGGCAACAGATATGAGAACATACTTCAACTTAAATACTCAGATTTACCCCAAACCAGGCTTCTTAAGGTTACGGTGTGCTGTTTGACAACTTTTTTTCATTTAAAGCTTGTTTTAATCTCCCAAAGGACAAAATGTGTACATTTCACACACAAACAATCCTCTCCATGCTGTCAGTTTAAATCTACTTAATACAGTCTTGCATTATAAATAGTGTGTGTGTGTGTGTGTGTGTGTGTGTGTGTGTGTGTGTGTCGGCTTTGTGTGACTAAATTAACTTGGTGTTGTAATATATACTCTGTAGCAAGTTTATTTGGAGCACAAAATTAAAACAGTCTAATACAACAGTACTGCAATAAATAAAGGTTTTACTGTTCAGTTAAAAAAGACTGGACTTTATACAGTTGCCCTGTTGTTGCACTTTCATTGTTCAGAAAAGAAGAAATCACCCATGCACTAAAAGTACTACTGTATGTGTTGTGCAGTGCTCCATGCTAACTTCTAACTTTTTGTTAGCCCTGTTATTATCTCATCTACAATAAAATTCAGTAACTGCAATGCAGCATCTTAAATCTACCAAATACAGACCAGCAAACTATTGGTTGTTGGTTTTATTATAGGAGGTGCCCTAGATGTAACCAGGTAGATGCAGCTACAGTGTAGAGTCCACTGTAGCTGCCAGGCACAGCCATTGCAGAGAGTGAGAAACACTATTACCAAATTTCAGATTGCCTGACATGTAGGTAATACATACATGTAGGTAATTGGTAATCATCTAAAGGTGGAAAGCCTAGATCCCAAATCCTCACCACAGTCTTAGCTCAGCTTGAACCAAGAGCTGTCTGTTGACTAAATTGTACTTAAATATTTGCTGTTTTGTTTCTAGATATCATGCTAACAGACAGACTAGGGTGAAGGCTCATATACTGCAGCCCCGTTTTAGTATTGTTGGTGGAGTTAAAAATAATGTGGTGCTTTGAAGTGTAGGAAGCTACTTCTCCTGCATGATTCATTATTCCTGCATGACTTGTTTTGGTTGTATAGGAAGTGAAGCTGGTGGGCAGTGGACTGTGAGCTGCTGAAAGCATCTGTGTAGCAGATTAATACATAGCTGCTATCCTCAAGTGATGAAAAAATTATTTCAATTGATATATTGTTGTGTAATATTGTAGCAAATCGATAGCAACGCTATTGTAACCTCCATCAGCCTCTATAATGTTTTCAGTGTTTGTCTTCCAAAGTTTGATTCAGCGGAGCGTGAAGGCACTTGTTTAGGGATGAGAACAATCTAGATGTCAAGATTTTCCCACCAGCACATGAAAGCAGGATAATAAGGATAAAAAGTACAAATAAAGAGATAACACTTGTTTAAATGGCGGAAATCCTAGATCATACATATCCTACTTATCTGATTTGATCCATTAGCCAAAGGCTGTCCAGTGTCCAACATATTTCAGCCAAACTTTTTTTTTTTTGAGAACTGAGATTTTTGCCAAGATACAAACCAAAACCTACTTACGTTTGATGATACCAACCACCAGTTATCTCACCTGGTGTTTGTGCTTGAAGATCGGTAGCGAATGATCAAATATTAATGTGTGTTTTTGTTCTTAGCGTGTGCAGTGTCAGCCATGCTGTGCGAGGTGGCCAGCAGTGGCGTCAGCAGAAGGGTGAGGAGCAGCGGTGAGGACGGGAAGGAGGTGAAAGATGACATGGAGTTTGATGTGGTGCTCTGCCAATCTGAACTGACGGAGAGAGCCCTGCAGCTCTGCCATCTTCTGCCTCCGGGCTTCATGCCAGTGGGTTTGAATTCATATCTCCCCCACACACAAAACACACACACCACACACACACACACACACACACACACACACACACACACACACACAATGTGTCTCATTCAATGGATGTTTAATGGAGCTGAACAGCCATTCATCCTGCTCTGCTGCCTCTATCTCTGGCAGAGAGTGGTTTCAAATGGTGTGTGTGTGTATACTGTGTATCTGTGTGCGTTTGTGTGCGGCTGTGCATGTACGTGCTCCATCAGACTGACTTTAAGGGCTGTGAATCTGGGCCAGAAATGCTGTTCCTTTCTCTGTTTGCCCACCTTTCATTTCAGCAGCCTCTCTTTCTTGTCTCTTCTGCTTGCAGCTATGTTTCTCGCCCCATTCCTCATGGAAAAATATCGCACCTGCTCGCAGCCTCTCTCGCCGGTCATCTCTTATTCTCATCCTCTGATCTCTGTTACATCTCTACTACACACCTTATACTCTTCGTCAGCTGTCTGCTTAGATATGTGATGGGTTGAAGCTGTTTGTGCCTCTAACCTTGCTTCACCAGTTGGCTCACCCGTTCTCCCCCTCTTGCACTCTTTCTGTCTCTCCCTCTGTTTCTCTCCTTCCCTCCAGCCCTGTCAGTCGTCTCAGAGTTTCGCTCTGGATGCAGTTGACAGTCTGGTACGCTGTGGCATC
Organism: Sciaenops ocellatus; assembly: GCA_033000465.1. NCBI lineage: Eukaryota > Metazoa > Chordata > Actinopteri > Sciaenidae > Sciaenops > Sciaenops ocellatus. The sequence continues at coordinate 17,271,619 of CP136880.1, read as the reverse complement.
CTGATTATGGAAGAAGTAAGATAAATGGACATTTTTTTTTCTTAAATTCTACATAATTTAATGCTGCTTTGTTTTAAAAAATAATATCTGGATAGTAATTTAAAATACTTTTTTCGAACTCTTCATAAAGTACTTTTTAATTGATTGATTTTAGTTTAATTACTTCTTATATGTGTTTCTAATACTTTATTTACTGTAGATTATCTTGACACTGAATGAATTAATCATTTAGTTTTAAAAGCACCCAGGACTAACATTGTTTGTTTGGGTTTGTCTAAAACCTAATTTAATATTGTATAAAACAGGGAAAACAAGAAGATTCTCACATTTTTTGTTTCATGATGAACTCTGAAATTCCCTTTTTACAAACATTTCCCTGATAAAGTTTAATGACTGAAAGCTTGGCTTTATGATTAAATACTTAGGTTGTAATATTTGACTTACAGTTGTAATTTAGTTATTATAATCACATATCAAATTACGATGTGAAAACAAGATGAAACGTTGAAAGAGGTCACTTGTAGTGATGAACCTACCGAGAAATATGACAATCCTGAAACTCACCACTTTTATAATGTCGTGTTTGGCTGCAGCAGGCTGCTGTTTTCAATAAAAAAAGTTACTGTACACTACCTGCTCAGCACCAAAAACCAGACAGACACAGTTAGCGACTGGGCAATGAAGCTAGTGGAGCATTCAGCAGCTAAAGCCAGATATTTCCCTCAAGAGTAAACAGTTTATTAGAATAAGAGAAACAAAATAACAAGAACAGAGTCAATAAACAGAAAGCGACCATAAACTGACAATAAAGCAAGATAATGATTAATAAGAACGATCTAAGTGTGCAATCAGTGTGCAGAGCTTTCTTTTCCTTATATTGGCTCCATATTAGATTATAATGTATAAAATGACTTTTATTTTGCAATAAAACACATTATACATGTGCACATAACACAAATATTTTAAGTCGGACACACATGGCTTTAGACTTTTTGCACAAAGAATTATAGCCTGGCATGCTGCTGTCTGTTCTGCCTTCCATCATGTGTAGATACCCAGGGACGTTCCCAAGTGTGATGTCTGGAAGAAGGACGCTCTGACTTGGACCACCAGTGACGATCCTTATAACAGTGACTCTGACTGTGAGGAACAGGATCTGCGTTCCTACAAGGTACAGAGGAGTCACTCTGGCTTCATCACATGCCTTTAGAGAAGCACCAGAGGTTATATGAAGGGAAGATGGCACCCTAGGTGAATGCCTACAGAGCATGTACAAGAATACCCAAAACAGCACATGAAAAAAAACTTTGAAGTTACCAAATCTCCATTACAAAAGCACCTACACAGTTTAGTCATGTAACCTGAATGATAATTAGCAGTGTGTGCCAGCTTTAAAAGAAGCCTCACTGTCATGGCTGTTATATGTGATTTTTCAATGCAACACAAGACCGCTAACCAACTTCCAAAGGGACCAAAAGACCAGTGCTCTAAATGCAGATACATTAGTGACCCACACTGTAAAGTGGCTTTGAGGTGACAGCCTCATGACAGTACATGTAAAACATAAACTACATCAACAAAGAGCAGCAATCAATGCAATGCAGCTCAATGAAGCTCACATTTTTCACATTTTTCACCTTTCAAAAGGCACTTACCAAACCACAGCGTGTCCTTATGGTTTAATAGACTTGTGGAGTGCAGCTCTTGCACCAGAAAACAAGCACTAAATATATTAAACCCTCCAATCTAGCATGCAGTAGTTCAGACAATTAGATGTCATGTTTTCCTGTTCCAAAAGAGAAAATTGTTAATGGCTGTCGTCAGGCAAACATCTATATGACCAAAATGCTGCAAATATAGATGAAAATGGCAAACACCCATCTTCCCAATGCTATAGACACTATACATGATGTACATAAAAAAAACATGTAATTGTACTACAATAGACTGTCAGACTGACATTCAGTTCCATGTTAATGTGACCATTTAGAGATGAGTTCAGTGATTTGGACACAGGATGGCTTATTGTATCATCTATCAATTCTCATCTGCTCATCTGGGATTGGGTCGTAGTTGCAGCAGGTTTAGCAGGATGTTCCAGATGTTCGTCTCCCTAGCAACATTTTGCAGCTCCTTCTGGGAGTTCTCGATGCGTTTCAAAGCCAGATGGGCTCTGTAATCCCTTCAGTGAGCTCTAAATCTGTGATCTTATTCCTCCAGTCACTACCCAAAGTACATGACCATAGATGACGTTTGAAACATTGATCGACTGGAAAATCGAGAGCTTTGTCTTTCAGCTCAGCTCTTACCCACAATGGTCCAGTTCACTGTCCAGATTAATGCTGACACTGCACCAATCCACCAGTCCATCTTACACTCTATTTTACCGTCACTCTTGAACAAGCCCCTGCGATACTTTGCTTGAGGTAGCAACTCACTGCCAATCCAGAGGGAGTATTCCAACCTTTTCTCTGGCAGAGTGCTATAATGCTGACTTTCATCGAGGCTGCTTCACACCCAGTTTCAAACTGCTCCACGGTGTGCTTAATGTCATGGTCTGATGAAGCCAACAGAGCCAGGTCATCTGCAAAAAGCAGAGATGCAAATGCGAGGCTCCCAAATCGGACATTGTCGTCACACCAACTGCATCTTGGAATCCATGAGTATCATGAATAGGGTCAGAGACAAGAAGCAACCTTGGCAGCACCCACTGAGAATACAATCACAATCCTCAAACTGTACCTGTTCCACAGAGATCATACTGGTTGGGTTCAGGAGCTCCTCAAAGTGCTCTTTCCACCACTCAACAATAATCCAGGTCAGCAGTTCTCTACCCCAGCTATACATGGCCTGAGCCAAGCCTTTCTTCCCCTTCTTGAGTCGTTGTACGGGTTACCAGAACTTTCCTGAGGCCAACCGCACTCTGTGGACGTTTTTGTGTTTTTATCTTTGGTTTGGTATAGCCTGTTTTTTGTTCACATGGATGCCTGATGACTTTGAAGGTTGAATTATTACGTCATTGAATATCTTTTGGGAGCTTGGAATATTCACCGTGTGCACTAGCTCTACTTTTGTTTTGTATGCTGCTTAGTAAACTAAACTATGCAGTAAACTATACAGAATACATCCAAATAGGGGTGGGCAATCTAGAAAAATGAAATCACACAAACTATTAAATAAATACCATAATCTCTATGTTTTGCCTGAAAAGTAGACTGTAGAAGCCTTGGATCACGATCACGATCTAAAATCCATCAGATTTACATCCCTAGATCCAAATTTGTTCTAGTGCCTACCTGTGCCTCAAGCAAGTCGACTTACTAAGTAGTCCAGTAAAACCACTACCACCTCCACACTGGTATAAAATCCTCTCTCTGACTTCAGCTTTATCCACTGAGGAAGACACAATGTTTACACACAGCTTTACTCTTTTCAGCTATAATCTGTTAACTTTCTTCCGCCAATGCTCTCGTTGTTCTTCTCATTGCAGCAGAGCAGAGGCGTCACCTCTGTTCTTCTGCCCTCAGCTCAGGTACTGAACAAGGACAGCAAACAATGGAAAATTTTCTCTCGTACCTTCTTTTCTGCTGCCTGTTATCAGTTAACTTGGCTAAATTCACTTCAGGCTGCCTCACGAAGCAGGCTGTCAGTAATACACTAATAATGATTTTATGATTTATGCCTCAACACCTGAAGTTAAAAAGCTTCATTTTGTTCACTGACATGCAGAACTGTTTTTTTCTAGACACCTGAATTTTTTATTTGTTTTTGTGCTTGTGTATATCAGGTTATTTATTTAACTCAGCCATGCAGCCTGAAGGATGTACTGTTTAAATTGATCTGCAGCTTAAAATAAACTTTCTTGGTGCAGATTTATCTGATGAGCTGATATCGGCCGATATACCAGGGTTTATATCTTTACATTCTACCATAGAGACACTTTATTTTTGAATCTGCTTATTAATTGCTGCTGATTTTTTTTAATTATGTTTTTACTCCCCATAAAACTCAACTACTGACTAATGACTGTTGTTCTCTTTCTTTTCTCTACTGTGTATTGAAGCTGCACATTCACATAATGATTGTTTAAACACAGTTTGAATTAGCCTTATTGGCTAAATGATGAGCGCTCACTGAAAAATTGGATGAGCTCCATTCAAAATGTCATGCTGAGTTAAAAAAAAACTCTTGATGTATTGATGTATTTAAACATATTTGTGAAATATTTTATGTTTGACTAGCAGAAGAAATCCATCATACTGTATCTGCTGCAGCCTGTCCAGTAAGCTGTTCTGGTGTGAGCATCCATCCTTTGAGAGGCTTTACACTTTAATAAAGGTTTTGTATGGCTGTGTAATGAGCAACACAAGACCAGCTGCAGTCTACAGTATAAACTCCCATCTATTTACACGATTATAATAGCTCCATACACACTGTTAAACTATTCATAAAGGGCTTTAATGATCCCTCGGTTTTATGGCCTCCCTCATTTACCAGATGTATCCTTTGACTCCATGGTAAATGTTTGAATCCATAAATACAGAGCTGAAGTAGATTTCCAGCTTCTGAATGTCTCAAACAGATGAAAGGTTTCTTTATGGAAGAGTCGTGCAAGTTGTCTAGTATCGACTATATAGTCAAAGGTCCCTGTGCACCCCTGTCCACATATGTTTGTGTACTTATTACTTGCTGTAAGGGAATTCTTAATTTCAGCTTTGATGAGTTTTCTGAGTTTTGTGTGAATGAACTTGACTGGCCTGCACAGAGCCCTGACTCCAACCTCATCCAACAACTTTAGGATGAATTTGAACCCTAAATCTGAGCCAGTCTCATTAACTGGGGCAAATCCCTGCAGCCAGGATCCAAAATCGTGTGGAAAGCCTTTCCAAAAGAGAGGCTGCTAAGCCAGCAGATTGATGCCCTTGGTTTCAATATGAGATGTTCAATGATCAGACATGGGTGTTATGTTTACGTGTACGCTAGCTTTGTAATGAAGACTGGGTTAAGGTGCAAGTTTCAATTTATTAATCCGTAAAATTGTGGAAATTGGTCTGCTCCCATCCTAATCAGCTGAGACTGATTACAGGACATCAGAAATAAATACCCGTGAAATAAATTCCTGGATAAAAACAACATGAAACTAGATTCTGCAACAAAAACTGATGAAGAAAACAAGAGGGGAAGGATTCATAATAAATTAAAATTTAGAGCTTATGTTTTTTTATAGATTTCTGGAAAATGTACTCTAAAGACATGGGGTGAGTTTGTCTGTCCCCTCTACCTACAATATACGTTGTCTTTGACTAGGTTTTAGTCTACATGAACATGAAAAGCACCGAGAACTGAACCTGGGACACCCACACATGAATATGCTGCTCTGGCAGATGGTACTTTTATAGTATTGTACCTCTGTATCCTGCAGCAGTATCATTTTTTCAGGCCTGATAGACCAACTGACGCAGTGGAAAATGCTCTTTTATTCCTGCTCTCCCTCCATCTTCATTTTTCTGTCTACTTCTGTAGATAAGCCAGTCCAGTCAGTGTCCAGGGATGCTCTTCTTCCTCTGCAGTTTGCTATCTGGTCATCTGAGGACGCTGTGCTGGGCGGCCACCAAACTGGAACTTCTACACACACCTCTGCTGGGTATGTGCACAGTATGTTTAAGGGACCGTGCCCTGTGGTAACTTGGCAATACCTGAATTTTGCTATTTAAAGTTTGATTTTGAATTACTAACATTTTTGTTAATAATTGCTTGATTCAGATAAAAAAAAACAAAAAAACATTCTCTTCGAAAAAGACACAGATTGGCTCCACGTTAATGCTGATGATGTTCTTCATGGCTCAGATATTTATGCTTCACCCCAAGTCATTTGGAGTTACCTGCTGAACCACCCACCAGTCATAAATATACAGTATGATAGCATGTCACTAAACTATGAAATCTCCACATAGTGTCTCAGCAAACTCTGCCTACTTTGCGGAATAATTGGCTCTATTTTCATGTCTGCTGCATTTTCTGCTGCAGAAGCAGAGTTTGTGGCTCAGATACACTCCCATCTGTGTGACACAGCAAGTAAGAAGAAACAGCACTATGGTGAGCTCAACTTGACACCCCAGAGAACACACGCACACCCACAAACACACAAAGATCTTCCCTTTCTGTCATAACTTCAAAAGCTTGTCACCTTTCCTTTTCCCACCGATTCATCCTGTGTTGTAACAAGCGACCAGAGAAGAAACACAGAGCAGCTTCCCTCCTCTCATCACATCACATCTCTTCTTCTTAAAAAAAAAACATAGAAGACAATCAGAAAGTACCCAAATGACACTCTTCAATAATACTCAGTATAAAATTTCCATCAATCCCACTGGTAATGGCTTTGTTCTGTTATCCCGACCTGGTTTTCTATATTGGATATCTGTCTGTTTTCTTGATTCATGTGCGCCTTTGTGCCGTATCTCACAGAGAGCTGCTCGGAGGAGGCTGCACACACTGCAGTTAGAACACTAATAGACCTGGGGGTGAGTGACAGCCTTTATGTGTGTGTGTGTGTGTGTGTGTGTGTGTGTTTTTTTCTAAATCTGTCTGTCTGTAGAGAATTTAAGCACGACTCAGGACCGAAAGTTTAGGCGCAGTCCAATTCCAAAAAAGTTAAGTTTAAACATTATTCTGTTCCCGGTGAGCCTGAATCCGACTTCATAATCGGTCAGTTACTCACAGACTTTTTTTCTACAACTACATTCTTGAGCCTCAAGCTCAGTGTGGACAGGAAACTAACTTGATTTTGACGCAACAAAAGAGAAACTTGCCTGACTCAAGCCAACCATATCCAATCATGTTTGAGGTGGAAATATCAATTCACTGGACCCAAGGACACAAGTGATTTCAAATTAGAAAAGTGTGGTACAGGTAACACTCTGTATTTACATTACATTTACACTTTGTGTGCGACTCACAAAAGTTTCTTAACTACGCTGAAGTAATCTTAAATGTGAAATACATTTGGCTTATTAAAAAGAAAAATACTAGTGTCCTATAATGGACCTATAATCCTATTATTGTTATATATATCCACTTTCGTTCACCTCCATTGTGTTTCAAAGTATGTTTGATGTGATTTGGTTTTTAAAACATTCATAAAGTATCTGAAATATGCTTTTAGTGCAAATTTAATTGCTGCGCAAGATCACTGAAAAATACACCATAGCTGGGATCAGTGGTGTACTAGTACAATGTTGATGTACCTCCATTTTTAGCTACTTTTAAAGTGTGCACAGAGGGAACAGCAGCAGCAGCAGCTTCAGTGCTCTCTGTCTCTACACAGGATGCATTCAGGCACTGTATCGAGTGAAGGTCCACCTGTGTTTTGGCAACACTCAACACACCATAATTACACACCTACTACAAGAAACAAGGAAAGGGACTGAACACACAGAAACATGAGACACTGAGAGGCCTGTGTAGAAAGCTGTGTTGATTAAAGTACAAATATATCTGTTCTGAAACAACTTTATTTGATATCTATAGATATAAGTTAGTTTACAGATTTATACACAAAATATATGGTCAGCTTGTAAATGATTTGTTGTTGTAGATTAAACTACCCAGCAGATATAATAATTGAGTTTCTGAGGCATTCATCACTTAACTCTCATCAAGAAAGAGAATAAGTAGACTTCCCAAAGTATTGAGCCATTCCTTTAAGTACATTTAGCTTATAATACTTAAGTGTGAAGTAAGATTAAGAGTCTGAATGCATATTTATGCTTGTAAGGCATATTAATGTTTGTAAGGTGACTTATTTCTGAGAATTTCTCCGTGACATATTTCTCTTTCTTCTTGTGGGTTGTGAGGTGACCTGATATGAAAACGCTCCCCTCAGGCACATTGAACTGAGGATTAAACAGAACCTTTGATGAGGCCAGATAAACGCTTCGTGCTTATTGTGATAGATTATGAAACGGCAGCAATTTTCAAGTCTGTGGAGGTTGTTTTTCATACAGTGCAAGAAGGAAGGCAGCAAACAGCTTGTCATGCAGATAGGAATATGAGCTGTGTCTGTGATTCCCATCTGCACTGACTCTAAACAAGAAAAAGAGGAGAAAGGCAACCAACTTAAAATCTAAGAAATGAAGAGCAATACACCGACTGCAGGTGGCTAAACTGCAGCACACCCTTAACTCTGATGCAGTCTTTAATCTATAACTATATCAATCAATGTTCCGCCACAAATTCCCTGCTCTCACAATTTACCACTCAGCCGTTCGATGTCCCAAAGTCGACAGCGTCTGCAGCCATCAGTCTCCTCTATCAGTCTGTGGGCCGGGAGTCGTTGCCTTTTTAAAAATAGAGCATCATTGACCTATATATCTGTAAAGATCTCATAAGGCAATTATTAACCTTGTTATCAGGGTTATCAGAAATCAGCGTTATTATGCTTGTCTTCAAGATTTGACAGCTAATTCTCCCTGATGTCAAGATGGCGTGATTTTTTTCAAGTCAAAGGGGGAAATGTGCTTCTAGTATGAAACAAAGAAAGTACAGCACAGTCTGAAGTCTGGCTTTCTCCTTTCGTCTCATTATTTTAGACCTTGCTGAGTAAATAAGGTGGTTCTGTGTTATTTATGTAACATCTTTAGAATTGTTTTTTGAAGTGTTTTTGTTTTGAAGGGTCTTGTGTTTATCTCTGTTATTACTTCAGTGTGTTTTATTTGGCCTTGTACAAAAAAAAAAACACACCACCAAAGATAAGAAAAGCTCACAATGTTCTAAAGAAGGTTACTGAATTGGAAAAAAAAAAAAGCATTGTGGTCCTGACAATGCTGCATTTATGTTCACTTCAGGTCCTTTTGGAGGAGCGTCAGAAAGAAGGTGTCTTCCTGGATGTCAGTCCTTTGTTCCAGTTGTCAGAAAACAGGAAGAAACTGCACCGCTTCATCTCACATTACCTTACAATTAATGTGTTTAACCGAGCAGCACAACTGGAGGTGTGACTTGGCTTTATTTTGGTGCAGAGTCTGACCTCTTCTTCTGTCAGTGTCAGAGAAACTCATGTTCAGTGTTAAAAAAGATCCCCGCTGAGCCGGGGCGCTTGTACCTTTAGGTTAATTGCATTTTGATTTTTCAGTGATGAGACATTGATTTTTAAGTTTATCTTTCATAATAGCATTAGCATAAAGCCACAGGAGACGAGGATTATGAAGTCCCTGTAATCAGTTTGTGAGGACTCGGCTTGGTGCAGCTCGTGTTTCGACCATGTTTATGTTGTTGTTTGTAACGTGAACAGTAAGCTTAGTTCTGCTTCTTTCTAGTTTTTCACAGTTAAAGTTAAACCGATGTTGTTTCTGAGAATAAACAAATTTGCTTCTTTCATCACTAACTCCACACATCTCAACTGGATACGTTTTACAGTAGTTTATTATTATGCTCACTTCTTCAAGTATTTCTGCAAAACAGAGCACCACTTTGACTTCTTTCCTCACGAATGTAGATCTTGTAAATCTGCTGACTCAGACCTCAGGGGAGTCTGTCTGTTCGTCAAAGACCTTTTGACACAGAGATGTAGGCAAATCAATACTTCAGTTTGAACATGGCAAACAGCTTTTTCTGGGAGGCATTAATATTTTTAGTTTATGACGCTCTGCTTGTACAGTCAAGACTCAGCATGGCTGTTTTTTTACCTTTTACCTTGACCACAAACCAGAACTGCAGGTGATCAGGTCTGATCGTCCATGAAACTCTACTGCCACCCAGTGTTAAACCAAGTGTACAGTCAATGCCTCAGTATAACTGGCAGCATTGCAATGTTTGAGATCAGTCTCACTGGTCTAATCTCGGTCTCAGACAAAGAGGACTTAGGATTTTATTCCAAGACTCATTTGTTAACATTATTACTGTGATTGGACGTAAAACTCCTGCCTCAGCCAAATCTTCAAATTTGGTTAACTAAACTGCAATCTGCCAAACAGAGTACAAAAGAAAACACACAGTAGTATGCAAATCCTGCAATGCAATTTTGAAGCGACTGAAACGCGTCAGATGAGTTCAGAAAATGACTTGACTAACTTTGAAACACTGAAATAATCTCCATCTCTCTGCTGGGGGTGCAGGGGTATGCTCAGGGTGGCCTCAGTGTGTCATCGAGCCACCCTTTTATGCAAGCTGCTTTGGACAAAATAATCTGCCAAATGAGCGACTAATTGTTAAATTTATTTACCAGGCAAATCACCTCCACACAACTGCAAAATGTACACCGACCATTTAGTTGGAGGATTTCTCTTAAACTGTCAGTGGGGAAAAAAATCATAAACTTCATTTGATCCAAATGAAAATGTCGTAAGCAGGTACATGAATCAAATTCCATATCAAAGTAATTATGAATAATTTTCTTTCAGACAATGTAAGTGACACGTTCTCAAGACAGCATATTTTTAATTATTTTAATTCTATTGCAAGAACTCTGCTTGCTTTTATGACAAAGTGGCTGTTTGATTCCTAAATTGATAGAAAATATATCAATTTGTCATGTTGGATGTTAAAAATGATTAAATTACTTTTATTTTTATACTTTTTTTTTTTTTTTTTTATAAGTCAGGAGATTCACAGTTTCTCCTCTACAGCATGAGTGGGTGGCTGCTGATAGAGGGTATTTTTACAGCTAGTGATGACAGTGACTCAATAACTGAGGTCGTGCTGCAAAAACACCATGTTAGGTCACATAATTATACAGTTTCATGTAGTAAAAATAACATGTTTTCCACCTGTTAATTACTGTATAAAACATGCATCATGAAACATTTTTTACACACATTCCCTGCTGGTTTTTACACATTCATTAGAAACAAAAATCAATTCAACTTTTTGGTAAATAATAATTCATTGTGTTCAGCAGTCGATCAGGCATTTAGTTTATTTAACAGCTGAGATTACTTTGTTGTTTATTAATGAATATTTTCAGCAGGTCTCTCAGGGATTAGACCACTTTGTTGATTACAGAGCCCAGTTGGTCTATCTGGCACTCCACCACATCTCCTCTCTGAAAGAAAAGAAAAAACTGTTAAACACTTCACCAAACACCTCATTATCTATTAAAATACTGTGTTAGAGAGCACAGGCCCTACTCTATTCCAGAATATGTAGATCATATGCAGCCTGTCAGTTTATTAATTTCAATAAAGTGAAAGAAAACAGGAGTTGACGTGCAGCTACAGACACAAGAACTCACACAGACTCGTTCTACATTTTGTTCATTTCTGTTAGTCACCCATGAAATCACCTTGAGAAAGACAGGTGGCTTTCTGAACACACCCACACCTGGAGGAGTGCCTGTCAGGAAGATGTCTCCTGGAGTCAGTGTCACAAACCTGACAAGAGAAAAAAAAAAAACCCACAGATTCAGAAACAGGAAAGAGCTGGAGAAATCAAGTATGAAATGCAATATAATTTTATGCTCATTGCTTATTTATATTAGGCAAGCAACTTCCCCAGATGATCCTAGTGCACACACATCCTGTGAAAGGGGCCACTGGCTGCCATCATTAAAGAACGACGCAGGCAGCATCAGCAGTAAGTCATGTGATGGACTGAGAGGCTTTTCTGACAGAGAATCTCAGATGAGATCAGAGATCTCTCCAGTTGGTCTGGGTGCTTCAGGGCAAAGAGGTCCCAGGCATGGTGGATAAGTCTTAGTTGAAGCATGTAATTCTAGGTTCAAGTTCGTGGTGAATGGAGTGGATTCATTTAAGGCACAATTTAATTTGCATAATGTCTTAAATGGAAACACTCAGCTCTCAGTCTCTGTGAAGACGCCATCATCATCATCATCAGAAAAGGTGGACTTACTTTGAGACCCAGGCAACCAGCGCCTCTGTCTTGAAGATCATCTGATCGGTGTTGCTGCTCTGGACTGTGTCTCCGTTAACCAGACAGCGGATGCCCAGGTTGTGAGGATCTGAAGGGAGAATGATAACAGGCAATCTGGAGGTTTGGAAAGTCTAAAAAAATAAACATTGAATTCAGTTCCATCAAAAAAAAAAAACCCCTTAGATGTTGAGGTATTAAAAAGACTTGAATTTCATTTGACAGGGTCTTGAATAACAGAGTTAATATCTTTTTAGTTGAGCGGTTGCGGGCTGTCAGGAGACGTTCTACATCTATTAACTGCAAATGAAAGTGAGTCAGTCAGCACCATCATTTTCTACATTTTATTTATTCAAGTTATTTCTTATGTTAAGTTATGTATAACTAGGAAGTAATGACAAATCATGCATAAAAGCTACAGATATTTAATAGATAAGAGTAGCCATTATTATTTTAACAAACTTATCTTGGTTGATTGACATTTTGGTATTAATAGTATTGAATAATCTCTCAAATTTAACAGTGCTAGGATTAATCCTTTAGTACAGATTAACTAAACTGTTTTCTCATCGAGCTACGTCGGATAAATTTGTACGTTTGTAATATGTTACCTTAATTACCCATCAAACATGAAGTCACTTAAATATCTCTTCTTTGAAAGTGAGTTATTTCAGTACGCAGGGCTAAGTAGAAAAGATATTTTTGAAAAACAAAATCTCAGTTTTCTATTTTCACTTTCCCGAGCCTGAAGATCAATATCCTCGATTCTTAGGTTATACTGAAATTGACTGTATTCAAGATTGATGTTGCCATGACATAACTTCTATTTTGACTGATATTATATGCCAATGTTATACAGCTCCAAGCGGTGAAATAGATTACACTTTTACCAGAACTGCAGCTTCTTAACTCAGTGACGCTGACAAAATCAGATTGTCTTGTGTCCCCCTGTTCTGTCATGCTGTCTGTTACCTTTCACTGACTCTGTGGTTACTAATGCAGGGCCTAGAGGACAGAAGCTGTCAAACGTTTTGCCCAGCAGCCACTGCTTCCCATTGCGCTTCATCTGCCAGTCACGTGCACTGACGTCATTGGCCACAGTGAACCCAGCCACGTAGGAGAGCGCATCTTTCTCCTGAACGACAAATGTGAAAAAAGTGGAAATGAAGTCTGAATAGATGCTTCACCAGAGCATCAGAGTGTGATGATGTGATGCTCACCTGGATGTGTTTTCCTCTTCGTCCAATCACAAAGGCCAACTCCACCTCCCAGTCGACCTCCTTGGGTCAGACAAACGATGGAGCAAATACAAAGCAACATTAATTCTACGCATATTTTTTGTGTTCGCCCATTTGACAAAATTAATATACTCAAAACAGTCAGTATGCAAAGAGTTTGATGTCCAGCACCACACATATTGTATCATTTCCTGTTGCTGTAAATAGTAAAGCATGTTTGTCCATCAAATGCACACAGTGTATACATTAGTGTAGTAGTAAAGCACAGGATTCTAACATCTAGAAAACATGAAGAGACACTAATCCTCTTTTCATAAATTACTAGAAAACAGAACATCCTACACAAAAACACAAATCTTTTTTGAAATTGTATTATGCTGCCATTTAATTTATTTCAGAATTTTTTTAAAGAAACTTGTTTTGAAGAAAATTCCAAGATGGAGTGCTCAAAAGGCCACTGAAATGACATTTCCTCCAAGTTGTCACTGGTTATAGTACAATAAACAACAGGTCTTTCTTTTTTCTCTGGGTCAACATTTTCTGTAACTTAACTGTGACAAAAGTCATTTTCATTCATATTATTCAGCCGCTACTCAAGATATTTAAACCCAGTGTATGAAATCCTGGGATTACTTTTGATCCAAACCTAAAATGTCCACTTGGTGTAAAATCTCCGTCTCAGTTCTGCTTTTTTTTTTTTTTAACTAGAGGAATTTGCAACACGCACTTCAACCTTAAGATTTGGAAAAAGTCACACATGCTTTTATTACATTATGCCTGGACTACTGCAATGCCTTGTTCAGCTCCCGCAGCAAATCTCTATCCCAAAGTTCAAAACTTTACCGTAACACACATGGCACATTACGGATTTAGCTCCTCTACATTGGCTCCCTGTTACATGTAGGACTGATTTTAAGATGTTACTCTTGACATAGAAGGCAGTACATTAAACCTAACAGTTGTTGTAGCCTCTGACCATCATCAGAACAAGGACTTGTGGCTGCTCCAAGGTCAAGGCCGAAAACTAAACTGGACCCTGGAACAACTCTAACTTTGATATGTTGTCTTCACTGTCTTTTATCTCCCTCTCTACATCTTTACCTGGCTCTCTGAGGGCAGAATGATGTCATCATACGGCCCAGTGATGGCGCTGGGGAATTTGCTGAAGATGATAGGTTCTTTGGGGATCGGGGCATTCTGCTCCAGGCAGTGGTCCCGGTAGTTCATACCCACACACACCACCTTCTCCGGGGCCAACACAGGAGACAGAAGCTGGATTTGTGATCGCTCCAACACACACTGACCAGACGACAAGGCTCTGTGGAAGAGGAGGAGGACGAGTCAGCAAGATGATGACGATCCAGGACAAGGTTTATTTAAGAGGAAGATGATGATGGTGAGGAATAAAGCTGTAGAAACAAACTGAAGATGAAGGAAGAGGATGCTAAATTTAGTCCATTTAGTAGATAAGATGTTTCATTACAAAGAAGAGTATCAAGAACGGGAAGTTTGTTTTAAGATAAAGCTTTAAGAAAAGACATTCTAGGAGGACTTTCTTGCTGATTTGCAAAGATGATGATGAGAAAGATGGTGAATTTTATGATGAGCTGTGATTTATGGAGACAATTAAACAAGAGTAGGATGTTAATTTAGAAAGGTGGTGATGGTTTAAGATAATTTAGAAAGAAGACAAGGATGAAAGATTAAAATGATTCAGGTTGGTTGATAATTTAGGAGATGACGTTATAAATTAGATGATTTAAGAAATGATGGTAATCGTGAAGAAGATTTATTCAGAAGATGAGGAGGAGGAACAAGGATTTGGGAAAAAGAAAAGCATAATTTAGAAGAAGACAGTGATTTAGGAACTAATGTATGACGATATTCAATAATGATATGACTGAATGTATGAATGTTCGATACCTCTGTGCACACTCCAGACCCTTGTCTCCCAGCTCCAGCAGCTCTCTCATTGTCGAGGGCATGGAGGGGTCAAACTCCTTCAGATCCACCACACCGAGCCCCTCACCTCTCTCCACTCCCACTCGGATGCCCCTGCCGTCACCATGGCGATGAAATTGCACCAGACGCATCGCTACACCACTCAAACCTCGCCTGTGTATGTTTGATGTTTGCGTTCGAGGGTATAAACTCCTGAAGGTGCAAAAGGAGCGAAGAGGAAGTCTCATCTGGCATGGACAAAAGAAGATGACAGGTGACAGGTGAGACACAAGCAGAGAAAGTAGAACTCAAACAAACCGCAAATGAGATTTCTTTCTTTGATGGTGTCTTGAAGACTTTTTTTCACCCCTTCTGTGAGTCTTTCATATGTCAAGAGATCAAAACACATTGTGGCACCCACACACAAATCAATACCTTCATTTATTGTCCCAGTTTTTATCATTTTACCAATAAATCACGTCATTGTTAGTCTGTCTGTTGTCCTGAAGTCTAAGCTGACGGCTTCATGTAATCTGTTTTGTCCAACCAAAAGTACAAAACCAAAAAAAAAGGAGCAAATCCTCACATTTAAGATGTTCGAACGAAAACTGTCAGAGCTTACAGCTCTGGCCTTACTGTGAAATGGCATGACCTCATCATGAAGTGCACTGGGCTTTCTATGGGCCGAGGCAGCTGAAAACTTGCCTGTATAATGCAAAAGAAATGTGGACACACAATCCAGGTCCTCCTATTTAAAAAAAGACACTTGGTAACTTCTTTATATCAACTTCTCCTACGTGCATGTCTGATGGGAAACGTTTAAAACTCTCAAAACTAACAATAACAAGAACAGTGAGAACAAAATGAGCAGCCTGTGACATGCAGCCAGACTAGTTTGCTGAGTGGCTGCCAAAATACACACTAACTTGTTTGTCTGTCATAACTTATAGTTGTCAATCACTATCACTTGATAATAGAGCTGCAAATCATTCCCACGATATGATAAGCATGAGCACAGCTGCAGCAGTGACTAACTTCTGCCTACCTGCAGCTCGACGTGTCGCTTTGCAGTTTGTCTTTTATCAAGCCATATCAAGAGGAATGTAGCACGTTAACCTGCTACTGAATAACCAGGACAGCTACGACTTATTTCATGCCCTTTGTACTGTCTCTGGTTGATACTCACTTCTCCTGTTCTGCACAGAAAACACCACGTTTAACTACGTCCGGTTAGTGTTTGTAGTTCATCAGGCCAGTTCTGTCAAAAGCGAGATAAATTTGCTCAACTGAAGCTAACGACATAGTGTAACCATGATTTATATTATATTATATAAAGCAATAATTACTATATTGGCAATTTAATCATCTTAAAGCTGCGTTTCGCGCTAGTTAAATCAGCTGTGAAAACTACAATTCCCTATTGTCTCTTAAATGCGCCTTAACGTGCGGTCGGAACTTAGCGACTTTAGCGTACCTAGCAACTAGCAACGGTAAATATGGTTATTTTTACTTTTATGGTCCCAGTACGCACTTAGTTACTTCAACTGGAACCAAAATGTATCTGTTTAGTATTTTAATAGACTTCAATATAACACACAAAGCTCTTAAAACAGATAAAAGTAGCATTTTACGATTTGGGTGGTGGTAATTACGAGCTACGGGAAGCGCCAGCGAAGGCATCACGAGGGCAACTTAGCGGATCATGTGATCAACCGGAGACGAGTGAAGGGAAGGAGTCGTTGTTGGCCTGTATCAGCTGTCTCTTTTACTCTGAACTCACCAGAGAGGAGGAGGACTTAAAATGTGCACCAGGTGAGATTAACGGCTGTTTTTTCATTTTATTTTACCTGCGTGATTTCCTGCTTTGTTTTCTCGGTTTTCTCCCGTGCAGCTTTGTGCCACGAGCTCTTTGTGCATGTAACAATCAGCCAATGAGATCCACGGAGGGTTTTGTTTAATAGGAAACACACTTTTCCACCTCACAGCTATATAAAATTTGTTTTCTTCACTTGGTTTAATAAAGAGGTTTAAATGTGATAGCTTCATTTATTCACTCACAGCTCAGAGTGTAAACATCTGATCCTCTCATGTTGCATTAGTGTTTTAATCTTTTCTGGATTGAGTTTCCACGATAAGACACCACCCAGTGTTTTTTTTTTTTTTTTTTTTTTTTTTTTTTTTTTTGCTTAGATTTCAGTTTCAGTCGCACTATACTTCCCTGTCTTCTCCTCAAGTGTCATATGATTCCAGAAATGTCTGACTAATGTAAAAATCAGCTGTAAACTGCAAACTGTGGTGACTGCACCCTGTGAGGTGCACGCTAGGTACAAAGTTTTGATTTCACTGCAGTGAGACATGAAGTCAACCTACAACACTCTTATCCTGTCAAAAGTCTCTCAAAACTAATAAGAACAGTGAGAGAAACGTTACAGTATGTGGCTGCCAAAGTACACTGATTTGCTTGTCATACATGTAGTTATCAATGACTGCTATCACTTGATAATAGAGCTGTAAATCATACCCAGAATAAGAAAAGCACAGCCACAGCTGGAGCTGCAGCTCGAAGTGTAGCTTTGCAGTTTGTCTTATCGTTGATTAAAAAGATCCAGTGTGTCACATTTACATGCCTCTATTTACAGCATATGGCAGAAATATAACATAATATTCATAAGTATGTTTACATTAGTTTATAATCACCTGAAAAAAGAATTGTTAAGTTAGTGTTACCTTAAAATTTGTCTTTTATTACTACAGGCTCAGCAGGTTCCCTTCCCCAGAGTCTGCCATGTCTCTACAGTAGCCCAGTACAGACAAATCAGACATTAGCCCTAGACGGGGTGTTTTAAGTTTTCTGCAGGTTTTGTGCAACAGCAGGGCGAGTGGATGGGGTTTCAGTCCGTAATTGCCAGATGCCACTAAATGCTACAAACTGGTCCTTTTTAAAAGCCGTTTTAAGAGGAATGTGACACAATGTGAAAGTAGATCTCAAAGGTCTTGCAGGTTTCCATACTTTGACCCACTCTGTTATCAATAACCTGCATTATAAAAGCTGACACAAGAGTCTAATTGCATCACTACGTGTGAGGTCTGTTATCTTTTCCACATCACACTATGCTGACATTGCTCATACAAGAGGAAATAACTGTTTCCTTTGTGTTTCACTGTCCAGCGTCCAGCCCATCGAATGGACCAGCGACCTCAAGAACCAGAAGTGAGTATTAGGAGGAATCTTCCTCTTTAGCTGTCGGGGTGTTTGTAATTATTTTGTCCACCTGAGCAGACGGTTTTATTAGATGGAAACATGATCTTTTTTTTTCTTCTTCTTAGTTTTGATGGCATCGTGTTGGTGACCCAGAACCATGACACACTGCCCGCAGAGCTTGAGTGTCTGAAAGCACCACTGCAGGACTACAGCTCTGTAAGTCTCTGTTCTTCAACCTCACAAACCTGAACGAGATTTCATTTTCTCATCAGTTCATCTTTCTTTTCATCTTTCACACCAAACATAGATTACTGCTGGTAATCTATATATGGAGATCAGTGCCAATATTCAGCCCTATGACTGGTTTAGATTCAGATTTCCCACAAAAACACTGGTCAATCAGACAGTTAACGAGATAGGAAAGCAGGGGAAAGAAAAAAAGAATTCGATTCAGCACAACAAAAGCCTGAGGTGGTTTCACAGCCAAGCATCATATTATTTATAACATACATCACAGGTGTGTTATGGAATTTTGTATCCTTAGGTTACATGAGGTCACGTATGGGCCTTGAGGTCCTCAGCATTATTAACTGTTTTGCTGCAACTGGGAACAGTAGGTGCCAGTCTATCTCAACACTGTGGTGGCCAGGGTCGAAGAGATCTATTGCTGCCTTCTTAGACATAATAGAAAGCTGGCTGTTGACGTTCTAATTGACGTAAACAGGCATCTGTGTCTCCAGACTAGAATATGTTGACAATGACACCTTTCGTGGTAAAAACATTCTCTTTGTCTTATTTGGGGCGTAGGGCATTTGTGGTGTTATCTTGAGGTTTAAAGTCTATCCACCAGGATGAGTTGGGCAGAATGTGAGACCGACTCAGGCACTTCTGATGTACTTTTAGAGTGTCTCTAATTCTCCTTGATCAAGCGACAATAAATATTACAGCATAAGACATCAAAGGCTCCTGGACACTTTCTTCCCTCCTGACCTCATCATTGACCATTGATTCCAGCAATTTCTCCACAACAAGGTGAAGATTTACACATTCTCCAGTGGCTGCTGATGTTGAGCGTACCCCCCTAGCCCCTCTCACATGCTCACACAAAATGGTGTGCTACTGACCGTTTGTTCTGTCCTGATAAGGGTCATCTCTATTCACAGTTTGTTTATCTTTAAACAACTTAAACGTATGTATGTTTGCCCAAACAATTAAAAGTCATAATTCACACAAAAAATATCTGTCATAATTAGCATTAATAGAAATGATTTATCATGAGATATCACATAGAAGTCTAGCAACTAGCAACCATAAAGAAGAGTTTAAGTTTTTATCCTCTCAAGCAGTGTTTTCCTTCTACATCACAGAAATATTGCAGGTGATCACCAACAAGACGTGGTTTTCCAGTGCTGTTGTTGTCTTACTTTCCTTACATACTCTGCCTCAAGGTGGATAGTGGCCTGGGCGAGGAGGTGGTGGTCCTGAAGGTCCCTGGTCTCCCTGGTAACCGCCTGGTGTTTGCCTCCACCGGCCCGGTAAACCGCGACTATGATGATGTCAGGCGCTTCAGTGATGCAGCACTCAACGGCCTCAAACGGTCAGTTGATAATAGCTGATTTTTTAAAAAAAAATTTAAGTGTCTCATGTTGCTCATATTGTCTTGCTTGTCTGTGTGTCCTTTCAGGGCCTTGAAAGCAGGCATGCAGCGCCCTCTATTGGTCTGCCCTCCGCACAAGGATTATAAGAGCAGCACCATGGTGGCTGCCCTCGGGGCCCTTCAGGCTCTCTACATGGTGAGGAAACACACAAACTCATTCTCATCCAGAGACAACAAAGGCTCTGTTCACACTCAGTGTTTAATGTGTCTCTGGTGAGCCATCCTCAAGTGGATAGCTTTAAAGGGGAACCTAATTACGTGAAGTACTACTTAGCAAATTCACTGCAAGAACAGTTATATAATGTGGTCTGAAATGTTAATGTGTTTATGGAAGTCATGGAAGAGTACAGGTGTGGATATACAGTGATGCACTAGCACAAAAACACATTAGAAGGTGGTCCTGGATGCATTTAGCAACATTTATGGAGTATTTGCAGTTAATTCTTGACCACAGTGTATTAAAGATGCATTGCAGTTCCAGGTGTGAACTGTAGTCTATCCCAGCTACATCTACATGTATCTAGATATTGGATAGTAGCTCTGCGCCTGGCAAATATACATTCACTTCTCATAACTTTTTTTCCCCCCACAAAAGCCCCTGGAAGTGAGGGAGGGGAACGTAAAACCCACTGAGTACAAGGTGTGTGTTCTGGGACTGTGGGCAGCACAGGAGGCAGAGGGACGGAGATTGGTGGAGTTGGCCGATGCTCTGGAGAGTGGGAGGTGAGTCTAATATACTGTATTTCACCCCAGTTCCTGCTAAGGTTTCCTCGTGTTGTGGTGTTCGCTCGTTCACCAACTGTCCCGTTTCCCCTCCTCAGACTAGCATGTCGTGACATCGGTGGCTCAGACCCCGAACGTATGGCTGCACCTCGTGTGGCTGATTATGTCCAGAAACTCTTCAAGGACAGCCCTGTGCAGGTAGGAAGCAAGCAATATCCATGCAAAAAGAGTTGGTCATAGTCCAGGAATAGGAACAATTTTGTGGATGTTTGGTTCTTTCATGGCATTCGAAGCCACTTTTTGTGATCACAAACATGAGAACGTGTCTGTGTTTATCAACCTCAAGGTTGAAGTGGTGAGCGACCTGAAGGTTCTGGAGAAAGAGTATCCCTGTCTGGCTGCCGTCAACCGCTGTGCCAACAGTAGGTGAACTTATTTTGATTTTATTGCTTATTAAGATGGCCCTTGACACAGGCTTTTTTTAAAAAAAATATGTTTGTATATTTATTCACAGGTGTACCTCGCCACCAAGCCAGAGTTATCAAATTGCAGTACTGTGGAGATGGACCGGTCCAAAAGACCCTCATGTTGGTGGGAAAGGTGAGGGGAGACTTTCAGACTTCTGTACTTAAATCAGTTAAACATTAAAGGAAGACCCCATCTAAATATTAAGTCATATATTAACATGTATATCTTTTAAAACATGGGTACATTTCAGAATAAAAGCATGATCTAACAGCTCCAAGAGATCCTTTTAAATGTTCACCAAACATTATCACATAGAATAATGAGAAATGCACACCATACAACAATCAAACAATGAGGTAAATATTTGGCTTTGTTTGGACCTGTGGTGTGGAGAAATAGACTATAGACTTTATCAATCTATAGGAAACGCTGAGTTGCAGAACTTGCTGCATGTTTTATGATCTAACAAAATGATTGAAGTTGATATCAGAGTGAGTAAATGTTTGATGATGTTTTCTGCAAATATTCTCTCGCCCACAGAACTTCATTTTTAAATCCCATTCAAGTGCCAGAGCCTTCAAAAGAAATAAAATGTCAGCCTGATCTACAGGGAAACGTGTCAAATAATGCTAAAATGTTTGAATGGACGTGGTTGTGAAATTTGATATTTCATAATGCTCTGGAACAAACAGATGCACATACATTTAAGTAAATTGCAGTTATCAGTCAATCGACAGAAAACGGATCTGCAAACATTTTGCTGATCAAATAATCATTTTAGTAATTTCTTAGCTTTACTGGTTATAGCTTCATAAATATGAAGATTTTACACTTTTCTTTTACATGATAGTAAATTCAATATCTTTGTTTTTTGCATGTTGGTTGAACATACGTGTTGTTAGTTGCACCCCTTCTTTTAAGCCGGAGCGTTTGTCATCATATAAAAAATTAGCTTGTATTGTATCTGCCTTATGACTGACTACGTAATAAACAGAGGTCTGTTGTTACACGTTTTTTTTCCAGGGCATCACCTACGACACTGGCGGAGCAGACATCAAAGCTGGTGGCTTCATGGCTGGGATGCACAGGGACAAGTGTGGAGCTGCTGCCGTGGCCGGCTTCTTCCAGGTGAATGACCCTACCACCTGAATGATAAACATAGATAGCTGTATGTATCTATTTCCTACCTAACCCCACTCTTGCTCTCTAGATTTTAGCCAAGTTGAAGCCAAAACATCTGAAGGTTATTGGCTCCATGGCCATGGTGAGGAACAGCGTTGGTGCAGGTCAGTTTGATCCACTTTTTTTTTTTCTCCATCACACATGTTATTGTTTACATTTCTCTCTAAGGGATCTGTGTGACAGCTCCTCCTCTCAAATGACTGTGTGTGTGTGTTTTGTCAGACTGCTATGTGGCTGATGAACTGGTGGTTTCCCGTGCCGGTCGCAGAGTGAGGGTGGGAAACACAGACGCTGAGGGACGTATGGTGATGGTCGACCTGCTCTGTGAGATGAAGGAGAAGGTGCTGTGATAAATATTTAACTAAATTGTACATCCTGACCTGTTTTCTGCACGTCTGTCTGATCATGTCATTTGTATCTGCAGGCGGTACGTGAGACTTCTCCTGAACTATTCACTATTGCTACTCTGACTGGTCATGCCATCAGAGCCATGGGACCCAACTACTCTGTGAGTACTGCTGAAACGCTGACACTTACTGAGAGATATTTCAAATAGTCTACTGCTGTCAAAATCGTTATTTGTACTGAGTTCAGTTTTAAATTTTTCTTAATAGATCATCATGGATAATGGACCAGCACATCGCAGTCATAATGCTGCTCAGTGGCAGAAAGGTGAGAAAACTTTTGGGAACAGAAGTTCCACTTACTAGGTCTTTCCAGAGCTTTTGACTGCATCTCATGACTTTCATCAGCAAATGGAGTTGTAATCATCACCTGAGTCATTTCCCATGTAGACTCGAGCTGCTGCTGTGATTTGTTCTGTTTTATCAGTAAATTATTTTGATTGCTGTTTGTATTGATGATAAAATGATTAATTGATTATCAAACTTCTGTCATGCTTTTCTGTTTACCTTTTAGGTGATAAACATAAAAAGTAAAAAAAATAATACATTGCTGACCTAATCTCTACAGGGAAATTTATATTGTTATTATTACTTATTTAGTTCCATTAAGATTGCTTTTTGCTTACTTATTTACTCGAATGACTTACTACTCCATAATACTGTTACATTGTTATTATTGTTGAACCAATTGTAAGAGCTTGCATTTCACTATGATTGTATCTATGTGATGTAATTGTGACAAAAATCATCTGACCATGGTATCACACTGGTGTTGAATACAGGATGTGTTCGTCATGTTTAAACGCAAAGCTTTATACTTGTTTAAAAGGCTCTGTTTTTGTAATACAACCATTATTTAACAAAATACTAACAGCAGTGAGACCACTCTTACTTACAAGTTTCATCATGGTCTTCATTTTAATCTCTTCTTACAAGTACAATACCATGGGCTGTCCAGCAGATGTTGCCATTTTCACTGCATCAAACATTTCAAAATAGTTAATGATTTCCAGCATAATTGCTTTATACTGGTTCAGTGCTTTAGAAAGTTTTACTGATTACTGATTAACACATGGGCCTCATCATCTTTCCTACAGCTGGAGAGGTGTTGGGCGACGTGTTTGAGGTGTCCAGTATCAGACGAGAGGACTACGAGTTCCACAAGGGCAAGTCTGAGTACGAGGACATTCTGCAGTGCAACAACCTGCCGTCCTCAGCTACACCTCGAGGACATCAGACCCCTGCAGCTTTCCTCATCATGACCTCAGGGCTTGACAAGGTGCTCACACATTGTCAGAATAACTTTATTATTTATCTGTATGTATGAAACAAGTACGGGGATTAACTTGTATTATTACTTTCATTTCCGATGCAGCATGGTGTGGATTCTGATACGCCTCTGCCATACTCCCACATTGACATCGCTGGATCCAGTGGTCCCTTCCCAGGTGTGCCAACTGGAGCCCCCATCCTCGCCATGGCAACCAACTACATCCTGTCTGATGGTCTCTAAACAGACACCTCCAGTATGAAAAATATAGCATCTGCACCCAATACAAATTCAAGACCGTCCAAATATGAATGAATTCTCCAATCCAAAAATTGCATATGTTCTTTGAATGTTCTTTGCTCTCTTTTTATAAGATTTGTGACATTCTTTCCATCTGCGCCAAGTTTCAGATTACCCTTGTCTTAAGTGGCCTGAATCAATATATACTCAGGGGCAGTACAAAAATACCATCTGTTTATATATGCGTATGTATGTGTGCAACGAACCGGAGAGATGGTGGTTGTGTGGCACTGTCTGTGAGTCAAACCTGGCACCCCTCATTGATCAATAAAACAAAATTTAAATTTAAACTGTGTTCCTTCTGTACAATTATTTTTGTTCACAAATCTCCTGTAGTAGTTGAAATGGTTTGCGTGAAAGGTTATAACAAAAAAAAGAGAGATATAGATAGATAGAAGCATCCAGTAGCAGCATGAGACACAGTAAACATACATTAAAATTAGACCTATAAGATACATCTGAATTTAAATGAAACCTGTGCAAAGTGTTTTAATAATAGAAAACTCTCAGAAAATGGAGATTAAAAACTATATACATTTAAATTAGACTATAGAAAATAAATGAAAGTCACAGTATTGTACAGAGATAGTGCAAATTAAATCATGACTTATGGTGCAAAATTACTTACACAACAAACAGCAGTAGTTTGTCCAATACAGCCCCTCACAATACAGTACAATTAATATAAGTTTAATGAACCATATATGAAACAGCAGATATTAATCCCCCTTTTCTTACATGAAGGTCCCAAATCTACCCAAAATGTTACATAAACTCTTTAACTTGATTAATGTCTTATTCTACTCCTTCTATTATAATTGCATTTATTATGATTATTTATTGTATTTAACTTTTTAATCTACTCTATGTTACTCTGTGTTGTTTTTCTGACGATATTTGTAGGTTTCTTTCAGGTTTATATGAAGTTTTCCAGTTTAGGGCAGGATTGCCCTCTCCAATATGGCCGACATCAGTGTCCACTCGTTTTAGCGGTTGGGGAAGCACCAATAAGGAAGCGGAAATGACGCAAAGACGCCGAGTCATTAAAACCTGACATTAGCGCGCGCTTACAGCTCAAACCTTGCTTTCGCAGTGAGAGTGTTGTCGTCGTGCTGCTCGTCTGCCAGCTAACAACACAAAGACTGAACTTTTCACAGCAGCCTGTCTCTCTCCTACTCGGTGATAACTCACTCAGCAGCCTCCATTTGACGGAGTGACGCTAAAACTCATCTTCGTTTGAATCTACGCAGACTAAAAACTCCACAGCAAACATGTTTGAGGCTCGTCTGGTCCAGGGCTCCATCCTGAAGAAGGTGCTGGAGGCTCTGAAGGATCTGATCACAGAAGCCTGCTGGGACGTCAGCTCGTCCGGCATCTCCCTGCAGAGCATGGACTCCTCTCACGTCTCCCTGGTGCAGCTCACCCTGCGGCACGACGGTTTCGATTCGTACCGGTGCGACAGAAACCTCGCCATGGGAGTCAACCTCAGCAGGTGGAGCAAACTTTACATTACATAATTTAGTCAGGAGGTATCTTATCTCGTAGTTTTTGGCTTTAATATGTTTGTTTGTTTGTTTGTTTGTTAGCAGAGGAGTTAAGTATCTGCTGACTAATGTAGCTAGTTTGACAGATCGAGTTGCCAAAGTTTAGCTGATGTAAACATCCGAGGTTTGGTTTGTCTGAGCGGTTTTTCTGCACATTGCAAACCTCTAACGTGACAGCCAGCCGGTCATTTCATTATCTGCTGTTAGTTAAAGTCTGTCTAATATCTGCAGCTTACAAAGAGGGTGGCCATGTTGGCGGAGTTGCCCGGGCATGTCCCTCCACCGGACTGAGCTTAACGCTTCACAGTCCGCGTAGAAAAATAGAGCGTTTTATACATCACGTGTTATCTACAAACACGTCGATTAATTTAACGGATAACTTTTTGTTTTATGTCGAAATTATCTCTGGCGCAGTCCATAAGACACCAACTACATTGTCATTACGTAGCGACGTCATTTGAGCGCCAAATTCTCCGCAGGGAGGGTTGGCGGGAATCTGTGTTGAACCCGGGAACTTCCACTTCCGTTTTACTGCCGCCGTCTTTGTAACGTTACACAGGTGCTCTGCATGGTTTGAGTTACTGAGCTATCGTGTGACCTGACAGTTTTTTTTTTTACCTTTTATGCTGCACATATGTTTTAACTTAACAAGTTAGAAGTAGATAAATGCAGATAAATAGTATTTAAGAGACACGTGTAATTAGAAAAACAGAATTAGAAAATAAACAATGAGTGAAGAATTTAATCCGTTTGTGATCAGAAGACAATGAGCAACTGTTTTAATTAAACATATAATCATTTTAAATCTCATATAAAACTTTTAAAGCTAAAGTCACTGGTTATGTCCTCCATAAATTTGAGGTTTTTTTTTTTTTTTTGTTTTTTTTTAAACAATAAGTGCTTTGGAGCATGTAATGATCATGTTTCCTTTATTAATTAAATTTTATAGACCAATTAAGCCTACATTGAGTGCTGTAGGGCTGCACTTGAATGCACAAAGTGACATAATTTGCATTTCTTCAACTGCTTTCACACATGAACAGTCTCAACACCCAAAGATATTAAATGTAACTAACTTTAAAGTTTCTTTTTAGTATATTAACCTATCACATTCACACTTGACTGCACAAAGGAAATTTTTTTTCCTAAATCAGACAAACAGTTAATCATTAAAATAGTTGTTAATTACTTTTACTTAAAACGGGTAATCATTTTAGCCTTTAGCATGTATTTTTTATTGTAAATTGGAAGTTTTATTCTGCTGTCTTTTCTTTGTGGTTTGTAACACAGTTTTTACCCATTGTTCCCATACAGCATGTCAAAAATCCTGAAGTGTGCTGGAAATGAAGACATCATCACCCTCAGAGCAGAAGACAACGCAGACACACTCGCCCTCGTGTTTGAGACACTCAGTAAGTTTTGGTCTTTGAGTTGTTGGTGTCAGAGCGGCAAGAAACTACCCTGTCATCAACGTCTTATTTACCTCTTCTCTTTTCACGTCTACAGACCAGGAGAAGGTGTCAGATTATGAGATGAAATTGATGGACCTTGATGTGGAGCAGCTGGGTATTCCAGTAAGTAATTTGTAGCCTGTCCTCATCTTTTCTTCCCAACATAATTATAATACCAATACACCACTCCTGACCTTTCCCTGTCTGTTGCGCCCTCCAGGAGCAGGAATACAGCTGTGTGGTGAAGATGCCCTCTGGGGAGTTTGCCCGTATCTGCCGCGACCTGTCCCAGATCGGTGACGCTGTCATGATCTCCTGCGCCAAGGACGGAGTCAAGTTCTCCGCCACAGGAGAGCTGGGCACAGGAAACGTCAAGCTGTCCCAGACCAGCAATGTAGACAAAGAGGACGAGGCAGTAAGTATGGCTGTTCGACTGTGTTTGTTCAATGAAGATTGTCAGTAAGGATGGAACCACTCAGTGAATCAGGCTTATATTTCCAATATTATGGCATCAGCCTTTATTAAAGAAACAAGACAGGGCACAGATTTTCAGATACGTTTAATAGTGTTGCACAAGGCTTTATTTAAAAAGTTCATGAATATTGGCCGACATTAACAGGTTGTTCCCAAATAAACTAATATTGCTCTGTGTTTACATCAGATATGGAGTGCTGAAGATCTGTAGTAACTAACAATGAGTTTGGCCAATATCTAAGATGATTAATTCAAACTAAATATTTAATTTAGTCCCTAGAAGCAAGTATTAAGTTCTTTATTTCCGAGCTGAAACAATTATTCAGTGATTGACAATAAATTGATCGATTTTTAAGACTTTATGTGCTCATCAGTCATCAGTTCTGGCTGCTCACATGTAAAGATTTGCTGCTTTTCTTTGTCTTATGTTCCAATGATCTGAACCTTCTCAGGTTTAAATGGCTCAGAATCAAACACATTAACTATTTGAAAACGTCACCTCGGGCTACTCAAAAATAAGATTATTAGTTATGCCACATGTAAATGTTTGACCGTTCCTCTTTATTGTCTGTTTTTAGGTCACTATCGAGATGAATGAACCCGTCCAGCTGATCTTTGCCCTCAACTACCTGAACTTCTTCACCAAGGCCACACCGCTGTCAAAGACAGTCACCCTCAGCATGTCTGCTGATATCCCCCTCGGTAAGTGCACATGTCCTTCTTTAGTAAATATGGACGTCTTTATTTAACAGATGTTGTTGACTGACTTAACTCTCTTTCTGCAGTGGTGGAGTACAAGATTGCTGACATGGGACACGTCAAATACTACTTGGCACCGAAGATCGATGAAGAGGCTTCCTAAGTTGTTTACAGTGGTCCAAAAAGGGAGAATAGAGAAAGGCGACTGGGACTTGTCCTGAGTGATTTGAAGGGCTGGTGATCGATGATCACTGTCTGATGTCCTCCTGTCTAATGAGATTCACAGCAGGAGGTGTTATGTCAACTTTTATTAACAGTCAGCTGTCAGACGTATGAATGAAGCCATCTGTGCGATTAAAGCTTCAGTGCTTTGCCTCTGAAGAGGTGTTCAGAGCTGCTGCCTGTGGTCCAGACAGCCCCGTGCAAATTTCAGCACTTTTCGCTCCACTTTGGTGTCTCTCTCTCTGTTTTTGCCCATCTTTGGAAATCAGATTTCAAGTATCCCATTCCTTCTTGTAGATAATGCATTTGTAAATACTTCCTGTGGTTTCACACTGTCAACCAACCCCAAATGTTTTTGTATTCATTGATTCAGTCCAAAATAAATGGCTCAAGTTGTTTCCAATATTCTTTTTGTTTCTGACATTTGTAGACAAAAGCTGCACATAGTTTTAGACCAGTCATGCTCGCGTTTCTATGTATTTTAAACAAGTGGCCTTGTTTAGAATAAAATGAGGCCCTAGAAATCCATTAAATGTTTCTCTGCAGTCATGAATTTCAACTATCCTGGTGTACTCTAAAACTCTTTGTACATGCAACTCATTCATGCTAATGATCGTTCTTAATGCTAAATCTCAGGTATGTATCTAATACACTAAAGCCTAAGGCCTCACTTTAGATTAATTTTATTCCCTTTGTAGTTTCCCTGTGATCTTGTCTAATAGTCTGCAACTGAAAACTATCCCAGGATCTGTATGAAAAGATGCCGTTAGTTATTTAATATTCTAATGAACACATTCATTGCCACTAAATGTTATTTCTTCTCTGCAGACACGCAAATTTGCAAACTAAGACTTAGGCCTTTTGAGCATGAAAGCTGATTCCAGAGGCCTTTAATCACTAAACATTTTGGCAGGTCATTGCAGTAGATCTGTGAAAAAGGTCAAGTCATGGAGAGAGAGCAGTGTTGGGTTTCCTTCGATCTGATTTGAGAGTTTGTTCAGATCATTAAATCCTCAGAGGAAGCTCCGAGACTAAAGTGTTTGATCAGAAAATTAAAAACTTGCATCCATATTTACTGTACATGCAGTAAATATAGGGTGGCTACTGTAGTACTCCTTCAGTGGTTGAAGAAGTAGTCAAATTGTTAAAGGCTGCAATACAACAATGTAAAAATATTCTGCTTCAAGTAAAAGTAAAAAATGTAATAAAGGTACCAAAAGAACTCGTTATGCAGAAAAAATACCCCTTTTGCTGCATTAATGTAAAATCAGCATTTTACTGTTTGTAGCTGGTTGGGATGGAGTTCATTTTAACACTTTATTTTCTCAGTTTTAGGTTACATCTTCAACCATCGGTTACATTAAGAGGTGAAATGTCTCTGTGGTGAAATGGTTGCTTTACAGCTTGCACATCTGAAATGTAACAAGGGGCACAAGCTGAATAGTGTTTTTTTTTTTTTTTCAAGAGGTTGCAAGTCAAATTGTTGAGAACCTCTGGTTTAATTCTTCAGTCTTTGACAGTACATTGTATTTTATATATATCACATGTATTTTAATGTAAAATCCTAATCTGAAAGGTACCTAGCTGTTAAATAAATGTAGTGGAGTGGAAATATAAAGTTTCTATGCACAACACACGACAGTTGCTGCAGCAGTGACCAGGTGAAGCCACTAGATGGTGCTCCTTTACTACTTTGTGTTCTTCTTCTGCAGGGAGAGAGCAAATTACCTGTCAGGTCATATTTGTTGAATCGTTTATTCTGAAGAAATTTACTCTTCATTTTCATTTGTCAGTTTTTCCAAAAGGACAAAAGTTCAACAAATCAAAACAGATGTTGATTTATTTTCCTCTCTGTGTCAGTTACTCAGCATCAAAGTGATCATCTCTTTATTATTATTGTTAGCCAGGACACGTTGCCTCGTTATAATTGAGTTATTTAACCACATTGCAGGGATCTTGATGTATAATTCTCTAAAGTTGCCTAGCAGAAGTCATCAGAGTTGTTTGACTGTGCTAGTCTTTGAGCTGCAGGTCTGTTATGTCTGTTTTCATGCAGGTCAGTGAGCAAGCTGGAAAAAAAAAAAAAAACCCTGCTGAATATTCAGAGAATTTACTTAACATGCAGCCAGAGACACCTGCCTACCTACCTGTCTGTCTGTCCATCTGTCTGCAGCCAGTGGATGTTTACTGTGTTTCACTGCGTTTGATAAAGGGAGACAGTTTTAATCTTCACACAGCATTAATCTGACTGGCAGCCACATCTGGCCCTCTGAACTGAACCTCTGTACACAGAGCAGAGTACGACACAATGTGACAGGAATGTCTAATTTAATAATATTTTCTTTGGTTTGTCTGCTTGAGAGAATAGTTTGACATTTTGGTAAATAGATAACAAAGGCTGGTATCAATCTTCTGTAATTAACTCTCACCAAGAATAAGCACATTTCTAACCGAATCTGTACGTTCATCCATCTTTCTTTTTGTTTTTTGCTGTCCTTCATTTCCAAATAGACATTTCCCATTTTCCAGGCTGTCGCTAGTTGAATAAACAGCCTGGGGTAGACAGAGCATTGCATAGACAGAGCAGATTATAACCTCACAGTAGATTTCCCGCCAGTGTAATCCCAGACTCCTCTGGAATATCAAATTCATCTGCTGAGAGGGCTGCACTCTAATGAGCTTGTGCCCCTGCAGTATGAAAAGAGGATTGTATATTCTGTGAATTTATTTATCCCAAACACATTTGATGAATGCATTTCACAACCGCTAACATTTGCATGTTAGTTTGAGTTGTCTAAATCCACAGCTGCAGCATCACCAGCTTTCTACTTTGCTCTGAGATGTTCCTGAAAACGTATGAGGGAAGCTACACTCGGTGTATTTTATTTTCTGAAACACAATGTACTGCAGCCGTGGGTTTATCTGATAGAGCCACAGATACCAGATGCAGAGCAGAGAGAAGAGATGGGACTGTCAACTTAAGAAGTGACCGATAAAGTAAAGACACGGCACGGCCATTTAAGCTGCCTCAATATTTAATTAACCACTGTCATCCAGGTTAAAATTAATCACTTCCTGGAACAGAGCAAAGAGGGTTTAACCTGATTGGGGTTTCTGCTTCTGAATTGGCCACAGTTTCAGACTGCAACTGCAGACATGCTTCATAATGACGAATAATGTCAGAGCTGTAATTATGAGATGTATTTAATAGTTAGACTAAATCAGGCCTCTTAGACAAAACGTCTTTCCATGAGTTTAAAACTTACATCCTTCAAGTACATAACTTTTGTTTCATACTGACTTATTTGTTTTTCTGTTTTGCTTGAATCGGTTTATAATAACTGTATTTCATGTAACTATCTCATCCAAAAGGTTTTAATTAACATCCAATCTTCATTTAACAAGCACAATAAACTGCTTATTATCTGTGGCATTTCTTTTTTTTTTCATCTGCCTGTTGAAGCAGCTGAAGTATTACATAAACAAGGGATATGTTTATTTGTGGGGCACCCAATCACAACAAGACAGTCTGGAGTACTTTACATAAGACATTAAAAGACATCATAACAAATATAAAAGATAAATAGATAAATAGGTTGCTAAAATAACGGACATGGTGGAAAGTAACTAAGTACAAACAAAGAACCTGGTCTTGTACTTTACTTAAGTATTTCCAATGTGGACATTTTATACTTGCACTCATTAATGAAACTACATTTCAGGAAATATTTTACATTTTACTCCAATACATTTATCTGCATTTATCTCATCACTCTGTCATAGTTCCTACCCTTTCCGACCTTTGGAGTGTTGGTTGGACAAAACACAACAGTTCAAGGTGTTACTTTGGGATCCTGTGACAACATTTCTGTCTATATCCTCCCTTTATTTTACTAACTAAAGATGAACCAAATCAAGAAAATGATCAGCAGATTAATCCATAATGAAAATCATTACTTGCAGGCAGATAAAAACTGTTTAAAACTAGCTCCACCTCATCAAACTACAAGTGTTAAATGCTGCTTAAATAATAATGCATGAGTAATAATATGATATAAGACTCGCAGGGGTCATTTCTCTGCATTACCTTTAATACTTTAAGTACTGTACATTTTCCTCATAAAACTTTTTTTATTTTATTCCAGTAAAGGATCTAAATACTTCTTCTTTACCTCTGACAGTTAAAAGCAGGATAACTTGAACTGGTTGCATTTATCAGATATCAGAGTTTTCAAAGCAACATAAGACAAATAACAGAACCCTAAAAAGCCAAATCATATGTACCTAAACATATCACCCTTTAAATTGTTTACATGTGGCCTTGAAGTATAAAATTGAGTTCTTCCTGCAGAGAATGATTATTTTTAGGGCCCCTCTGACCTTCTGGTTCTTTGCTCTGTAAAATAAGCTTGATCTTTACATTAGTGGATGAGTTCAGTTAAATAAAAGTATACTAAAAAACAGAAGTGTCGTCACACAATGCTCTCAACAAGTTACTTTAAATCCTGGGTCAAATCCTGGTGTTTCAGTCAAGCCTGGGATTTAATTTGAAATTTTATTCACATTTCATTTCTTTATATTTTAATGCATTCTTTGTGTACCTACATTTGACCGGGATGTAGCCTGTTTTAGTCAAGCGAACCCGGTCTCTACAGTGTTATCACGAGGCTTCAATCCTTCATCTCTCTGACTGACTCCCTCTCTCTCTCTCTCTCTCTCTCTTCTGTCTCTGTCTGGCCTTTAAATTGCTTTCTGGAGGCAGGGGATTTCTGCTGGGGAGATAAGGGGAACGGGATGAAACACTCTTGCTGCCTGTCTTTCTCTGCCAGGCAGAGGGAGTCTACTGAGCGCCGTTCTCTTACTGAAACAGAGGAGAGAGCAGGCTGTACTTGCTCATCCCCTGGGTCAGTTAGGCTGAGGAGACGCTGGTGACATGTTTCAAACCCATTTCAAACCGCTGTCAGCCTTATCAGCAACACAACAAACATGAAAGATGCCAAAGCATATAGAAGATTATCACTAAAAGTAGGCTATATTTCTAGATGTACAATATCTCCTGCAGAATTTCTCTTTCACAGTACGCAGATTTATGTGCATGTTCTTCTGGGTTTTTCCCTCCTGTCAGTCAGTCAGGTCCTGGAGGGTCGATCCTAACCGAACTCTCAGACCTGACACTCTCTTACATAAGCCCTAAGCGCACTGCTGTCTCTCCACAAGAGCAGCTTGCATGGATTATTGATGGCAGCACAGAGTGAGCAAAGGCATGGCACATGGCAAGGACACACCAGTCACACATGCTGCTTCAAACCACCCAGTTGAATATTTCAGAGCTTATTCTTTCTATTGCAAATATTTGGTATTTAGTGGGGATTCCCTCTTTTTATGCACACAACCACAGCTCCCTGTCCCCACAATACATTCATATGACCCTCCTCCTCCTCTTCCTCCGCCTTCCTGAGCTTTGATTTCACACAGCATGCCTCACAGTTGACACACATGTATTTCTGACTATGCTCAGCGTGTTGAAGTCATCCCTGCATGGATTAGCATATTAATGGGATGTCCTCTTTGTCCCTGTTTTCTGTCACTCAGATTTTACAGCAGCGAGGGGAGATGACGAGTGAGTGATGCAGAGAGGGAGGAAGAGGGGAAGGGTAGTGCAGAGATGGAGAAGCGTGCTGTAGCATAGGACTCGCACCTGAGTGTAACTGGTACAGGTGGGACAAATAATCCATATCATGGTTGTCGTTGATCTTCTCAATGACAACTGAAAGTTGTAATGACACCAAACCAGATTGATCTGATGAGTTTATTTGGTGATCAGTGATCTAAATTAAAATATAATGTATATTGGACTGCCTTGGTGAAAGTGTTGTTGTGTATGATGGTTTGATTCATTTTCATGATTCATGATTGTTGTAATGTTGCTTTTAAAAGCTATGTATCAGCAAACCAGTGCTGTTTTCATTTTTGTGACTCTTCAGAGAATCCAGCATGTTATTATTTAGTTCAACAAGTTGGAAAATGTTCTCAAAATCAAATTTTTTAAGTTTGTTTTTTAAATGTGTTTTTTGTAAGCACACAACAAAAGCAAAGAGTTCAGCACAACACTGGTCTACACAATCAGCATGAACAACGAGAATGTTTGCAAGTCACACTGCAGTTTGCTTTAGTGAGAGGTTTGTCATTTATCCATGACAAAATGGTATCTAGAAGAGTTATGTCTGGGGAGGTTGTATTTGTCTTAAAGTTGTTTAAACGATAACATGCATGCACCTTTGAATAAATCACACTTTCTTTATCCCCTGGGATGTCCAAATGCTATATCTGCTGTCCATCTTACCCAGCATTGAATTGGAGTCAGTAAGGAGGCTAAATTACACCTTCCAAAAGCTTTTGTGTTGTAAATTACACCTTTAGAGTATTGGTAATTATAAGATTGTTGTTACAGAGACTCTGAGCTGGTTTTATTCTTTCCATTCTTATGGTACAAAAAGCCGGCAGGGAGCCAGAGGTCTGAGACATTTTCAGGTCCAAGCAAACAGAAGTAGGATCCTCCTTAGCCCATTCTGCATTGACATTGGGGACATTGAGTTCTCCTTTCATCAAAGCTGTTATTTTATCAGTTTTAAATCTAGTTTTTCTTTTATTCCAAATAAAGTCACTCAACCAGCCATCAAGTAGGTTTTGGACTTTTCTTGATATCAGCAAAGGGATCATCTGTAGGGGGTACAGTAATCTAGGCAGAACTCTGCCAAGCCATGATAGGGGAAGTGGAGCCCATCTGAGTATCTTTATAGTATCTAGGTGAGGGTTAAAGTTGGTCTTAAATATCTGATGGAACATAAAAGTAACCCTAATACCTCAGTATACAAAACCTAACATTGATTAGCTGAATGGAAATGAGGCTAGGGGATTGGTTCTTTCTCTGAGGCTTTCCATTGTCATAGCTAGGGATTTAGAGAAATTGATTTTGTTACCAGAAAAGGACCCAAACAGATTAATAATATCAACAAGATGTGGAATGGAGGTCATAGGTTCTGACACATACAGCAGAATATTGTCTGTATAAAGGAAGGGTTTGTGTGGTGGGATTCCCCTACGTTTATACCTTTTATTGCTGCGTCCTGCATCTCAAAGGGGCTGCAGGGGCAGCTTTGAAGTGTTGAGCGATGGAGAGGGAAGTTGTCTGATCTATAACCATTGGCGGTAACTGAAGCTGACCAATGTCATTTGACCCCCAGATTAGATTTATGCAAAAATGTGGAAGAGAAAAGTTCATTCAACACAGATGAAAGCCTTTTCTGTATCCAAAGAGATGACCATACATCAGTAACTATTCTGCTGGTCAGTTGTGAAGATTTGCTGCTTGTCTTTGTCTTATTTCACATTAAACAAATCACTTTTTGGTTTGGAGCTGCTGATGGATAAATGAAACAGTTTGATTACATCACCTTGTGCATTAGACGTTGGACTACTGGATTAATTAATGAATAATGATAACAATTGTTAGTTGCAGCCCTGTTGGAGATTTATTGTTTTTGCTGGACAGTGATGTTGTAGAGTACTACTAGGTTAAAAAAAAAAACTGTACATGTTTATTCCTCTCTCCTCTTTTCCTCCGCCATTGTCGCAATCAGATCTTTGTCCCTCTTCATCCAGGGATACCTCTGTTCGCTACTTAGCAACTGTTTCCACGGATACAAAGTTGCTCCCTGTCTCACTCCCACCCTTCCTCCGCCATAAGTCGCCAGTGTCCCTCTGCTCCTTTGTGTCCACTTCTTAAAGCCTGGTGATGAAGTGATTGTATTAAATGCTGCTTGTTAGTTATCTTCATTTAGAGCAACTGTTTGAGGTTTACAACAGCATTAGTATCATTTCTCTCGTGCTCACAGGAAGACATTATTCAACTCTATGACACAGTATTCCTCTGTGTGGAGAGATTGTTGTTATCTTGATGCTTTTAGAGCTTTTAGTGGTCCAAGGAGGACTGTATTGATGAATGTGACAACCTCTTCCCAATTACACCCAGGCACTTTCCCTGTGCTTGTCCTCGTCGCCTGGGTGTCACTAAGCCCTGAGACCATACACCTCAGCACTAATGTCACTGAGACAAATTGCAGCTCATTGTCCAGTAAACTGCCCATGTTTCTATCATTCACACACACACACACACACACACACACACACACACACACACACACACACACACACACGCACACACACACAGACACACACACACGGATGCACACAAATAAGAAACATACAGTAAAGGCTTCTGGGTACATTCAGAGATGAATGCAAGCTTGGAGCTACAGAAAGATCTATTTATATCTATCCTAAAAATAGACATTCTTCTCCATAGAGACATGAAATCCTTTTGAACGGTGAATTACTCCAGAGCTGCCACTGTTGTATGTGTGTGTAGGTGTGTGTGTTATTCTTTCTCCTCTAAAGGTGAAAGCAAATTACCGACTGTATTCTCCCAGCTGTGAGACTCTTTCTTGGGGAATCTCCGCTTTTCCTCTCAGTCTGCTGCAGACAGGATTTTACAGTGCTTTGATGATCTACCCCCACCTCCCTCCACCACCTCTTCATTCTTTCACGGTAACGGGCTTTAAGCCGACAGGCGCGGCATAGATTTATGCACTCTAGTTTACAGTAGCAAAAGGGGGAAGTTTGTGAATCCATAGCTAATCGGCTGTGGGAGGAAATTGTCATGGTGGTGTGGAAAAGACTCGTCTAAACAAGAATGGTCACATGTGCAAAAGCCAAATGAACCTTGTCTAAAATATTAATATTTAACAGAAATAATTTGGACGGTTGTATTTCTCAGTACCTTCAGTGTTCACTTTGTGCTGCGTGTTGAAGCGTGAAATAACACCGTAGTGTCACCCTGCTGCAAAACCTTTGTAATGTTGATTTCAGTAGCATTAATTTGCCTGGCTGATCATTTAAACACATTTAATTACATTGATTAACAAAAACATATTACACAGGAGGCCAGAAAACTGTATACCATGACTCAGGTGACAGCTGGAAACCCATTGAGTTTTTAATGAAAACCAGTTGTTGCAAGCACTTGATCCTACACTTTCTGCAGATACTGTACTCAGATAGATAATGCCTGACAGATGATAATAGAGAATAAATCACAGAAGGAAACTGCAGTGGTACACCAGCTAAATCTCATAAAATCACAAAGGTAAGTAAAAGACAGAATATAATAAGAAGAAGCCAATGTGCTGTCTTTCTTTGAGTGCCTCATTTCTCTCAGATTAAACTTTTAGATGATAGGCAGCATTTTTTGCATAAAACCATTTCTGTTTAACTTGTGTATCTTGTATTTAACATTAAATATAAAGTTTCATTCATATAGCTCACAGTCACAAATCACAAAAAAAGATCTTAAATGGGAAAGAAAACCCCAATGAGGGAAAAGGGATCCCTCTTCCAGGACTGACAGACATGCAATAGATGTATGCACAGAGTAGACAAATAAAAGTGAAATTGCAAAAAAAAACATACAAACATGAAAACACAAATAATAGAATGACAATAATAAATATTTTGCAAAGATATGAGTGGATTGTTTAAGTTGTGTAAGTGTGTAAGTCTTGTGTTGGTGAGAAACCACCAGTGAACATACAGACAAATGACAAACTGAAGGACAAACCTGAATAAATGAGTTGAGAAGCA
This sequence comes from Sciaenops ocellatus, assembly GCA_033000465.1. Taxonomy (NCBI): domain Eukaryota; kingdom Metazoa; phylum Chordata; class Actinopteri; family Sciaenidae; genus Sciaenops; species Sciaenops ocellatus. The sequence goes on along the minus strand of CP136880.1, from coordinate 17,233,283 downwards.
TAACAAATGAGATTTAAAAGATTTAAATGAATTTAAGAGAAGTTTCAAACACAGGCTCAGTGAAGGATTTGGTGGGTTTGGGAACGATGTGAATCATATGTTAAGTCACTATATTTAAAATCAACTTAACTCCTATGGGTCATTTTGGGTTGATGTGTTAGACATCGCTCAATCATGAATACACTTTAATCTCATCAAAGGCTACAAGAATTTTTCAATTCACCTTAATCTGGCAAGCTCTTCTGGTGGAATTCATTATCTGTACAGTGTATAAAAGCACGGTTTAATCTACATCATCACATGAACACAATTCACATTTCCAACAACAACAAACACAGATACCACAAAAGTTACAAATCGTTCAAATCAGGAAAGAATGGAAAACATAAGATTTGATCATTGCTAGTTTCTTTTTAAGACGGCTTCTAAAAATTCTTCTAAAAAACAACTGAGATGGAAAAACCACTCATAGCTTAATGGATGCTGTATTAATCTTATGAGAATGAGTTGGCAATGCTTTGTTTTAAAAGTCAGATAGTACTTGAAGTAGGATCCTTCTGTAACTCCTGCCAAATACTGAATATGTTTTTTAGAAGAGAAAATGATTTCATTGAATATCTTCATAAAAAGAAACTCTTTACTACCGCTGTAAATTTCTCAGACACACCTGTACATTTTACACGGTCAAATTACTGCAGTCATTGTGTCTCTCCTGTAAGAACACAGTGAACACATCTGTCCCTCCTCTCACTGTGTGTTTACCTCATGCTCCTGTCTCTCCTCCTCTTCAGCAGAGACTATAGATGTCCTTGGTGTTGGGGGGCGTGCAGGCCAGACTCAAGCATCTTATATCCCCCCGGGATCATAGAGCTCCTCACAATCTTTAACCAGAGCTCTTTCCATCATGTTTATTCTGTGTGAGTTCAGATGGAGCTGACCCTTGCACTGATTGTTTATCCTACTGAGCCATTCTCTCTGATAACTGTGATCCTTCCTCCCCGAGAGGAAGAGAAATCAAATGCTGTGTGTGTCTGCGCGTGTGTGTGTGTGTGTGTGTGTGTGTGTGTGTGTGTGTGTGTGTGTGTGTGTGTGTAGGTAGGGTGGAAGCTTAAACAATGAGATATTGAACCTGGTATGGTTGAGTAAAACAAAGACAGAAAAGAGAAGAAGAAAAACTGAAGAGGGGTAAAGGATTTTTCTTCACTCACTCCATCACTCACACATTAATATGCTGCTCCTTCATTGGCCTCTAAATGATGCTCACCCAATGAGAGAAGATGCAATTATTGGTGAGGTGTCAGCTGTGGACGTATTGTGTGTGTACGCATGTGTGTGTGGATGAGTAAAGTGGAAAACAAGATGAGAGAGAAGAGGCGGGGGATGAGATAACGTGTGACAGAAGGACGAGGATGCTGACAGATTTGAGATGATAAGAAATCCACTTTGTTAAAAGTCACTTTAGAGATAAGAACTTCAAGAATAAGAAGAAAAATGATCTTCTGCTGAACTTTTGACCTTTCCTAGGAGACCTGACTCTCTGCATAGCCTCAAAATATTCACAATCAGCATCACCACACTGTGACCAATCATGTTACCATGGTGTTCACGTGTATCAATCCTTTTGTGGTTTTAAGTTTCAAAGCTCTAGTCAGGGATGGAAGAGGTATAGATCAGGTAGCAGTATCACACTAATCCTTTCAAAGTAAAAGTCCTGCATTATACTCAAATGAAAGTACAGGAGTATCTGCTACAAAAGAATTGCCTCTTTCAGAGTTGCGTTTTTATATTATTGATGTATTAACATGTAGATTTATATACTCTTGAGAGTTGACATTGATAATGATAATATGTTTGTAGTTTGTAAAGTAACTATAGCTGTCAGATGAATGTGTAATATATCGCAGTAAAAATATAAAGTCAAAGACAAAGTTGCACTTCTGTGAGTACAGTACTTCTGCAAATGTACTTATTTATTTTTCAGAAGTGGTTGCAGGTTGAATAAACTCTGTTCTTTTTGTGCGATTTCTGTTTTTGTCAGTTGCTGGTGCTAAGGTCAAGAGTTGACTTTAAATTTCAATGTGAGTAGTTGTTTGTCTTTGTTCTCATTGAACTCTGAGGCAGCACCAACAGTAAACGCATCAAATCAAATCACTTTATTTATATAGGCCAGTATTACCTCAAGAGGCTTTACAGTCTGTACAGCATACGCCCCCTCCACCCTTGGACCTTTGATTTGGATAAAGAAAAAAATCCTCCAAAAAAATGGAAGAGATTTCAGGAGCGACAGCACAGGGATCCCTCTCCCAGGACAGACAGACAGGCAACAGATATCGTGTGTACACAATAGACCAATCAGGATAACAAAATTATAGATAGATTGCAAACATGTGAAAAAAGGATCCAGGAGATTGCTGAGCAACTTCGCCAAACTGGCCTGATCCACATGACCTCCTCTCCGTCATCCATGATTCAGTGTTACACACACAATACACTTTATCTGCACTTTACCTGAGGCCTTTAATCTTCCTGCTAAATTAAATTGGAAGATCTGTATGCACACACAGTGCGATGGATTTTCTGGATTGCAACTTGTACAAATTTTGACTTTTACTTGTAACAGAATATTTCTACACTGTTGTATTGATACTTTTACTTTTACTAATTTACGAACTGTGACCAAGATACAGTATGTTTTGACTTGTCAAACGTATCTTTAGCATTTATGTACTGCTTACATACATACTGCTTACATAGATTTTTTTGCTTAGTATTCTTCTTTTTGGCTCCTTAAATGTGTACTTAAGTGAAGTACAGTTAAACTGATGTGAGGATAAAGAGCAGAAATTTGTGTATATTCAGGGAAATTGCAGGGATTTTTTTGTGTGTGTCAGCAGGCCCCAGGTGATAATTTCCAACTTTTCTGTTTACCACAACTACATCTAGCATCATTTCTTATAACAGTAGGTTTAATTTTATTTCTACTAGTGGGCATACTGGAGGCCAACTTTGAAATGAAACCCCATGTAAATGTATTTTCTCAAAATGACCTCTATAGTGCTGCCAGGCTCCTGTGGAAACATGGAAATGTGCCTTCAGCTTCGGTAGGAAGCACTTTTATTAGACAGATGGCCTTTCCTTATTTATCCTACAGGCTATTTACATTTCTTGGCTGTTCATTATGCAATCAGCGTTATGTGTGAGGATGCTTGACCTGGCTTGATTGCTATTTAGCATCTTGCTACAGTCTCTCTTCGTCTCTCTCTCTCTGCTCCGGGCAGCTTCACAGAGAGCCAAGGTCACCTAAATTGATTCAGTTCCTCACCAAGCACACGGATTCTCCAGCAGGGCTGTAATTGCATTTCTGTACCAATCACTCTAATGACAATCACATACTGTAATCTAATGCAACTCACACACACACACACACACACAGGATCTCCCTCTCTCTACTTGACATGCTGAAATTGGCCCCAGTGATCTCAGAGGAGATGAAAGATGAATGAAAAAGGATGAAATAGTGATGAATTTGATGAAAAAATGCCGTATTCAAGCACTATTATAAATCTCAACACCATAAATTATATGTGTTATACAAAATAACCTCACAAATTACATTGTCAAAAATGTGTCTTTGAATCTGCCCCTCAATGACAGTGTGAATATAAATTGGCCATGATAAGCTGTGTAAATGTAATATTTATTGCAGAGCTGTTGCAGCAGGACTTTCCAATAAGGCACCCTATTTAAATGATTTATAAGTTGGAATTAATATTATTTAATTTACTAATGGCTATAGAGCAGTTACAAGTCATTAATAACAACAAATTCTAGTGCCAGGTCTGGCTGATGTTTATCCTCCACCATCATGACACATGTTATGATATCACTTTAACTATAAACTATTTGTTTAAAACACACTATATATGTTTAAAATGATTACAGGTGTGTTGTAGTATTCATTAACTGTTCATAAGTTATGAACATTTCATAGGTGGTTACGCTTACATACACCTACATTACCGTGTGTTATAAACAGTTTATTAAGTTGCTTTTAGGTGGTTAAACGGTCTATTGGAGTGGTCTTCCTTATGATAAAAAGAGCTGAAAAGACAAAACAAGTGTCATGATGGAGGAGGATATACATCATTCAAATGATTGTTCTTATTAATAGATTATAATTGATTGACAAACAAGAATGTAGATAATGCAATAACTACTAATAAAGACATTATTTACAGCTTTTAACGCCTTTATAAAGCATGCAAAAAGCAACATTGTGTAACTTTTCTTCCATACAATAACAGGTTTCAAATCATGTTGATGCTACACTGACGTGTAATGTGGTGAATGGTGTCTCTGACTTTATTGACGGACAGTAAACTGCTGTGAACTGTAGCTGCCGTTAGCTAGGGTGCTAACTCAGTTTGTTAGCCAGGCTGCCCAGACTGTGAGCTCAGAGGGACACAGAGGGAGTGCTTGTACCACAGGCGTTTTGGACTGTGGAGAACCACCGGTGAATGCTGACAGGGAACGGAGATGGTGTCGTGCCAGAACTGGACATGGGCAAATAGCTAAAAAAAAAAAAAAAAAAACACCAAAAGGAAAATAATAAAAATAGATATAAAATACAGATGAACCACATGTGCAGTATGCTCCTAATCCTCGAGGTCAGCATGAGTCCAGGTGCTCACCCCCTGCAGGTAAGATTTCAGGCTGATCAGGAGAATTAAATCCGCTGCCTGCCTATTGACTTTGTCTTCACATCATTACGCTGTAAAAGATTAAGGTCCACTTGTTTCCTCTGAGGCTGGCTGCACCCCTCACTCCACCCCCACCCCCTCTACATATATATATATGTGAGTGTGTGTATGTGCGTGAATGTGTGTGTGCGCATTCCTTCGCATCCAGTGGAGCGGCAGTCGGAGGTTGAGGGTCCGCGCGGAGAGGACACACTCGGGCAGAAATCAGCCATCAGTGTTGCAACACGGAGAAAACATGCAGGTAAGACACAGATATGATCCTTTTCTATGATCCGGCGTGACAAGACGACACGTTGAAATATTTTTTTTTGCAGGTGGCGAAACCAAAAAGAAAAAAAAAAAAAAAAAACGCGTCTTAAGTTGAATCTTACTCTTGGTTTAACTGATATCCTTATCTATTATTTAAATTCCTTCACGACCCTCAGCGGATCATTTGCTCTCACTTTTGCCGAAAGATGAGTTTCGGAGTGAAGTTATGTAATTGCAGCCCTGCTGGAGGCTGAGGAGGAGACGCTCCTCTGCAGGCGGCTTCCAGCAAGTGTCACTTGGCATCACGTCTTCCACCGCGACTTTTCCTCCCTCTCACTCTCAATTTTTAAGCTTGTGTGGTTAATCTGAGTATTTTTTGAGTGGAGAGACGTCCTCATGTGGCTCCAAGCGAAACACGTGTGACTGTATTTGGCTTTAAATCCGCAGTCTTCCTTAAATCGTCAATTCTGGGAAGAGGAGGAAGATTGTGTTTGTAATTCTGCCTCTGCTTGTTTGCCTCCTGGCTAAAGAAACAATTTGGAAGATCTGTCCTCAGCAACAAGCAGCCTCTGAGTCTAAATCCGAGCTAATAGACTGCAAAGTGAAAGCCCAGCCCCTCTGAAGAGACTTCCAACACCTTGTAATGCAATGCTCATTATTGCTCCCAGAATAATCTCTTTCTGGTTGAGGTTTCCCCTCTATGAATGTTTCTCATGGTGGGCTGGAAAACAAGGAAAAGCTGTTAGTGCAGATGAGGTCCTTTTAGGAAGGATGGCAGCTCCTCTCGACAGCTTTGCACACCGTTTACTTGGAGAAAAGCTGCAACCTGTGTTTAATCTCAGAGTTTACTTGTATGTTTGTGCATGGACGCAAAGATAAAGATCACTGACAGAAGACAAATGGTGTTTTCCTGCACACACTCACCTCTGGATGCACATCTCCCATCTGCATGAACACCAGTGTTCAGCAGGATGCGAGGATGAGGGAAAGCTTCTCTGTGAATGATGAGGCTCATCATCAATCACTCAATGAGTCAATCTGTCAGTCAGTAAACTGCTGGATCAATCACACAAACATAATCAGATGGAGAGCTGCAGGCTTTAGTTTGTGCAGGGAGGCTTTTTTTCATGCGAGTGCACTTGTTTTTCTATTTTTTCACATCTTTGATTCTTCAAAATATTCACATTTAAGAAGATTCATCGGATGAATTCTTTGCCATATTTGCTCAAAATCATCATTAATTGAGTAATTGTTACAGCTCTGATATCTTTATTTTCTGAATTAATCATTTCTGCTTTAAAATGTCAGAAGCAGTGGAAACACTCATCACAATTTCCTGTTAACAGTTAAAACGTCAATTTAATATCACAAAGCAGCAAATTGTCACATTAGAGAATCAATGTTGGTATTTCTGCTTGAAAAATGACTTCAACAATTAATTAATTAATTAATCCATCATGATTACAATGGCCAATTAATGTTTAAAGCTCTCATTTTTATTTGTTGTGGCCTTTATCTCGCACACTCTATGTATTTAAATGTTAAACATAAGTCAAATTTAGCATTAAGAAAAAGAAAATTATTAGTATCAGCAGCCATTATTAGCACCAGTTTGACAGCTGCCATAATCTGACTGCAGCGGCACGACTCTTCAACATTTAGATTTTTCTCTTTTCTCCTCTCTCTGGTTATTGACATGCAGGTGTTTGAATGAAATCACACCGTGAGACATCCGGGTGCCTCATATCTGAGTGTGTGACTCACTCATTTTTTGCCGATGATCAATACGGGTAGTTGTAGTTGTTGGCTCATTCTGAGTCATTTTCAGTGAGATCAGAGTGGCTGTCACAAACATATTCTCATAGAAAACACCATTATATTTTAGTTGTTGTGTTGTTCAGGTTGAAAAAGGCGCAGTCTGTTCCAAGATTTACTTTGTGCTGAAGTCTTGAATTGACTTGATTTAGTGATCTCATGTCTGCCATCCGCTTTCATCTACTTCTTCTACTAACAAGTGTTCTCTGTGTAGAATATATCTCATTCCTCTGTGCCAGGGAGCTCCATTGTTGTCCAGAAGCTTAGAAACACATAATTACCAAACTCTTGCACTGAATGACATGTTCCTTCACTGTAATGAATAGAAATAGAAATAGAAATAGAAAGCTTTTTATTGTCATTGTACAACAGACATACTGTAGGCACAACAAAATTACAGGGGGCTTCAACGAGGTGCTGGTCCTAATATAGGTAATATTATAGTATTGTAAAACCACAATATAAATACAAAATAATTTAGGTATATAAATACAAAATACAAAAATACATAGGGTATACATAAAATGTGAATGCTGCATCTTGCTGGTGTTTGCATAGCAAATGGTAAGGGCAGGATGTTACATGACAGGGTTATTACACATTATTACACATTATTGCACATAAGGTTATTGCACGTGACACACAGGTAAGATTATTGCACAGGAAGTTTGTGAAGGTAAAGTTATTACACAAGAGATTTTTGTATGTTGGGGGGCTGGTGCATGTGTGCATTTAGGATGGTGATGGCTTTCGGAAAGAAACTGTTCCTGAGTCTGTTTGTCTTGGCTCTAGTGCACCTGTAGCGTCTGCCAGAGGGCAGCAGGTTAAACAGGTGGTGGGCGGGATGCGTGTTGTTTCTGATAATGGTCTGCGCTCTGCTGAGGCAGCGAGATGTGTATATATCTTTGAGGAAGGGGAGGGGGCAGCCCACGATCTTCTGCGCTGTCTTAACCACTCTCTGTAGCTTCTTCAGGTCTGTCTCAGTGCAGAGGGAGAACCACACCGAGGTGCAGTAGGTCAGGATGCTCTCGATAGAGGAACGGTAGAAGGTTAACAACAGCTTCTGGTTGATGTTGTTCTTCCTGAGCACTCTGAGGAAGTGCAGACGCTGTTGAGCCTTCTTGACGACAGCCTTGATGTTAGCAGACCAGGACAGGTCAGCAGAGATGGTGGTGCCCAGGAAGGTGAAAGTGCGCACTCTCTCCACTAAGTCGCCATTGATGGTGAGGGGAGATGGATCTGCTCTGTGCTTCCTGAAGTCCAGGGTGATCTCCTTAGTCTTCGTGGTGTTCAGAGCCAGAACATTGGCACGGCAGTTAATTTTGAGTCAGTCTCACATACACCCTGCTGAAAACAGTCCCCTAGGAAAGCGCTATTTACTCCTTTTTACTTGTTAAAAAACCACAGCGCCCAGCTGTTTTAGGAGACGGACTGAGGCTGAAGCTGATAGTTGAAGCCGATAGTTGAACATTAAGAAGTTTTAAGATGTAGCTATTGAGCCTGCACATGAAACTATGGAGGTACAGAAGTACCAAGCAGAGACCAAAAGAACTGTGATTGGTCAGTGAAGACATTAAGGGATTGAAGAAAGCCTCAGTCGCCTTAACCTGGCTGTGACGCATGGTTTGTTACACAGAACCATCTAGGAAGTTGGAAAGTGTTTGGAACAGGGCAGGCACTTTTGTTTTAGATTTGTTGCAGCACTCTAGTTGTTGCATGTGATTGAGGGTATTTGAGTATCGGTGCGCCATGTCAGCTTGCTCAGCTATGACCTGTGTATGATCCTGGCGGAGTGTGTTCATCATTTCTGCTCTGAAGTCTGTCAGGAGAGTCTCACAAAGATGTTCCACTGTCACCGTCTTCCACCCTTCGCCATCTTGTCTCAGTCGTTAGCTGAACTCTCTAGCTGTGGCTTGCTCTTGTTGTTTTCTAGTTTTATTTCTTTATAGCTCTCAGTGCTCCGTGTCTGAGAAAGGCTAGGTGGATAGTGACTATTAATCAATCAATCACACTATGGTTCGTAGAAATGTGTAAAATAAGTGAAAAAGGAAGCTTTCTAAACCTACGTCTGCTCCATACATAGTAAAGCCAGAAGACCATCTGTCTATCACCACATATCATGGGTGAACTTCAACCAATCAGATCAACGAACCATATAACGTAGTCAAATTTTTACCAAAGTCAGTTGGAAGAAGAGCAAAAGTATCTTTTCTATTGAGAAAAGCCTTCAGTGCTGCTCTTTGCTCTTCTGTCAATGATGTAATACTCTCCAGTTATGATATAACTGATGCTAGGAGCATCTACACTAACCTCTTTACTAACACCCATTGTTGTTTTTCAAGCAGTCACCTCTCAGACATTGCGTCACACACACACACACATACATAGCGGTAGGCCATGCTTGTAGCTCATGTTGTTGCTGCCAGTAGTTCCTCATGGGACGCTGACTGGGGCATAACCACTGTGCTCAGACACGAATGCATCGCTTGAAGCCGGACAAGATGGATTCTTGCACAATCTCATGAGTCCAGCTGCCTCACAAGGTTACAGTCGCCTACTCCTTTTTAACAAACATCTAGTATTTCCACTGCAAACCCTCTTTTCTCCACTGTCTGTCATATGGTCAGTTTAGTCAGCAACTCGGGATTATTATCATTCTCTCTTGTGTTCAGTTCTTGAGTCTGCCATAGCTGGTAAGAGCTCCTGTGTTTAATTGCTTATTCATCAATTACTGAACCCATGTTGAAAGGTTGAACCCACAGTTGGACTTCTCTTATTCTTCTCTCATAAAGACGCTTTAACTTCCCTCTCACTGTGATTTTGAGGCTCATATATCAAGTATTTTATGGTGGACTTTTCCTTTAAGAGGCTCAGTCTGATGTTTTCCACAAAGCAGCATGTCAATCAAAGCAGTCAACCAGCACAGATCAGTGACATTACACCAGACAGGCTGACGGCAACACACACACACACACTCATACAATGCATTGTGCTGCACCTGATATAGTGTCTGAGGGACCCACCTGTTCAATAGGTGGAGTGATTGGTAGTTTTAAATAATTTAACAGGTCTGGTAACTGTATCCTTTAAAGTGGGAACAGGGATGGGTACCACACTCTTTTGATCCAACTTCAACATCAAACACAGAGAGAGCTTTTCTCCAGAGCACTGCAGAGAAAGAGTACACTGGAAGACTTTTTAGCTTCTCTTGCTGAAATTTTCATTTTAACTTACCGTAGTTTCACCATATTTATCCTAAATGAGCTTTGATATGGTAAATTGGTCCAAATGGAGAATTTCTTTTCTCGTCAGCATAATGTAAGTTAGTGTGCATAAAGGGACACACACAGGGCTGCACACACACACACACACACACACACACACACACACACACACACAACCACAGTGTTATTGACTGAGAAGGGAAAAATGCAGTGGGTTGAAAGGATGCTGAGGTAAAATATCACTAATCAATTAATGTTGTGATGTTCGTACACGGTTTTCTGTATTATCTGTCAATGTTCTTATTGACCTATATGAAGAGGAATGACAGGATCTCATGTGTGGCATGGACTGATGTGTGTCTCTGGGTGTTTGTGTGTGTGTGTGTGTATGTGTGTGTGTGTGTGTGTGTGTGTGTGTGTGTGTGTGTGTGTGTGTGTGTTGGAGAAAGAGGAGGAAGAGCTGATAATTGAAACATGGCTCCTCTATTGCTCTGAGCCTCCCTAGAGTATTAATTCTTTCTCCACATGAAGGCTCACACATCAATATAATACTCATTCTCTCGCTCTCTCAGTCACGCACGCACACACACAGACACACACACACACACACACACACACACACATTAACAGCATGCAGTCCATATGGATGTGCCATCCTCCCACAGATACTCTGATTCACACTGACAGCCATACTGAGAGGCTCAAGCAGTCAGGACACAAATAGTATCAGCTCTCGACCATCAGCTTGCTCGCATATTTTCTTCAGGATGCAGGAGGCTTCATGTAAGGCGCCTCATACGCACAATCATAGTTTTATGTACTGTAATGTAGATATTTTCTACAAACTCTCACTAAAGGTTACAGCTCTGCTGGCTATAAGATGGCACATTTCCAAAAGCTCATCAGTCAGGCTCTCTAACAATCATCCAAACTGCCATCTGTGAGGCTGTTTCTGGATGTTTCTGATGTCAAGCAACTCGACTAGTTTTTGTTTTCCACAAAAACATATTTTTTTGTCAGCTTCACTGTTTGTTTTCCTTGTTGAGTTGTTATTTATCAAGAAAAATGACATGACAAGGAAACTAGCAAAGAAAACAAGTTATTTTTTTTTACAAACGGTCAAAAACACACTGTAGCACTGGTGTTTTAGTGGATTGCAACCTTCCCATTTCACCTTCTCCTTTCTAGTGTGGCCATGAAACACACATAAAATGTAAAAAGCCCTATCAAGAGCTAGAGTGTCGTTTGTACTTCTGGGCTACTGTAGAAACATGGTGGTTCACGTGGACACACAATATCTGTAGATATAAAAGGCTCATTCTAAGGTAACAAAAACATAACTGTTATTTCCAGGTAATTATACACTTTTTCCACTTTTGTTCCAGGCAGACAAGAGTTAATATTATTCACACAGCTGATGGGGGTCCTTTTCAGGTAAACATGGCTTGTATCTATATAATAAATGACAACACTTTTTTTTTTTTTTGGTTTGTGAAAAGTCACAAAAAGGTGGGTTAGAATTGTGTTTAAATCAACCAAGGACTCAACCTAGTCATCTAGAAATTGTGTTAATACAGTACTAATTTGTTCTGCTAATTTGAAGGTAATGTTAATGCCCTTTACATGTGTTTATGGTAACGTTTTTTTCAGTAAAGTAAACACCATTGATTGTTGGTGAGCGTACCATGTGCAGGACTTTGACACCAGAGACCACGGCTCATATCCTGGTTAAGTCTGGGCAACAAAAGCACTTTGGTTGAGATTTAGTTTCATTTAAATATTTAAAAAGTAAAAACATCCCACCTCGTGCTTCAAGTCAGTGTTGACTTCTTTTATTATTTAACCAAGGCCAGGATTTTCTCCAACCAATTGCCTAAACATAATAATAAAAACATGAATTATGCTCTTGATGCTACAGACAATGTAAAGAAACCATAATACATTGTCAGTGAATGTTTTGCTGATATGCTCAGTATGAATACTGTGTGACTTTGCAGATACATTCATTAAAAAATCCTAATCATATTGACAAAATTGTGACTGATTAAACAGCACTTTGTCTTTCAATACGCATCTGTTGAAAATTAGCGCATAAACACAACTTTTGGGAAACAGGCCTGGAAGCTCAAGTTTCAAAAGTACTGGATCTTGAATTTCTCATAATGCAGCTATATTTATGTTAGACCTTTGCTGCTACTTTGTCATGAATTTGAGAAGAACACGACCTTTCGTTTTTTGTACTGGCAATCATTCTATAACTCTCAGTATCGCTTTATTCCATCTCACTTTGATACAAATCTCTTCCATGTTATTTGTCAACACATATCGCCAACTATTGAGCCAACTCCCTATGAATCTGTGTGTCGTTCTCATGCTACTTCACGCCTGCGTGGCAGAGATTTGAAACCACCTTGCTCTTGTACAGAGCTCAGCTTCCTCTGCAGGAAACCCCAGATGGTAGAATTTATATGCAAGAATTTTTATTAAGTATTTACTGTATCTCTGCCTTTGTGCTGTCAGTCCTTGTCACTGTGCTCCTCCTCCTGCCTGAGAAGGAGGCAGGCACACATATGCAAGCACACATGGGCTTACAAACACACACAAACACACACACACACACACACACACACACACACACACACACACACACACACACACACACACTCTTTCTCTCGCTCGCTCTCACACTCACAGAGGCTGAGTCTACCTCCTTTGTGTATAGATCCCAGTTGGTATTTCTGCTTCACCTGGACTGTAGTCTGGTGACAGGTGACATTATAGTGAGACAGAAGGGTGAGGTGTGTGTGTGTGTGTGTGTGTGTGTGTGTGTGTGTGTGTGTGTGTGTGTGTGTAGGTGGAGCAGAGATGGAAAAGGAGTGATTGACTGTGAAATAAATTGGACGGAATGAAGAGGTGAGGCGATGGAGGGATGAAGGACAGATTGGCGTTCAGGGTGAAGAGACATAATAAATATTAATATGGATGGCTGATTAAATGACTTGTTGTTGTTGTTCACCTTTTCCATTGTATGCATGCTGGTGTTGATGTGTGTGTACACTGTTTCTCATTCCAAGTGAAATTAGGTTAGGTCTTTGAAACACAGCCCTGTCGATCAATCAGATCTCCTCAGAGGTATATGAAGGAGTCTTACACAATAAATAGATATTGAAAGAGAAAAGGAGTGCAGGAATGGTGGCAGCTTGTGGTTGGATTTATTGAATGAGTAGGGAAGAAAATCATTTTATAAATGTATTTGTAATCGTAACCATCAGCCAACAAGTTTTAGTTCATGCACAGCACACGTATGCAGTTTACAATGATGCAGTTTACTCAGGTGTAATGGTAAAACAATGGGTCCTTGATTTTAGATAGCAATAGACAAAAGCAGTTTCTAGCTGGTGACTTAGTGGCTGCATGATACCGTCATTCTAAACTTAACCCTGTTAACTGCTTAGCTCACATTTTCAACCAGTATCCAATCAAGTACGCTATCCAGGGGCTTAAGCTTTTGGAAGACTCTGTTCAGTTCTGCACTTAATTGAACCCAGGATTGTTGGGTTGCCAGTTGCCGAGGGTTGTTTCAACTCGTGCATACGGTATCACTATGCTGCAGCGAGGCATGTGGGCGGTTGTTGAATGTATGACAGATGTAAAGGGAGGTGTATTTGTGAATGCCTTTGAGTCCCTGTGTATTTATAGTCTGCGCTTTTATGTCACTACTCTGAATGCTTGTCTATATGTGTTGTGCATGCATCTGTGTGGTCTCACATGAGTTTGCCTGGTTATTTTTGCATTCTTGTTTGTGCACCTTAGATATCCCGAGCAATGGTAGAATATAAAACTCGAGTAGTGCGGCTGCACAGACAAAAGCTAATTTATGATAAAACTGTTGAAAGCTCTGTGACAAAATGTATTCAAGAGTGTGATATTCTCTTCTATAGAATGCAGGCACAGTAAACAACAAACTCTCGGCAAAGCTTGGCTGTTGTGTCTAAATTAGCTTGTCTAATATTAGTAAGGCTGGATTCAATTGCCAATTTGGATCAGGTTCCAAATAAATATCCTGATCCGATAAGTTTACAGTCTAACAAATGTTTTTCTTTGTATCTCCTTCCTTTATTCTCACAGAACAATGTACAAAACATTCAGGTTGCTAAATATGAAAGATGTAATGTATCTGGCAAAACCTGAGTTTAAGTTGAATTTTGTTTGTTGAGTTGAACTTTGAATGTCAAACTTTGAGTTTTAGTTCTTAAATATACTCAACAAAATATAAACTCAGCACTTTTGTTCTTGCTTCCATTGTTCATGTGTTTAAATAAAAGAAGGAAAAATACATTTATTAACTAGTATTTGCAGGAATATCAGAGGCAGAGTAGGGCAGGCTGTGCCTTTGCCTTCCTGGAATACAAATTGGTATCTGTGGCCCTATGTGAAATACTTTAGTGCCTAATAAATATCTTTTAAGATAAAACTGCACATTTTAGAGTGGCCTTTTATTGTGACCAACCCAAGACACACCTGTGTCACAGTCATGCTGTTTAATCTGCATCTGGATATGCCACATCTGTCAGGTGGATGGATTAACTTGGCAAAGAAGAAGCACTCGCTAACATGGATTTTAACAAGTTTGTGAACAAAATTTGGCGGGGATAAACCTTGTGTGTGTGTGCACAAAAGTGTCAGACGTTTTACTTCAACTCATGAAAAATGGGAGAAAAAACAAAAGTGTTGCATTTATATTTTTGTTTAGCTTATTAAAGCAATATTATGTAACTTTTCTAGCATAAAATAACAGATTTTAAATCATTTTGATGCTACACTGATGTGTAATCAGGTGGCTTCATTTCTACCCAGGAGAAATGTCATTAAGTCGCACACCACCAACTATTTGACTGATTTTGGTGAAAGTGGTGAATTGCCATCAGAACCAGAGCCAGGCAAGCGAGCAACTTGGATCATGGCAGAGGAGAAGAAACTGAACCATGGAGGAAGCTAAGAAGAGAAAAAAGAGAGTGAGCAAGCAAGAAGCCGCTAGACAAGAGTAAATCTGGGACTGACTTTTAGTCATTGACGAGAGCTTGGTGAAATAAAAGGCTGAAAGACAGACGCCAAGCTGGGCTTCTTGCTGTTGGACTTGTTAGTGATATTAGCTGGCTGCTATGTCTTGTGTTGTTGCACTTGTTTTATGTTTGGCTATTAGCAAAGTTTTCATCTCACTAGTTTTTGATCATAAGTAATAAAATCATAACAAATATATTTAAAGCAGGGGTATCACAATCTGAAACTGGGTTAAATTGCAAAAAAATACTAATTTCTACAAAATGTTGCTTTAAATTTCAAATGTTGGTTGAGGAGATTAAAGGGACTGTGATTTGATAATCAGATTAAAATATTTGATCGCGATTCCATTGAGATACATATGTGTTTTTTTCTTTTTTCATAAAACTTTGAATGTTAAATGTCTAAACATAAGCATCAATACGAGAACTAGAAATTCATAAAATTTTAATTTCAGTAAATAACTGGGATGATATAAGTAGGCCAAACATTCAGTGACTGCTTCAGAGTATGCATTTTTTTTTTTACATCTTCTGTGACTCTGGGATTTTCCCTGGAGTGGTATGTTTAAACACATTTTGACCTTGAAAAAGCAGTCAGGCCGAACAAATGAACCTCTGCTGGCTGAGTTTGAGTCATAGTGAGAAAAAGTCTGAATACATGTGAGCAGAACATGAGCAATAGAGAGACATGCTGGATCTCTGCTGTAAACTGGTGAAATGTTAATCACATATAACTTATTAATGGGAACTCCCAGCTGCTAATATGGCATTACAAGATTACAGCTCTCTCTCTCTTTCTTTCTATTCCCTTTCCATCACTGTTTCTCTTCCTTCTAACAGCATCAGTGTTCCTCTTTCCCATCCAATATTCCAATATTGCTTTCTAAGCATATTGTAGGTAGACAATAAACCAACAGAAGAAAGACTAGACCTAATTAGGTGTAAAAAGGATACTTCTGATCTGCACTTCTCTTCCTAATATTTCCTGTTTGGAGCCATGATTGTAGTTTCTGAACCATTCATTTTACCCCCACTTAGGATCACTTACATCACATTTTAGCTCGTAACTAAACGTTGAGGTATGTGCGTGCTACGTGCATTAATGTGACTATATAGCAAACTAATATTGAAAGATTTCCCTAACCCATGTACCACTAGAGGGAGGTTTCCTTCCACCAGTGATACATGTATCATAGTTTGAGAACCAGTGCTATAACTGATATAATATTAATAATATGTTTATATTTACAACAGATGTGTCTTGCTTGTGATGACAAACCCACAGAGAATTATAACTGGACTCTGCAGCTCATCTCAGCCCAAAGCTATTGAGCTTTTTAGTGTCTTTCAGCTCATTATTTTGATTTTCTGACCCACTGCACACTCTCCAGCACCAAACAGCAAACAGACACAGCAACTTTAGCATTTAGCAGCTAGAGCCATTGAATTTTGATTTGGACTGAGAGTGTGTTGAACACCTGATATTTGAGCTTCATTTCAAGAATTCGATGTTTCTGCCTGTATCGGAGATATATAAATTGTAGTGTAACAGGAAGTGTTGTCTATTCCTACCTCTTCCTGAAGTTTGTTTTCTCTGTGTTTGTCTCAATGACAAGGCTGTGGTCATTCAGTCTATATTTAGTAAACATCTACATCAGTATCTGGTCACACTCTGTTCACATTCACTGTTCAGGAGTTTACTTTTATGTTTTGTACTTATTGGTCCAGAATCCCTCTTTATCTCTGTTGGGTATAGTGTAATGAGGCCAGAGTTTACGCTTCATGTAAACCAACATTCATTGAACCAACAACACAGCGACTGATATTTAATAATTTATGACAGAGCATAGCGATGTGCACCGCGCCACTGCTCTGTGTTTGCTTTGATGGAGACTCTCCGCCTTATAGAAAGTGTGTGTGTTTCTGGTTCAGAGGATGTTGTGCAGACATTACAAGAGGGAAATGCTGCCCCAGGACAAAGCCAGCTGAAGCGTTAAGAAGGAACATGAGATAAAAAATACTAGTTGAAACTCTGTGTGTGTGTGTGTGTGTGTGTGTGTGTGTGTGTGTGTGTGTGTGTGTTGTGTATGTGTGTGTGTGATTGTGAGTATGCCTGCGTGTCCAGTGGTCCATAAATAAACAACTAATGCACCGCTGGATTTTCTTGTTTACATTGTGACTGTCTGCATTTCTTTGTCTCGTGGCCCCCTCTTCTCCAATTTGAGACTTCCACTGAAAATCCACTTTGAAAACAATTTCTTCTAATTTACTTCTCTGAAGAAGCGAGCTCACTCCTCATGCCTCTTCTCATTTTACTCTTCTCTGCTGTGCCACTGTTGATCTGTGAATAAATAGATATTGGGATAAATAGAATAGTTCCCGTCATCTGTTTCCATTTCGGTGTGCTGTCATTATGTTACAAGCCAGTTCAACTCTGTGTATCTATGCAGATGTTCACGCCTCCATGTGTACATTTCTCTCCTCATAGTCTTCCTCCTTTCCCGCCCTTTTCCTCTCTCAGCGCTTGCTCTTTTTATCCGTCTGTTCATGTGGAAGATGCACCAAAATAGCCTTGCAAATGTATTCCCCGGCAAAGTGCTTTTATATCTCCATCCCCTCTATCTTTCGTCCTCTGGTCGTCCTTTGCTTTTCTTCTCAGATATGCCAGTATTCATTATGCTAATTGACTTCAGTTCTACCAGGAACATGAGCAGACCTTGTTTTTCTCACATCTTTTTCTTTTGCTCTGTCTCTCTTACTGCTTTAAAGTAAGGGATTTGTCTGGTCAGACTCCCATGGGATGAAATAGCCATTTAAAATCCTCTGTGTGTGCCCCCTACTCTCATGTCCCTCTCTTTCTCCTCCTCTGTCATCTTTTGCTTTTCTTTCCTCCCCACAGAATAAACAGAGCTACTGTTTGTTCTGTGTTCACCTCTTTCATCTTCCTCCCCCCACTTGCTCCAGCGTGTGTGTGTGTGTGTGTGTGTGTGTGCGTGAGTGTGTGTTTTGCATGCGCCCAGCAGGACCAGCTTAATAGAGCTTCTTGACAATTTAAGAAAAGACGTTCTCACTAAATCATATCACATCGGATTAAATCAGTGTTTTGCTGCAAAAGAAACTGAAATTATGCTGAGATATGAATGAGAGAGATTGAAAAATATCTTAGCACAAAAAGAAACCCAAACAAACTCGGATGTCAAGTTTATCTCCACTGATGAAAGAGGATAAACGCTGAATATGAATGAGTCGGAGGGGCTTGGTCTTGCATAGTAAGAATCAAGATGATAAATTGGAGCTGAATATGAAAATGAACAGAAACAGGCTTTAAATTCATCTCTGTGGGTAGACATTTCAAGATGTGATTAACTCAAAAATATTAAAACAACTTTGATTTTAAAAACACGATGTCAAGGTTTACATCCTGCTCGTTTTATCACAGATTTGAAGTGAAAATCAACCATCATCTGTGAGCTACAGTATTTGCAGCCAAATTGTTGTAATCCATCCTTATTAAACCATATGGTGATTGAAGCAACTACATGATGGTGGTGATTAAACATTAGATCTAATGTAAAAGCAATCCAATAAACACTTTTTACATGAGCAATGGCGATTTTCTCACAAGTCTGCAGTTCTCTTCACCTTAAACTACTGGTATTTGTGTTTTTTAGCGTCTTTCAGCTCATTGTTTTGGCAAACTGGCCCACAACTTTACTGTTTTGATTCACTCTCACCACTCCTATCACCATCATTTTGAGATTTATACCCACTGTATACTACCTGCTCAGCACCAAACAGCAGACAGCCACAGTTAGTGACTAGCTGGTGAACATTGCAAATGCCACTGAAGACTTTAAAGGTATTACATTCAGGAGTTGGTGAAGACCAAAAACTGAGCTAAAATGAGAGTGAATCTTGGACTCAAATTCTACAGGTAGATAGAAATATGTTGCTCCCTTAGTGCTGAATATGTAAATAAGCAAGTGTTTGTTAACAAGTTCACCACGGCAACTTCATGAAGTTGTGTTTGCTGCTTGTGTTAACAGCCCCCAAGTGGCAAGAAAGTGGAGCTCTATTAGACAGTAGTCTAAGACACAAACTTTCCAAAAACTCATAATATGCAACAGATGTGCTGAGCTGAACCTTTTTTAACCTCTTTAAAGTGTTCCTGAAACACCGCCAGATCAAAGGCTAATCATATTTTCCAGGCACTCACATAATCTCCTGCTTAAAGATCTCAGCCTGATGTGTTTAATTTCCATATTGAGCTGAACTTGCTCTTTCTTTCCTTCCTTCCTTTCTCCCTCCTTTCCTTCCCTCCAGGCGGATGGCAAGGTGGTCGATGGCAGCCTGCTGGGAGATGCCAACGGCGTGGAGCCTGCGCCAGGCAGAGTTAAGGATTCTGGGAAGTGGCAGAAGCCGCGGTTCTCTCGGAAAGCTCTGATGAAGTGTTGCCTGGTCAAATGGATCATCGCCAGCACGCAGCCACAGGACAAAGGTGAGAGGGGAGGAGAAACCGATCGTGAACGAGATGGTGATGTGGTGAATGACCAACAACTGTGACTAACAGTGTTTGAATTGATTGCTGAATTGACTGGCTGGACCTCTCCAGGCCTCCTGAGGTCCCTGTGGGCAAGACTGACTCATTGACCACAGGGTCAAGTACCCAGAGACAATTTAGTTGCATACACTCATTTATCAAATGTCTCTACACCTACGATCCACCATTAATAATGTCTACACACCCTTTTTTCTCCTCTGCGCCTGTTTGTTGCTGCTTCTCACTGTTTCTGCCTTTCACAAGCACACGCATACAGAAAAAAACTAAAAGACTTTCTAAGACTTCCTGAATGTTTTCCACACCGTCCTGGTACCAATATGTTGCTCGAATTGGGCTCCATGTTGGTCTGTTCATGGACTTAGTCTCAGTGCTCCACCCAGTGGTCAAGATGTGATTGTGCACATCTTTTGCCTGCAGGGCAACAGAGGAAGACATGTCTTTGAATGAAAGCATTCAGTCTGTCTGTGAAGCTCTCAGCATTGTTGTAGTTTAATCCACAAATCACCCAACAAATCAAGCTCCATCTTTCCTTTCATTCCTCCTCCTGCACTTCACCCCCTACTTGTGTCCTTCCCCACTTCTTCTTGACTCCACCTGTCCTTGACTAGTTCATTATTTCCTTACGGTATCTAAGGCTCCCTGGCCTTCCATGCCTCATGCTTTCCTTCAATACCTCCTCATGTCCTTCCCCACTTCCTTCTGCCTGTCTGCGCCTCACTCTTATATACTTGTATCTTTCTTCTTTCCAACTTCTTTATATCTATGCCTCTATCTATGCCTCGGCACCTTAACTTCACTACCTACTTGTTTCCTTTCTGGATTCTTCCTTTCCTTCACTGCCTACTTGTCTCCTTTGCTACTTCCTCATGTCCCTCCCAGCCTTCTTTATGTACTAACTCCTTTTTTCCCTTCTTTAAACTCCTTGTCCCTTTCTACCTTCCCCTTTCCTCCACTTCCTACTTGTCTCATTCCAAACTTTCTTCTGTTTCTCCTGACCTCTTCCTTTCCTTCACTACCTACTTGTCTCCTTTGCTCCTTACTTGTGTCCCTACCAGCCTCCTTTTATGTACTAACTCCTTGGTTCCTTCCTTATTTCTACCTGTCCTTCTCTGCCTCCCCTCCTTTTCTTCACTAACTACTTCTTTCCTTCTCTATTTCTCTCTCCTTCTCAGTCTCTCTCTTTATTTCCTTCTACTTCTGCTCTACTTGCTTTTCTGCTTTTCCTTCACTAACTCCTTGTTTCTTTCCCTGCCCTGTCAAAATGTGGCAGTGACCTGCCTTTAAGGTCTTTGGCCAGCCTCATGTACCATGTAATGGTACTCCAACAGGTCACTGAAATGTGAGCACTAGATTCAGTCGTATAAGACCTGTCCTGTGGCTTATCACGCAATCCTGTAAATCACACACACACAAACATGCTGGCACACACACATTAAGTATCCGATAGGTGTCTCCTGTCCTCTTCCTCCCTTGGCTCCAGTAGCAGCACTTCACTAAGTGCCGCCATGGTTTTCCACACAGCTTCAGCAGCAAACTTTGCACTTTAGTGGCCCCAAGTGGCAAAAAGAGACAACTGTTTACATTTTGAACATTTGAAGAGCTTTTACTAAATGGAAACACTATTGCAGCTGCAAATTCCTTAGGCTTAGAATTATGAGAAATATTTTTGCAACAGGGTCAGACATTGTTATTTTGTAGATCACTTTCTATTTAAGAGATCATTTCTTTTTTTATTTCTTAAGGATTCCCACCATTGACCTTGTGGAACCGATTCACATCAGTGTGAGTCAGGTTAGGAGGCTCTTCTTGGCTGCAAATGTAGTTTTAACTTTCCCTAACACACATAATCTGATTCAGATTATCCTTCAGGTCTTTTTTTCTGTCTTTGGTTGCACAAATCGTTGAAAGAGCTCTTTGTGTCTGTGAAACAGGAGCACAGTGAGTAAAAGACAGTCACAGACAGAGAAAGAAAAGCAGGGCTGTGATGGGATCTATTTCATCTCAGCCAAGAGAGGAGAGATTCAGCATTTGTCGATGGGCAAGCCCTCACTTCAGTAATGGCATGCAGCTAAGAATAGCAGCACAGAGATGGAGATGAGTATCAGAGAGAGGTGTGGTGGTGGTGGTGGTGGTTGAGGCAGCAAGCAAGGTTTGAGCCAGACATGAGCAGGATAACTGCTCAGTACTACAGCTGAGGGTCTGTGGAGAATGAATAAAGGCAGAGAGGATGCTGGTGTCATTAACAGAAGGAGAAACTGATAGTGAGAGGAAGCTGTGTCTGCAGGTCAGGCCTATCATGGATGTGACCTGCTGTGCAACTCATGATTATTTTTATAATCGACTCATCTGTCAGTTATTTTTCCACTCAATCGATTACTTATGTGCAAAGCTGAAGAGAACATGGAGGTTATGTCCTCTCTGTTGTTTCTTGGATTTAATTTAACTTTACAGATTGCCAATCACGACCGATGATGGTTTGATATTATTTAGAGTCAGTAGCTTTAAATGTTCTTTCATAATTTTTGGTGCCATTTTCCAGCTTTAATGAACAGTAATACTAGAGCAATTTAAAGAAATGATGAGCGGTGCCCCAAATATGAGAAAAAAAGAAAGGATCTATGAATTCTTCCATTGATTTATATTCCTGGCAGTGTGGAAAACGCTTCAAAACAGCACTTAGACAATCACGGTATTTTAAAACCTTTTCCTGGTAGCTACAGTCGTAAACTTCTCAGAGAGATGAGGATGCATTAGAAAAAACTCAGAGGTTTTGAAGTTCTGAATACAGCCCTGATCATCATTCATTGTTTCTCAACATTTTTGTGTTACATACCCTCACAGTCCTGTCACATAAGCTGGAGTACTTCATCGACACCATCTACCATGTGTTATATTATCTTCTTTTTTAAAAATATTTTCTGTAGGTTTGTTAAAGTTTGCATTTTCATTACTACGACTTCAAGTGGGGGTTAGTGTTGTATCATTTGGGACTTTTCTGCTCGCTTGCAGGCTAGTTTTAACTGCTCTCTTTGCAGCACAAAGTGTTCAGATATTAAAACTGATTCAAACTGTCGGAAGACGTGTTTGTCGTCAGTTATTTGCTTATTTCCTTCCTGACAAAAATATATCAGTATATATTTTTTTTTACCAAATCATAATTTCTTTTTTTTCATTTTAGCTTCTCAACAGTCTTTTCACCTCCACTGCCTGGCAGCTGACAAAGTACATAGTGCAAAATGCCCATCACTATTTTTCAGTGCCCAAGGTGACATCTTCAAGTTTTTAGTTTACAGTCCAAAGACTAGAGATATTAAATGTGCAGTGATATAAAACAGAAAAAGGGGCTGGTGTTACGATTTGAGAATCTAAAACCAGCAAATGTTTGCTATTTTTGTTTGACACATGACTTAAAAACCTGCTGTGTAAGACTCAGGGGGCTGAAATGGGATATGATAGGCATTCCTATGCTTTCATTGGTGTATAATCACCTGGAAATAGGAATCGTTGTGTCTTTGTTACCCTAGAATAAGCCTTTTATATCTACAGACACTGCAGGTTCCCCTCCACGGAGTCTCTCGATTAATGAATGATTTCCCTTCTAACCCAGAAATGTAGAAGCTGTCAAACATACAACCCTCACACTCACACCAATGAAGAAGAGTCAGATAATGATGTAGGGATCCATATGGGGGAACCTGAGAAACAGAGGAGGAGAGATATGAATGACTATAATATGAAAAAGTGTAATATGAGTCAGATTAGATACTAAAGACAGACAAAGGAGGGAGGGAGGGATATTGAGCAGTGAGATTTGGTTTCTTCACTGAACTGTGAAATATTTCCACACCAACTTCGCTCTGTTTGACTTCTGTCTGTCAGAGAAAGTGAGATGAACTTCAGAGGGCGAGTGTGTCTCGGTGACCATGCGGCGCTGTGGCCAAATGAAGGCTGAAACAGGAGGAGTGTCAACGGGTGTCAGTGTTGTGTGTTGTGGTTTGTCAGGGTCGGTCATATGAAACGACCGGAGCTTCAGGACGGACCAAACATCATGCGATTCAGTTCACCTCCTCTGTGGCGACAAGGGTAGAGGAGAGAAACAAGTGACAGAGGAAAGAAGAAGAAGAAGAGGAGGGAGGGAGTGAACATCACCTGTAAGAAAACTGGGACACCTTTTTAAAAAGGAGCTTTAGGGTGTTATCTCAAAGGAAACAGGCGACGTCAGAGCAAAGAAACATCCTCTGAGAGTTTAGTGTGCGCTTTAAAATTCGTTAAAACTTATTAACTGAACACAGCGTCTTTCTTCTTTTTTCTATGGTGTAATTTTTAAAATAATTTTCAAGCTTCTTCTTCTTTTTTTGTGGAGTGCTTTGACTGATCTGGTCTTCTGAGACTGCCATATATACCTGTGTTGTGTTTTTTTCTTACACTTTTTGATGGTGGTTCAGTTCAGGTAGTCAAAATTTAGAAGATGAATTCATGCAAGGCGGAGTGTGAAAAGGAGATCACCAAGCTGCTGCGCTGCTTCTTTGGCTTCATCACCGGCACGCTAGTTCAAGGTATTTTCTCTTTTATTTTTGCTTCTGTCATCAATAAGAATTTATTTTCGTCTGTGCCCATAAATATGTCAAGGTGTGGGGGTTCATTTACTGGTATTGATTCAGGAAAATCTATATGTGTATATGTTTTCATTCACTCAGCGTTGATAAATATCTAATCTACTCTATGCCTCTTTTCAGCAGGAAATATTGTACTTTTTTATTTTGAAATAACAACAATGACAAATTTCTGTAGCAGAACTTTGATTATTCTCTTCCCTCTCCCAGTGAACATCTCACAACCCCTAAGATAAACAAGATTTATCTTGTGGCTCTTTGGAGGACCCTAGGTTGGGGACCACTGAACTACCTAAACTACCCAGCTGTATATAAAGTAGTTACAACTACTATACTTATGTACTTTTACTTAAGTACCTTTTAAATGAAGTACTTTTACTTGTGATGGAGTATTTTGTTGTATAGTATTTCTACTTACTTTCTACCTACAGGTAAAGGACTACTGTATTTGATACAGGTGTATAGAGGGAGTTACGGAGATCTTCACATGTATGATTGAAGCCGTGTGTGTGATTGTTTCACCCTGTGGGAAACTGGTGTGGGGGCAGTGGTGCCTTCATTTTCTTTTTTTTTGTTTATTTGTTTATTCTTGCTTCTCAGTGTCATTGATACAGCAACTTTTCTCCAATATCAGTGTTTCTGCTGCATTCGGGTTTCTTGTATTAAGCACCTCTGTACACATATACATAATTTATTGACATAAACTTTTGATCGGTGGCACCTTTTCCACATTACATTATTATTACCGTATTACTGTTTTTTTTACCAGTCTGTCCTTCTTGAGTTAGTCGGCATGTCCTTCTGTTCACCATTGATTAGATGTAAGTCTATCCTCTGTCCTCCACCTCCTGCGTCCTTTCATCCATCAAACATTATCAAACTACCACCAGCTGAATCAGCACTTGGTATCTCTCTCTCTGTTTCTTGTTTATCCACACTTTTGTGTTGATCATCAGTCTCATTCTGTCTGTTATTTCTCGCTGTTTCCTCTGGCCCAGATTCACTTGAAGTTCGTACAGATAGGTGAAGACACCTCAGGGTGCAGTGTTTACACGCCCTCTTTAGAGAGGCAACAGGAGACACTGGACATGATGATGAATGTTCCCTGCAGGGGAGAAACAGCAATCTTTTGCCTCTGGCTTTTATTTAGCCTCTCTTCATGGCATATTCCTCTTGACGGTCCCCAGTTTGAATTTTTATGAGGGATTCCTGCACAGGTAGGGGTGCAAGTCTCCACTGATCCATTACCTAAACCTAATTCTGCCTTCAGCAAAGCACAGAGGGAGGTAGGGGAGGGAGATATTTGGGTATTGGATGAAGAGAAGTGAGAGGAACAACCAGGGCAGAGGAGAAAAAATTAGCTTTGATTAAGAAGTCCGTATTTTAATTACACAGCTATGGTTGGCTTTGAACCTGCCCGACTGAGGTGGTTTTATGAAAAGAGGATTATCTCACATGGAAGTGAGACTGGGTTTGGTTTTAATTGGAACATATCAAGCAGCTGAAGGGGCGAGGCAGAGATAGCAGGAGTGGGAAATGCCTGAAAAAGCTGCCATCTTTCCCCTAATGACCAATGTTGTATTTCTACAGCTCCCCTTGACAGTTTTAGTGGAGAGGCCATACAGCAAATTTAAATATCTGGGGTGTTGTTTACTGAGTATGGGGAGGGTAGTTCATGTCAACGCTAAGTGCAGAGTGAAGAAAAGTTATCATTTCAGTCCCTGGAGAAGGTTGTTAGGGAAGATGCAAGTATTAAAAAGACATGAAGGGTATAATCAGCTATCTGCAGGGTGTTCACACTCCTGGAAGTGCACTATTTGATCATCTGGCTCTGTTCGTGCAAACGTTATATAATACATGCAGTCATGCAGATTTTCCTTTGTGTGCATGGCTATATACCATGATTGTATATAAACTAAGCTCATGTTGCATATATTTCATCATATTATATTTCTTTGCTGCTTGTTTTATCCATGTATTAGTTGTTCCTAATCAATCATTTCCTTGTGAAACAGAGAAACTGATGATGTGACAAACCACACAGCATCCACCTATTGGTTTGCAGCTGAGTAAGCTTGTACACGATCTCGGAAGAGTAACAAAAATTTGATCCGTTATCTCGTGTTTCATTGCCTCGTCTTTCCTCTCTGATTGTGTCGGTGAATAACGATGAGCTGCTGGATTGCTCTGCGGTGTGTTGTATGGTGTCCAACGTCCTCTAGTGGACAGAGAGGATGTTAAATGGCTGCTGGGATACAGGAGTATTGTGGCTCGTAGGGCTGCAACTAACAATTATCTTAATTTTCCCTCATTCGATTCATGATTTAATGATCAGCAAATTGTGGAAAACAGGTGTTACCACAGGCCAAGGTGGTGTCTTCAGTCCAAACACAAAAATATTCACTTTTGATCAGCTGAAAGCCACAAAAACAGTTAGAAAAATGCTGTTTTATACTATCACAATTATTGTTACCAATGTTTTGTCTCTCAATTGCCTAGTAGAGACAGCATGAGCAACTTTAGTTCATCAGAAAGACAAAAAAGTTTAAACAAATGAAGATGAAACATCTAATATTGATCTGAGTTGTTGAGCTATTGGTTTTATTGTCTGTGAATTAAGCATGTTTGTGTCATTAGAAAGGTGTACAGTGCCAACAAGTTCAACAGGTTTTGTCGTTAGTTTTGATTATTGATGATGGCATGCAAGGGATTATTTGATCAATAGAAATCTACTAAATTGATAAATAGAGGAGACTAAACTAAATTACAGCCAAAAATAAACTAATATCATTAACCTTACAGTGTTGGTTATATGTCACTTAGGATCAATAGACAAATTGTATTTCTTAAGTCCAAAATTTTAATAAATCAATCATTCTAATTACTCTTAAACATAATAATCAAATATTCATGATAATATGTTCTTCAAATTTAAATGTAAATATGTGGCTTATTATATAAATGTTTATGTTGTATCGTCACTTTATTGTCGGTGTTTTATGTGTTTGATGACTGATTATCGATCTACATACATTATATGTCATTTATTGTTTTGCTGATGGGAAACACTCAGACTCACCTCTGTGTCGTCTCTGTCTGTGTCCAGGAATAAATGCTGCTGAGGATTTACCATAAATACAAGTGTCATTGTTAAAAAGAACATCCACCTACCAGTGGTAATTACAAATGTGGGAAATGATGACAGCCTCCATTATCTTCCATTTGTCATAAACTGTAGCAGTCAAAGGAACAATATTTCTACATTAATATGATCACGCCATATGAAAAGTGAATACTTATGGGAAGCTTATGGGATAAGCTTGTGGGAAGCAAGAAATATCTACTGTGGTGTCTTGAAGGTTTTTGAGAAACATACTTTTTCTTCCTGAGAGTCAGCCAGCAGATGGTTAGTTTATCTTAGCATAAAGACTGGAAACAGGGAAACAGCTTGCCTAGCTCTGTCCAAAAGTAACAAAATCTGCCTACCAGCACCTCTTAAGTTCATTAAACAAGCCCTATCTTGTTTGATAAATCCCTGCAACCCTGAGTGTAACACATGGTCTTACATGGGTTTTGGGCTGGATTATTTCTTGGCAGGGGGAAGAATGTAAATATAACTTTCTTTGTTTGAAAGAAAACTTCTAGATAATTCCCAATATAAATTGATGCTGTGAAACGCATATAGTGTGTACAGGATTGCCCACCCCTACTGCACTTGTGCTTATCTCCAGTGAGGTACTGTTGGCATGCTTGTGCTTTCATAAGAGTCCATAAGAGCGAGATGGTGTATAGGCGCCATAGTCACGTTTCTATGTGGAGATTGATCAGACGAGAGGAAGGGAGCGAGACAGACGAGGAAAAAAAGACGTGGAGGTGTGTGATGTGTGTGATGTGAAAGGTCAGACGTTCTGCAGTGCTGTTTGATCCCGTCCTCTTTTTATCTCTCTGTGTCACAAACTCAAACAGATTTTCAAATGTGGCCTCTGACAAAAGCATGTGCACACACACACCCACACAAACACACACACACACACTGAAAAACTGTCACCTGTCACCTTTTCCACACCACCAGGCAGTTGCCTTTGTTGGTACTGTATGTAAGAGTCAGACTTTCAAGCTTTGCCCATTTGCTCGTTTGAGATTTTAGAGCCAGCGTTCAACCTTAGCAGCTCATCAATATAAAGCACTCTGTTAGCACTGATGTCCATGGCTGAGCATTTATGTCTTCTCTTTTAAAGTTTGGATCTTGTCTTGTTCAGACTTTATTTCTGTGATCTCCAGCGGTATTCACAGTATTTCAGGGCAGCTCATTAGCAGTGTTAGTCTGGCTCTTGTGGTAGATTAGCTGCATCATGGGAGCTGTGATGGCTGCTCTTTCTGTGGAGGCTAGGAGGCGCCTCTCTCGGCCCAGCTGCCTCTCTCACTGTGGCCACAGCGCAGCCAGGTACCATCGCTCAGGTAGGCACTTATAAGGTTTCACCACCATGTTATTATTTGTATTCTTCATTCATTCTTTTGTCTACTCATTCACTCCATCAGTTTCTCACTTTGTCTCTTATTTTCTCACTCTTGCTTCTTCTATCAAAGCGGCTTTATGGTCAGACAGTGTTTTTAGTTGTATAAAATCCCCTTTGTAGTAGAGATGAATCAGCTTCTGAGAGTTGTGCTTTTGTCAGTGTCCGATCGATAATGATTTTATCTTATTTCCCAGAAGAGATGTAGTATATTTACTTGAAGTACAATGTAAAGTACTTGTCCTTAGGATTCATTTTATATGACTACTGCAGTTAATGTTGGAAGCTGTGTTGCTCAAAATATTTTATATATAAAATGCATAATAGGTTTATAAAGTATTGCTTCATTGTTATAGATTAAACTACTCAAAAGTATATAAAGTAGTTAATCTCTTCTTTCCAACGGACATGACAGTGGAAAAATCACAGAACTATATTATAAATTCTTGTGGAGATCCCAAAGAACACAAAGTGAATATATCACGCTGGAACCTTTTGGATATGTGTATAAAATGATGCACAAGACATCTAGACATATTTTGATTTATGAGAATGGTACAGCCATTAAAAACTCGCACAGTACAAACATCATATATCTTCAGTGAAGAGTTGCAAGCTGGTACATGATATGTGCGATACTGTCAGACAGTGAAGAATAAGATGATTTTATCAACAATGATTTTCTAATGCGATTTAAAAGTAAATAAAAGTAGTTAAATTTAGCTCCACCTCGACCAGCTGTAACAATAAAAGGCTGCTTATACCACAATACATCAGTAATATTAATCTAATCTAATAATCATATGTATGATAATGAAACTGACGGGGCGTTTTTGCTCATTAGGTTGAAATAGAAAGCATATGAGAGAAAATTACAGTATATCTGTTTTTAAGGCTGTACAGTTGAGCAAGAATGTGCAAAAAAAATGTATAGTATGAATGTGGTGTAGACATAGAAATTAAAATGATAAAGAGCACTGCCTTTAATCTACCGACAATGTACTATGAGTGAGATGTGTTTTTCATATCTGAAGCTTTAACTGTTTGTTTGTTTTTAAATGCTTTTAACTAATGCTGGAGGCTATAATCGAGTACTTTAACTTTTGATACTTTAAGTACATCTTGTACTTTTGTACTTTTACTGAGATAAAATGTTGGATGCAGGGTTTTTACTTTAATGGATTATTTTTCACTTGTGGACTTCCTACTTTTATTTACCTCAAACACCTAAAGACTTCTTTCACCACTAAAACAGACATAGATATATATTATACATATTGTAGATATCAGGTTCTTGTGAGATGACTGCCAGTTGAATTACTTCTATGTTTCACGAGTACAACAACAATAATAAGCTGCTTTTAACATGTAATATATATACATATTACAGCTGCTAGTCAATTCTCGTGATTTTACTTCACCTGTTTTGTGTCATTTCTGCAACTCTTCCTCTCCAACTGTGGTGAAGGCTGAGGTGATTTTGCTGATGTGTCCGAGTGAGAGGAAACAGTCTGCGTCCTCTCTTCATTTTTACTGTGTGTGTCAGCAAGCAGCAGCAAGCCTACCTTTTAAAAACCTGTTAGTGTCCTAATGGCCTGCCCAGAGGAACAACCGCACATGCACACAAAAGACCCCACAGGCTCACTATACTAGCATCGATAGACAAGAGAGCAAACTTAAATGCACACGAATAGACTCAAAAAGATTCCCCCCTAAAGTATCAGATAATGCCCAGATACCTTTATATATGTGTGTGTGTGTGTGTGTGTGTGTGTGTGTGTTTCTTTAGTGTGTGGATGCATGTCACCTGATCCACTCTCCTCCACAAAGTGGTAACTGAAATGTAAATTTGACCTTCACGCTGATTCATCCACTGTAAAGATAGACACCACAGACTCTCACTTACGAAGGAATAGTAGCAGTAGAGACTGAAAATAGATTTGTTATTTTATTACTGATGGCTGAGTCTGATTTTTCTGGTAAAGAATAAGAAGCAGAGAGAGAGAGGAGGGGAAGCTCCACCACCACCGCCTCACCACAAGGATATCGATCTATCCTCACTCTGGCCTTCCATCTGTGTCTCCTATCTCCAACCAAGTCAATGCATTAACACACTCACACACACTCACACACACACACAACACACACACACATATATCTCCATTCCCCATTTTATCTTGATGCATTAGCAAGTGCGGAGTCATCAGTTATCCTCCTTTGACCCGCTAAACACACAGTCACACAACCACATCATACACACTCATGCTCACACACTAATAATAATTTTTCCATGTTATCTATAGCAAACTGTTGCACGTATTCCAGGAATCCCTAATATTTTGAGACATTAATAAAATAGATATATATTTATAATATTCAGGGTTCTTCTTTGCTACGACACCATGTTCAGTTCACAGAGAAAAAGGAAAATAGATGAAAGCAAGCAGGGTTGAGGAGGATTTGAAGTGTGGCGAGGTGGAGTGTCTCCGCTATTTGATCTATGTGTGTCAGTTCGTGTGTGTGTCTGTGCTCACACAACACATGTTGGGTAATTTGACAGATATAGAAGGTCTAGACAGGTCTGGGGATCCTGGAATCACCCCTGGTGCCCCCACCACCAGAGTCAGAGGATGAGAAGTAGTTGGCTTGTTCATATCATAGATGGATTACTGAATACAGATCCGGGCCCCTAAACCAGAACCTCTGTATGAAGTTGCTGTTAATATTTCTTGTTAGAAAGTCAATTAAGGACTAAGAAGAGGTGCAAAACAATCACAAAGAGACGTAAAATGATTAGAAACAGACTCAAAACAATCACAAAAAGATGTAAAATGACCACAAAGAGACTCAAAACAATCATAAAGAGGCTTAAAACAATCACAAAGAGAAATGCAGCCTGGTCATTTTGTGTCTCTTTCAGTCTGGGCATCTTGCTCAAATGTAGTCGGAGAGTTTGAGTGCCTTTTGCATGTCTGTCTCCAGGGGCCCGTTCCCTCACAATCTGTCCATTGCTGTATGTTATTTTTGCAGCTATTATCACATATCAGCAGATATCATATCAGATTAGAATAATTAAAGTTGTTTGGCATTGGGATTTCATTTCACACACATCACAATCGATCTTGGCCAAAACCCAAAACTAAGAATTTGATTCTTCACACAGATGTCGAAATTTGCACCTGATGTGTTGGAGAAAGATGGGACACTTTGGAGCAGGAAAGGAGAAGAGGGAGTTGAGGGGAGAGGGAGAGAAAGTCTGCGGTTGGCCAAAGTTATGGAATGACAGAGGGGATGGAGGGAGGAGGAGGAGGAGGAGGAGGAGGAGGAGGAGGAGGAGGTTGCAAGCTCCAGGGTGCAAAAGCGAATCAGATGGACAGAGGGAGAAAAAGGAGGAGTGCAGTGGAGTAAGGAGAGACCACAAGAAGGACAGGATGGGCGGAAGGCTTAGGGTGCACAGGGCACTTCAGTTTTAAACCTCAGTCGGAGTGAACGCTGACTAAGTGAGTCGAGGGAGGAAAAGTTGCAACTAGAAGCAGCAACAGATACATTCAGGAAGCTGCAGAGAGAGAGAGAGAGGGAGAGAGAGAGAGGGAGAGAGAGAGAGAAAGAGAGAGGAGAGTGATGGAAAAGTATTTGCGGAGGAGGTTTCATTCCCCACAGCTCCTCTCAGTTTCTTAGGATTTCCCTCCCTGGACACAGCTGCTGCTCTAAGTGCCTTCTCCTCAGAGCCATACTCTTCCATATCTGGAGCTGGATTTGGACAAACAGTGAAGTGGACCGAATCAGACGGGACAACAACGCAGAACCTAGATTTAACTATCTGAGGCTGGACCTGGGGATTACTGATTGTTGTGAGAGAAATACAGCAGGAGGAAGCAGAAAAAGTGGTTACTTGGCTGATTTAAAGCATCACAAGTTGCATAAGTATATGCCTGATCAGTGATTTTGATTATTTGGATAGTTCAGCCAGCTTTCTTTGCATGAACTTCAGCTTTTTGTATCTTGAACTGACAGGTTCAAAGGATTATCTCATCCTGAATATTGTAAGCAGATGCCACTAAGGCTAGAAAGTCAGATTGTCTTCTGCTTGCAGATAAAGAGTGTTTACAGTATTTTTTGTTTCAGAAACTTCCTGTGTGGTCTGCGGCGCATATAATGGGGTAATTTATTTATAATTGCTAATGTTTTTTTGCCAATTTATGGCATGGAAGATGAGAGGATTTTGGTGTTTAATGTTCTGTTCTCTGATGTTGCGTATTTCAGTAAGTCAGCTGTATTCACCTGGACTTTCTCCCACCTAATGGGAGCCAAATCATGAAAATGGACACAGAGGTCATATCGAATCTTTTGCTTTTCCCAAAAGACATTTTCATCTAAAACCAAAATGTGATTTCTAAGTGTAAACTATGACGTGACGACTGATAATAGCTGTTTGGATCAAGAGGGTGTGCAGTAACTTGTCTCTTTGCCAGTCTGAGCTCCTGAAAGTGCGTGCAGGAGGAAAGTCTGGAAAGCGACTCTAAAAGTCTCGTTTAATGCACTGTAATAAATGACTCGTGACACAACCCCCATTTTCCCTCATGGGTCTAGAGAGGGAGGTTTTCCATATATGTCGGCTTCCACATATTTTCCACTTCAGCATCAGTGTTGACATTAGTGCAGCCTTTATCCAGCTCGCTGGACTGGCTCTCATGCTGTCTCCTGGGCCTGGAAACAAACCCATGCGGTCACCCACCAACCAGACTGATTCCTGAGCACCTCTGTTGAAAACACTTGTTGTTGACTCGCCGGGCCCAGCTTTACTCGGGCCGTCCCAGGTTTCCTTTTGTCTCTCTCTCCTTGGGGCCAGGCCTTGTTGTCCAGGCTTGGCCCTGAGTGGGCTCCTCTTGTCCTGAAGTCATGGGGATCCAGGGCATGGAGCTGTTCGCCATTGGCGTGGTCATCATCCTTTTCATGGCGGTTCTTAAGCAGTTTGGCATCTTGGAGCCCATGTCCTCGTTTGAAGGTAAGGGCCCACCTGAAGCACCGCTACTGGCTAACAGATACCTGAGGTTTGGTGCTGCTGTTATCTGCGGCATGGCTGAACTGATGATGACTCACTTACTCAGCAGGTCACACTTTAGTTTACCCCCCTATTTAACATTTACTGTATAAGCACCGTATAAACATTTAACAAGTGGTTTAAGCAACACATACGGATATAAGGACATTTTAAGTGTTTCATATACACTGTTTGTCTCCAATGTCAATGAGGACGTATTTTATATTATTTCATATTACAAAAGTTGTCATTCAACAGTTTTCATGCCAACCACACAGTTATATGGTTGACAAATGCATTGATAATTACTTTTATCTGCTTATAACGACTTATAGTGTCTTATAAACGAATGATTATATACTGCTTATTGATGCTAAATAGACAGGGGTGGATGGTCAGGTTAAAGTGTTTTATTTATTTAACCCTGGGGTTAAATGTCTGTACAGAAACATTTAAAAAAATCTTAACTTAATGTTGCTGTATTACCACATTTGGGTTCCCATAAGGGTTGAGAAATTTCTTCTACTTCTTAAGATAAATAAACCACTGAAAAATTCATTGGCTTTTTTTCTGAACCTCTGCCAGTGCAAGCCCAAATTCTTTTTTGTATATACGCCATCATACCGTAGGAGAGACCACCTATTAAACACAACTTTCAGCGGTTTAATACTTTTTTAAACTTTGTTTGAACCAAAAGAATATTCCAACATGAAATGCAGTAAAGTCCAGATACAGATACTACTGAGTGTACATTTTCCCCACTTTATCTCCAACTGACCACACAGTATTAGCGAACTTGTTTTTCCATATACAGTATCCTCCCATGTGTTTGAATTGAAAGTATCACAGCTTTATTGTAGATTTAACCACTCAGTGGC
Organism: Sciaenops ocellatus; assembly: GCA_033000465.1. Lineage (NCBI taxonomy): Eukaryota > Metazoa > Chordata > Actinopteri > Sciaenidae > Sciaenops > Sciaenops ocellatus. The sequence continues at coordinate 17,198,565 of CP136880.1, read as the reverse complement.
TTATTAAGCCTCCAACTTCATCAGATACAGTAAACTTTCTGTTATATGTTAATGCACCAGTACTAATAACAACTCAATAATATTTATATAAATATAATCTAAGATCCTGACAGGAACCATTCGAATGTACCGGTATTTAATAATATTTTGTTATGCTTTATAAACTAGGTAAATTATATTTTATTTAGATTACACTGTCTAGATCATGCACACAAAGTGCTTCACCACAAAAGACAAAAGTGAATCATAAAATACAGACACAAAATAAAAGTAATTTATAGAACAGGGATGGGGCATCGTGGTTTTAATGTTTTAATGGCTAATTTAACATCAGGCCATGGAACAACATTTACAGTTATATTGATCAATGTACATTGTCCTTGTAAGGACAAATGATTAAATAATTAAAGAGTGATCAGGGGGTTTATGAAGCTGACCGTGTAATCTCAATGTACCTGGTCAGGGATCTTTGTCTTTGTCATCTGTCGCTCTGTCCCCTCATTACCTGTCTCTATTATGTAATAAAGTCAAAATAAAACCTATAAAATAAAATAGAAATGCACATAAATAAAAATACGCCATAGCTTTACGTATTTTGGGATTTCTTTGTTATTTGAAAGTGGACTATCAGTAAATCTAAGTATGGCATCAGAGTGGGAAAAGGTTAATAGGATGCTTTATTTTGCTTAGTAAGAGATATACCATAAAACCTTGATGCGCAAACAGTCTCTGTACATTTGGGACTGTAAAAGAGCCATCAGATGCTGCTCTTTGAATGATGCAGTTCGCTTTGATTAGAGTTTTGGGCTGAAGTCCAGCCAGTCAGAGTGCCCTGTAGTCAGCGTGCCAAGACAATTACAGCAGGAAGGCTCCAGTCGGCACATTAGTGCTTCTCATATGGCTCTGCATCATAAGTAATAAATTCAACAAAAACACCAGTAATGTCCTTTCATAATTTATTACTCCTCTCAATCTCTCCAATCTTCAATTCCTCCAGTAGCTCAACCCTCCTTCCTCCTCCTCCTCCTCCTTCTCCTCCTCCTCCTCCCTCTGTGGCAGGGCCTACACCCTGGTCTAGCATTACTTCACATCAATTATACATGCGATATCGAACAGGCTTTCTCTGAGGCCGCCTAAATATGGACTCTGGAGTACTCCTCCAGGACCCTGAAGGACACTGGCCATTCCTTTGTAGCCCAAAATCTTCATCATGTGTCTTCATCCTTCATCCTCCATTCCTGCCTCTTCATTACTTCATCAGCTCCTCTGTGGAGTTAATTTACCAACTGCAGTCTCATTATCTCATCGACACAAACATATTTAGTTATCTGGCAGCAGATATTTTACATTGAAGGCGTCTTTTGTCTCTCTCAAATGTTCAACTGTCCTCGTGTAGGAAAAAGGGTGTAAAGTTACTCGTCAGGGTGTCTTTGTACTTTTTCAGGATTCACAAATCCAGATTTTGTGCTCCTTGTTGATTGGCTAGAAATAGACTCCAAATGCAGTCCTGCTATAAATATCAGCTTTGAGATGATCACACTTGATATCAAAACTTTTCTGTGGTGATGGTTCAGTTCTGCAGTCACGAGTTTGCTACTCTGTAAACTTGAAGCATGGCATTTGACATTGAAATTTCTGTTTGGATTTTTGAGCTTATTCTTGATATGACTCGTGATTTTTGTGACTGATTCAAGTGTAGCTTAAGGCTATAGCTGCCACTGTGGATACTGAGGTCATGTCCTCAGAAATATATCTGGGAAATGTCATTCTCCAATAACATGAAGAAGAGTTTACATTCTGCAATTAGGCAATTATTTTATTTATTAATCAATAAATCATTAGAATAATCATCTTTAAATATGTCTGACCAACACTCATAACCCAAATATATTAATTCTACTAAAATGTGAGACAAGGAAAAGCAGCAGATTCTCACATTTTAGAAGCTGGAACCATCAAAAAACATTAGACTAAAGACCTAAAGATGGATTTTGTATTACATACATACTGTAGTGTACAGAGTTAAAACTGACACCAGAAATTAATTGAACTGTTTAACTTTTTTTAGTTTTTAGAGTTTAATAGATGAAATTGGACTCCACTGATCAGCCACAACATTGTGACTACTTGCCTAATAGTGTGTAGGTTCCCCTTTTGCCCCTAAAACAGCCCAGACCCGTTGATGGATTCCACTAGACCTCTATAGGTGTGCTGTGGCACCAAGACATTAGCAGAAAATCCTTTAAGTCCTGTAAGCTGCAAGGTGGGACCTCCATGGATTGGACTTGTTTGTATATCGCATCCCACAGATGCGCATTATCATCCTGAAACAGGCAGCTGCCATCAGGGAATGAAATGACCCATGAAACACTGCTTTGATAGGTTGTACGTGTCAAAGTAAAATCCACATGAATGGAGGGACCCGAGGTCATCATCATTGCTTTTCCTTCTTTGGACCACTTTTGATAGTTACTGACCACTGCAGGCTGGGAACACCCCACAAGCTGCAGTTTTGGACATGCTCTGACCCTAGCCATCACAATTTGGCCCTTGTCAAGACTTGCCTATTTTGCTTCTAACACTTCAGCTTTGAAGACAAAATGTTCACTTGCTGCCTAATATATCCCCCTACTGACAGGAGATAATCAGTGTTATTGACTTGACCTGTCAGTGGTCATAATGTTATGGCTGATTGGTGATATCCTCTTTGAAACTAAATGAGAAAAACATGTTTAAGTGTCAGACCTCTTTTGAATCAGTTCAAACACTTGGGCTGCATTCTGCTGGCCTAGTGTCCCAAGATGCATCCCATGTAACCATACCATGTACATCTAATGTACATCTCACTCATTGTTCTGTCTCTGTGCAGTTCAGTTCACTTAAGATTTTTAGTTTTACACAAGAGGAATAAACATAATAAAAACAAGTGATGTTAAAAGTACTTTATACTTCTGCCTAGTATGGGCAATGTCCTCCTCCACTCAAAAATGTGTTTTCGGTGTTATGACTGTGCATAATGATGTTTGTTCAGAGCTTGACAGTCTGTTTTCAGTTTTATCTGCTCAAGAGTGAAAGTTTATTTGTGCTCAATCTGTGTTTGTTTGACGTGTTTGTATGATTTTGTGTTTGGAAACCAATCATGGTCCAAAATGCAACTTAGACAAGAGTGATGATGTGGAAATGTGAGACATCCAGTACAAATACACAGAGAACAGACTTTTTAAGTAGGAGCCATCTTGTATGCAGCTATTAAACCTTTATAAATATTTGCTTATTCATTCCTGCATCATATACATCACTATCATTAAGTTATTTTTATATGTATTTAAACATGACTAGCATTTATCATCAGCAGTACATTAGTCGTCCTTTATAATATAAAGGTCTGGTAGTTTATTTGTTGCATTATTTATATCATTAGCATTCAAGAAAAGATCCTTTGATGTTGCTTCATGAGAAAAAAAGCACACACTTACTCTCCTGTGTGTGTGTGTGTGTGTATATGTGTGTGTGTGTGTGAACTTGTGTTTGTCCACATATGTGTGCGTGTTTAAAATCCAGTTAGAATCTGATCTAAAACCAAACCGCTGGCCTTTGATTGTTGTTTCAGTCCTGTCCTCTCTGCTCTGATGTCGTTTTTGGGTTTAGTCCAGCTTGGTCCTATTTTGGGCTGACATCTGATGCCAGAGGTAGCCTTGGCTTTACAGATGTATGAGACCTATTCTGAGGTTCTCTGATACCAATATCTGGTATTTTTACTCCACATTTGACTCAAGTGCAGGATATTTTAGTGGTGAGTAACATCAATATACTGTAAAGAGATGGGGAGGAAAGGAGTAGTTTAATTTGTTCAGCTTTGACTTGTTTGCTCATCTTCATGTTTGTCGCATAGATCATTTAATAGATGACTTTTAACGTGTATCAAATATTACTTTGTCTATCCGTTCATCCATCAGCCACCTAAAACTGCAAAACCAAAGTTACAGAACTTAATACTGGATAACTTACTAATAACCCAATATTTTATTTAATTATCTATGATTGTATACAGCACCACAAGACATTAAGAGAATACACATGAAGACCAGAGACTAGATCCCACCCTGTGTTACAAAATCATAGCATAAATTTAAAGCCATTAAATCTGAGAAGTAGCATATTCTCTGTGAAGATGTAGATTCATCTCTAACTGATGATCAGTACTTCAAGAGGACATATTAAATTAAGTATATCCAAACTGTCCAAACTGGTATTAGAAGTAGTATTAATATTAAGCAATCTACTCTTCTTCCCTGGTGTATTTTTTTATTGTCTTGCATTAGTATGTGTCCTCATACCGTACAGGCATAAAAGAAACTGAGTTGATAAGTCACCTTCAGTTATTAATATGTGCTGACAGAAATGAGGTTAGGGAGCAGTATTAAGTGATTCAAGACTTTTTTTGCCCTGAGTTTCACCTCTCAGGCCACATACAGTCCGCCCTACCATAGTGTTTGCTGGAGCTGTATACATCCTGAAAGGACGTCTACAGGTAATACTCAAGTACTTTGAGTAACTCGGGCTGAAAAAGTACTGTCACCTCTTGTTTTTCAGTTAAAAATGTATTTTGTATCATAAATATTCTCTTAAAAGATGCTGGAATTGAAAACAGCAATCAAAAAAGTTGAATCTATCTATTGATAATTTATCAGTCTTCTTTATCCCTGCAGTTTGAGATTGGGTACAATATGTCATGGCCCGGGGGGTGTGGGAGAGTGGCAACAGGGGCAGGACCCATGTGCACACAGTTTATAGAAAAGGAAGGAAGAAAGGAAGGAAGGCGGGCAAGGTACAGGTCCAGTTTAAGCTTCAGGTAACGCAAGCTTGAATGCAGTAACACAAGGCAAGACAGGAACATTGCATCTTGGATGATCTGGCAGGCAATGAGTAAGAATGAGGTGAGAGAGTGGGTGGGAAAGGTCAGGTAACTGCAGGGCAGGAAGGAGTGGCTGGATGTGGGAGTGAGACAGGAGAAAAAGGCATCTGATGGAGAGGTAGAAAATGTCCATGACACCACATACGCACAAAAGAAAGGACCTTAACTGTGAACAGAAAGAGGGAAAGAAGAATTTTCTACATCAGCTACCTGACATTTTAATAAAAACAAAACTTCTGTGCCTGCACGTCTCTGTTGCTGTTGTGTCATTAGTCTCCACCAGAGGGAGCATTTGCTCACTGTTTCCCTTTATTAAATGAGTGTGTGACACAGTATTAAATCTGTGTTATGGACCCCAAGAGAGACAGGGGAACAATTAGAAAGTGGATCACAGGGCTGACTGGGACAATGGGAATCAGGACACCTGTTGACCTTTGATACCACCCTCTCTGATTCCTTAAAGGCAAGCCTTAATTAGCAGACAATAAGATGTGAGATGGAGGGAAAGAAGAGAGGATGAAGAGGCAGAGCATCAGTCAGTCATCTGGATAAATGTTGGATACAGTTTTTTATTTGACAAGAGTTTTGTCAGCAACTAGAGGAATGCTGTTCATCGGAAGAATCACAAAAAACCTACATGTGTGGGAGTATCTCAGCATCCTCTCTATCTGATTGGATTTCCCATGGATTAACGTGGTTGTCCAGATTTTGGGGGGATTTTTCTCCCTCGCAGTAATCTGATCCACTTGGCCGTAATAAAGCAGTTGGACTATCAGATCCTGCTGCTGGTTGTGGAGAATATCTGGAAAGATTCGTACGAGCAGGAGAGAGAATGGGGAGAAAAAGTCAATCAAAAAAGACAGAAGGGGAGAGCTAAATAGAGGAGCTGAAGAGTGATGAGTGAGTGACACTGTTTCTGAGACAGAAAGGGATAGACGACAAAAACAGAGAGAGAGAGCAAGGCTAGAAGAGACAAATGGATTGAAGGAGAAGTATATAGAAAATACAACAATGTAGTAATAGAGGTAAAGAAAAAGAAGGACCCTGGAGGAAAAGACAGAAGACGAGGGGAAGATGAGTGTGAGGTGGGAGACGGAGGGACTCCAGACAGTTGGCATCGTGTGCCTGGTGATCATGTTCCTCAAACTGATGCACCTGCTGGGCCTGATCGACATCACTGAGACTGGTGAGACAACCTGGGATAGGGGCAATGAAGAGGAGGAGGAGGAGGAGGAGGAGGGTGACATGCAGCAAAGAGGCGGAGAGTGAAATATTTTACTTTTATTCACTTAAAGATATTTGTGAATGATGTTTGACTCAAGTCTGAATAGTTGTAAATCACAAGAGTAGAAATAGTTGTGAGGTGCTTACAAAGATGGGGCAAATAATAGAAAAAAGTGCAAATACTAAAGACATTTTTTGTTTATCTGGGAGTCAATAAACACATAAATCTTTAACTATGTAAATGTTACTCAAACAGGAGTAAAGAGTTTGTGGGGGACTATTTTCAGCTGGGAATAAATACATATTTGATGTCTAGTGAGTATTTGCAGTTCTAGGAGCTGGATGCACTAGCTGTTCAAAAGTTCATTACTAGTTGTTACAAATAATAGTTTACTAAGTAGATTTACATCCCGAAACTGCCACGTGCAGCTAAATAAACTGACAAAGCTAACATTAGTTTGCTAAGAATGGGTCATATACCAATTTGGAGTAAAGGAGATAATATGAAATACAGTTGAAATATCTGATCTGGAACTTGATAAATGCTGATAATGATGTAAATTATATCTATAACATTCGACTAAATGAGTGAATAATGTCAGTTGGGTGAACATAATCAGATCTTTCTGAACTGTATGAACAATATGGAACACATTTGTCCACATATGCAGACATAAATAAATGAATACCAACTGTAAATATGTAATGTTTGAAAGTTATGCTAGCTTGTGATGCTACAGTGACTTCTTGATTTGTATTAACTTTATAAGCACCTCATGAATTCATTTACAGCTCTCTCTCTCTTGGTCTATAATTACTTTTTTATATTTTAATGTACTTCTGATAATGTTTATTTTAGTTCCCACAGTATACTTCACAATCAGCTGTTGTTGAATTTACAAATGACCCAATCATGTCTTATATCTCTGAGGCTCAGATGAGTTTTGCTTAAAATCAAGTACAACAAACAAATAAATGCTGGTGGAGTTTCCAAGATTTTCACAAGATTATGGCCCTGGCTTGGGTTCTTACTTATTCTTACTTAGAAAACCATGTAATCATTGAATTGGTTTGAGGTTTTACGTAATGGGATGGATGGTAGAAACAGCAAAAATTTCTATTTTAATGATTTGTGAGTGTTCACATCATAATGTTGGTTGTTTGATTAAAGCTTGATTGATTACACAATGTCTATTTAATCTGTGTTTAAATACAATGAACTTTGGTCTTTGGCTGATGTGAGACGTCCATATCTGTTTAATCAAGTCATATCAAAGCTGTCAACTAGTTTCCTGTGAGCTTCCCCACTTATGATTATGACTTGGGAGTTAACACAGATTCTATTTAGAAGTCAGAAACTTGTTATTATGACTTTGATATGACAAGTTGAAACTCACAGGAAAACATTTAGACAAAGATATTTATGATAAAGGAGGTCACTAGTCGTCTCCTGCTGCCTTCTTCTTCACCTGTTGTTTTAAATGAACCCTAAAGAAACAATCCTATATTACATAAAAGCTTCATTCTCTGTGGGTTTGGTTTATGTTTCACAGCATATTATATTTCACTGCTCTGCTGGATGTTTTTTCAGAATACAACTTGAGTCTTTTCCTCCGGACCGCTCAGCTCTCATCGTATAAACCTCTCAGTGTTAACTTGTTTTCTTTGTTTTGTTTTTTTCTTCCTCTTACTATCACTCTCTCACTGTTCTCCATTTACTCGCTTTCACTCCATCTTGGTGTCAACACCCTTCCTCCTCCTCCTCCTCCTCCTCCTCTCTTCTCTCTGTCTAAAGATGGTGAGTATGGTAACGGTAGAAACCCAACTATCTCCAAGAAGACCTCCCTCCCTCTTTTTTTGAATGTTTTTCCTTTTCCCAGTTATGCAGTGCTTTCTCTTAGTGTGTGTAAAAACTAAAAGACTTTGATTGAATTTCTCTAATTCTGGCTTTTCTTTTTAAAAGCAGATCAAAACGACACTTGTTTGGTGACATTTCCGCCATAAAGAAAGTACCTCCTCTTCTTGTTTAATCCCTCGTTCACATGCCTCTACAGTTTTTTGCTAAATCTCTCTCTTAAACTTGCACGTTTTTCCCCATCTGCTCTATAACAAATGCCTCCCTGTTGAAAGTATGATCCCACCCCTCTCTGACCTGCATCCACACACACTCAATGTCTGCCCCATCCTCCCCCTTTCCTCTTCATCTTTCCCCCTCTCTCTACGTCACTTCTCTCTCTTTCTTTCTTTTCTCTCTTCCTGTCTGTCTATCCATCCCTTTCTCTCTCTGTCTGTCTCTTTCCCCCACAGACAGCAGCGACAGTGATTTGGAGCTGTCGACGGTGCGTCACCAGCCGGAGGGCCTGGACCAGCTGCAGGCTCAGACCAAGTTCACCAGGAAGGAGCTTCAGTCTCTCTATCGAGGCTTCAAGAACGTACGTCCAGCTGCCGGCTGCTGAGACTTTCTCCATTGCTCTACCTCCTTTATTAATGTGCTTTATATAGACTTGAATTATTCTAATATATATTGCTTTTTTTTCTTCCTCTCTTGAGCAGGAGTGTCCCAGTGGGATGGTTGATGAGGAGACATTCAAGACCATCTATTCTCAGTTCTTTCCCCAAGGAGGTTAGACATTAAAACAATCTCTCCTCTCTTGTCCTTTATTATTAGGGACTGTATGAAAATTATTAGAACAGGAGGGTTGTGTATTTTTTTAACTTTTCGCTGAAGGGAGGGTGGTCTGAAATATTTGGGAGAGCAGGGGAAGGTATTTTATTTTGCATGTCACAGATTTATACTTCATTTCAACATTTTCTTGTGCATTTTATTAAAAATCAATCAAATCAGTGGTGGAAGAAGTATACAGATACTTTACTTAAAGAGTAACTTAGGTATTTTTCAACCTGGATCTTAATTTCAGTGTTTTTGTGTCAAAGTGGCTAATGGGGACAACAAGTTATGAATTTGGTCCAGTATATGCAGACTGGCTCAGATTGTTATATGTGTTATATGTGTCTGACAACATTTTGGAAAGGACCCTACAGAGAAATTAAACATTTTCTGTACCTTTTGCTTGACCCAGTCTGTGAAACCTCCTCTGTGGGCATTGGATTACAGCACCCATAGGAACACAAGCAATCTTCAAGTCTTCAGAGCTTCACAATCTTGCAGCAGCTAGTTCACCCTCCTCTGCCTGTTCTCTCAGTTTGTAGTCTTATCTATATACTCTGGTTAAAATAAATATAGGAGGCCATTAGATTCAAAGGCCTTGTCCACATTGTTGACATGAGCTAATTATTCAGCCATACCACTGAAAATCACATAACATTAAGTTACACTTCCCACTGTTGACCTCCTAGAACAAGTCACCTCACCTCTCCTGAGATTTCAGAGTAAGACTTGATTAGACACACAGAGAGCATTTCATTTCTCTGTAGCGTTGTGTTTTAGACACTTATAATAACAACAAAAAGCATCTGTATATTATATAATACTGTCTTAATCTCACTTTTTTTTTTTTTTTTGTTTGTTTTTTACAGTAAATCACACAAGAAAATGTAAAGTATAAATCTGGGATATGGAAAAATAAAACGTGGGAAAATAAAGTCCAGTTTGAAAGTTACCCTTTAAGTAATGATACATCAGTGTAGAACTACTCTGTTACAAATGAAAGTCCTGCATTCAATTTTTTTTATTTTTTTTTTTATAAGTACAGAAGTATAGGCAAAATTATCTTAAAGTCTGAAAAGTAAATGGTTTGTAGAATGCCCTTTCATTGTGGATTATTATTGAATTGATGTCACTGATGCATTAATGTGTAAGTAGCAATTTATAGTTGTAGCTGATGGATGTGCAGATAATTTTAACCACGTTATCTTTTGTTGGCAGTTCAATTATTAACAGTGCAAAAGACCCAGTGTGATAACGACAATTCTGCCTATAGATTGAAAGGATGATTAAGTAACTACAGCTACAAATAAATGGGGTGAAAAGTGCAACATTTCCCTTTGTAACTTAGTTTAGAAGTATAAAATAACATTAAATTTAACACTCAAGTAAAGTACAAGTCTAAACTGACCTCAGAAATATACTGAAGGATGGCAGGAGACAACAACCCTGCCTCTGTATCAGGAAAGTATTTCCATGTAGCTACTGTAGTAGAACCAAATTGTCAATTTTAAGAAACAGTAGATTTTGATCTTTGTAGCTAGAAGGCATTGAACATTACCTCTAGAAAAAGCAAACCATTGTTTTCACTTAATCCTATATTTTTAACAGAACTACAATAAAGTTAAATACATACTTTAGAGTTAATTTATAATATGATGCACATTCAGCACAGCCCAACTAATACTAAAGTGGAAATATTACACTGTTTAAGCCCTCTTATTACTGTGAGTGACAGTGGTAATAACTGCTCAATTAGAGAGCAGGTTAAAGGCAAACAGTTTAAAAAGTCAAACATGATATCCTCACCACCCCAATAATCTTCTCTCTTTTACTGTTTTAAACTACAGTGCATTAAATCTATGACCCCAACTACTGTTGTCCACAGATGCAACCACCTACGCTCACTTCCTGTTCAACGCATTTGACATTGACAGAAACGGTTCAATCCGCTTTGAGGACTTTGTCATCGGCCTGTCAGTGTTGCTCAGAGGTTCGGTCACAGAGAAGCTCAACTGGGCCTTTAACCTCTATGACATTAATAAGGATGGCTACATCACCAAAGAGGTATGTGTGGGCTGTGGGATGAGCATTTTTTTTTGAGAATTAAAAGTTAGATTAACATATTTCAGATGATTCCGCCAACACTTCTTACATTTATTACTCCAAGTATAGACAAAACAGGGAGTACGAGCAGACAAAGGTTCACCTATTCAACAGATATTCCAAAATTTGTTAAATGACTTACCGTTACACGATGGCTGCAATTTCAGGTGAAACATTATTTAATATCTTTCTGACTGTGCTGAGGGACATGCATCATTCATAGGCGATCCCATGTTTTCTCTGGTCTTGTCCATGTTTGTTCATTTACATATTGTAGTTTAGAGCTTTGTAAATTTAAACTCTTTAACTCTTTCACTTTGATTCTGTCTTCCTCTTTTCAGGAGATGTTGGCAATTATGAAGTCGATCTATGACATGATGGGGAGGTACACCTACCCCTGTGTGCGAGATGAAGCACCATACGAACATGTGGACAAGTTCTTCCAGGTTCTGACTGCACACAAATATAAAAAAGACACAAGTACACTGAGCTTCAGGGTCTGTTTTCAATTTCTACTCAGAGGAAGATTTAATGTTCTCACTAATGTTCCTTTCTCTCGGTTTTGTGAATTCTTTCCTACAGAAGATGGATAAAAACAGAGATGGTGTAGTGACGATTGAAGAGTTCATTGAGACCTGTCAAAAGGTGACTTTTTCACCCAATGCCACACACAAACAGATTATACACCATCACAAAGAAAATCTCAGTTACTCATCAACACAATAGAGTAGTGTACACCAGGTCAGTACCAGTAACAACATGATATTGCTGCTTAATCAGCCACTAAGATGAAAATCATGCATTCTGAGAAATGCATGACTTTCTCGTCTCCGTCCTGAATCATCAGTTCAAATAGGATTAAATGTTAATTCTTTCTTAACACTGGATGTTAATGCAGTCATTATGGACACACATATTATTGTCAGAGTAATAAGGCTCTGATACTTCTACCCCTTAATATCAGCTGCTTGTATTTTTTATTTTATTTTTTGTTTGTTTTAATAATCTCTCTTTTGAACCCATCATGGCCCAAATTATGTGACACAAACCAACACAAAACCAACACTCAGAAGGAAGGAGAGTGAAAGCCATTAGTAGTTTTGGTGGTTAAGGACCTTAACCTCACTCTACTGTTACTCTACTCTTCTTCTCTATGGATAGGAGATACAGTAAATGTTTAGCGCAGTGGTTAGCACTGTCGCCTCACAGCAAGAAGGTTCATGGTTCAAACCTGGGGGCTTTTCTGTGTGGAGTTTACATGTTCTCAATGGTTGTTTGTCTCTATGTGCCCTGCGATAAGCTGGCACAAGCTGGAACCCCGCCTCTCGCCCTAAGTCAGCTGTGATAGGCTCCAGCCCCACTGCGACCCTAGTGAGGATAAGCGGTTACAGAAAATAGATGGATGGACAGAGCCACCCACAGTACAGTATAGGCTAAGACAGGTGTGCTATATGTACATCACCCCAGGAATCTCTTACTAGGTCTCTTTTCTTACGCCCAGTTCCTCTTGTCCTCACTGTCCATTATGGACCCAGTGGTAAAACCCATCCTTGCATTCTCAGGGAGTCCACTGAGCTATAGGTGACATACATAATGAATGAGACTGGAGGTGGTACAGTACAATACAATACTGACAACTTCAAACTATAAATTATGCACTTCTTTCGTCTTTTCTAAGTCTATTTTCATGTTGAAATTTATTCTATCATTAAATGAAATATATTTTTTGTTCACATTGCTGCAGTCAGGTTCAGTGTTCAGGCTCAGGATCTGTATTTGTTTTATGATGATTTAAAAACCTTGGTTCATTTTGAATTGCCACTGTTAGTAAATGGCGTAACCGTGTGAAACATGTACACAGTATGCCTATCAGGACTTTCTTTATGCCTGCTAAAAAATTAACCATAATACATAAACAAATCATTTTAAAATTCACAATATCAAATTGCATTTTCAGTTACATGATTTAGCTTTCATTAGCTTCTTAGTTCAGATCACAGAATCCCTGATGCCAGTCGAACTCCACTGAAGACATGTTTCTGTGCCTTCTCCCAGACTGAAAAACATGTCATTACAGCTTCAAAGGCTGTAAAAAGCTAATTGATATTTACAGGCTACTGTGGGAGGATTTACCTCCTCATGTAGGCGTTGGTTGTGGGCAGAACTCTCACAACATGTTGGAAAAAAACAACATTGTCAGTAAGGGAAAAAGGATATAATGAGGCAAATATTTGACTTTGTACCCCTTGTTGTATTTGTGTAGCCACAGAACTGAATTATATTGTACAAGCAGTGAGAGCATCAGTGTCGGTCATATCTTTGTCAAAAGGCAACTCCTACTTTGATCCTAAACTATACTGGAATATAAATATATGTGTATATATATATATATATATATATATATATATATATATATATATATATATATATATATATATATATATATATATTTATTTAGTATGGAATATATATATAGATTCAAGTTGTCTTTTGACCTTTCGAAGGAGTCAAAGGGTTTTTTTAGTTTAAGTTTAGTTGAACAAAATCATTCTGAAAGCAGCCAAAAAAAATATTATCTTCTTTGGATAACTAGACATCAGTAAACAAAGAATGGGACACAGTAGAAGATTTATATCCAGAATCAGAATCAGCATATTATACACATATAAGAAATGTGACTCCAGTTTTAAGTAGCTCTGAATGTCCTTAGACATAGAACAATTTACTGGAAGATAGAAATAATGCAGCTAAAATATAAAAACAAGGACAACAAAGCTAAGAATAGGTAAAAATAAACACATAACTTTAATGTGCATACAATTTAAATGTAAAAATATTTTTACATTTATGATTCTGGTAACTGGGTTTAGTGTTATGTTATCCAGAATTACTAATATTGAATTAATCACTTTTGTCTGGAAATACCGCACTAGAAACTACATTGTTTATTGTGCCTAAAATTTAAAACAAATCAACCTGAACTTTTGTTTACTTCAGACTTCTGGTGACAAATGTTTTTCTTTATCTTTTTTCCCAGGATGAGAACATCATGAACTCCATGCAGCTCTTTGAGAATGTGATATAAAGAATCAGGATGCACTAATTTGTTTTCCTTCATTAGCCCACTTACACAATTCAAACAAAGCACACCCACGCACATCAAGTTCCACTCTTCCTGGTACATAATGTAGGTACTGTAAAGATACAGGAACTAGCTGTGTTTTTTGTTTTTTTTCAGTTTTATATTTTCGCCGTGCTCTTTTAGCTGAATCTTGCAACTGCTTCTGGATTGAAAGGACTGCTACAGACAGAAGAAGAGCTTCCTGGGAAAAATCTCCCTGTCTATCTAGTGTGTGTTTTTGTGTCGTAAATGAGGAAACAGAAAAGCTCCTTGTGCTTTTACCGTCAGACAGAAAGAACCAACAAGGAATAAAGAAGCTTACTGTACAATAATCCACTGACCTGAGCACTCAAGGATACTAGCTTTAACACTAATACACCTTCTTACACACATACACTGTTTCACTCACACCAATCTATTATTTCCTCAAGAGTTAGAGCACTGGATGAAGTGAACTAAGAGCAGCACGAAAAAAAATCGCAGTGTCTCACAAAAAAAGAGAAATGAATGAACTAAAGCATGTTTGTCATCAAATATGTGATGTGGAATTAGCTTGCACTACAATTTTATGACTATGTATTATATGCGCCTGCATTAAAGGCACTGTAGATACCTGCACTTGATACACCACTGGTGTATGTATATATGTATAGTTAATAGTTATATACCCTACATTGTGTTGGTCTCATCTGTGCTGCACTGGGTAATGGAATAGGACCAGAACTGAATATTTGTTTTAGAAATCTCTGTGTTAATCAGTTTAACATCATGTTAAGTCGCAGTTCTTCAACAAATTTAAACGTCATATTCAAATATTTCTCTTTTTTTGTATTTTGAAGATTATGTTTAGCTGGTCAGTTTGGAAAAGTGAGTCTGTACAGATCTGTGAAGAAGCAAAAGGACTGTTATAAGTGCTGAATTAAGGCTTTATCTTGGTTCTTCAGTATCTACAAGCATGCTGACTCTTAAGTGCCACAGTATTATGTACAGTACAGTAGGACCTTTGTGATGTCGGTTAATTAAAGATGCTGTCGACAGCTGCGACTTGTCCTTTTTAATGCGTCCCTTCACTGCATTTCCCTCCTGCATTCAGATGATGAAGCAGCAAAAATTGTGGGTGAACAAACAGTAAGTGAGCTGACAAGAGAGACGTTCATCAGCAGGAAAACAGTGACGTAAAAACTGAAAAAATAAAGATGTTTTATCAGCAAATAGAATCATTTTAAATTTAGAGCTATAAATAACATGCACTGAAGAGGATTTAGAAGTGGGTATACCCAATACTGCCACTACACTATGGGGTTAAGTGTTCCTGTATGGGTCCTCAAAATCTTTAAAAAAATTTATAGAAATGGTCAATTCCTTTGACATTAGTGTGTCGGATTGAACTTCAGTTATTGTTTTTCTGGTTGTGGACTTCCAAATCCATCACAATATGATTTTTATTGTTATCCTTCATCAACCCATAACCATGAAGCTCACAACAGGTTAATATTAACTGTCACCTCTCTCACACATGCATACATGCACATTCACCTAAAATTCACTGCTTCTACTGGAGACAAAAGCCGAGTCTCCTGGCACAATGGCTTCAGTCAGATATATTCAGTTCATCTGTTTACATGCACCTAAGTTACTAGGTTACTCTGAGCAACCAAGTTATGCAGTTCATTCGAGAATGTGTTTACATGCACTATAGTAACCCAGCTGCTTTAAATCTGCATATACATGCAGAATCTATGTGTTTACATTCACTTAAACCCTGATCCCTTATAATGACTGCTTACCTGCACTGCCAACATCAATGTCAACGCCAGGACCTAAGCCTGTGTCACTTGGTGAAAGGAACTTTGGGGTGAAATATAACCACACTCATTAAGCAAAAACTATGTGAAATCAAGAATCTATGTGTTTAATGAATAGCATGTTGATTATTGCTTTCCAATAGAGTTTAGCAGATACAGAGACACATACCAATAAAAAGACATAATATACTCTGATGTCTTATAATTGGACTACATATGTTATAGATAGTCACACGCAGAGGATGGACTGGATGTCTTATTTAATGGAAATTATCTGTTCCCTTCTCAGGGGTGTAGCACTGGGGGGAAAGGGGACCTTCATGTGAGGAGGGCCCACAAAGACACTAAAATTAATAGCCGTAGATGTAAAGAGGAGCTCATAAAGAAGAATTTTGTGCTATGTCACTGTCTCTTCTGTCAGTAACATTAAAACAGCCTGTTGAGTGAAATTCAAGTAGAGATAAAACTGCCATCAAATATTTCACTATTCATATTTCATGGCCTTCAAAAGACTTTTATCTCTCTCTATCTTTTGTAGCTCTTGATGACTCATTGTGCAACATCTCCTATTTTGTGTATGTCATCATGGCTGCTTGCAAAACTACTACTAAATTCGCAGAAGTCCTAGAAGACCTAAATATTTCTCTTTAGGAGTTGGTACAGAAGAAAAGAAAAGTGAATATTCATCAGGTGCAAGAATGGATTACCAGTCCCTTTTATGGAGTCTGAATGCTCCAGATTAACTCCATAGAAATTAGTTTTTGGTAATTTGAATAATTGTGAATGTAGTGTGGACCGCTTAAGAACAATAGAAGAGCTTTGATCTCAATAAAAGAGCCTTGTGGCACCGCATGACCCTGGACACACCCTCAACCCATTTTTCACTGTATTCCCATCTGTTTGCAGATGCAGGACACTTTGATTTGAAAAGGCATGTTTTAGCAGTAAATAAATGTAAATGTGTCTATATGCAAACAAATAAAAAAAAATGTATCTTCCTATATAAACTGAAATGATAAGGGCCTTAAGGAGACACTACAAATCTTTAGGCCCCTACTTCAAGAATGACCCCCATGTTAAAATGTAATTTTATAATCTTTTTTTTATTATTTATATTTTGCTTACAGGATGCTTATCCCTAAATACATTTTGCTTAGGTCTGTGAAACTTCTTAGTTGTTTCTCTTTCTTTGAGAAGATTTAAATCTGTTCAGAACTGAAGAGGCCTCTTGAGGTGAAACGTCTTCATGGATCTGCAACCAAGTCCAGTTGCCCCAGATTGAACTACTCTCAAAGTACATTTTGCCCAGTTAAATCACCTCAAACTAATTACTGATTATCAACTGAGTCATACACAATGCTGCCCAGTTTGGGAGGAACAGGGTTGTCATTAGGAGGTCACAGCAAATTTTTGCCCTCTGGCCCACTTGCTGGTCCTGATCAGGTGGCCAGAGACAGAGGCCAAATTAATGCTAATGTTCCTGCCTGTTTGTTGGTTAGTCACCAGATCATTGTGTTACAACATATCATGAACTGTATACCTGCATGTCAGCTTGTTTTTGAGTTACTCTGGCCCCAAGTGGCCAAATATATATTTTAGATAATAAAGCAGAGCCCCTATAGTATATTCAGGTAACATTGTGCTTAGGTGGTCAATATTTCAAACCTGTATTTCAACAAAGCACTACACCCTTAACATACATATATCATGCTTCAGTAGAGACTCCACGGAATAACACTGATGAAGGCTAATTTGTGCAGTAAGGCAGAATGAAAGTGGAAATTTCCCTACATTGTATGATTCATAGAAAAAAACCCTTTGACTCCTGAAATCTTTATTAGGGGACATTTCTTAAAGGAGCAGTGTGTAGGATTTAAGGGCATCTATCAGTACAGTTGCAGATTTCAACCCCCTTGTTTCACCCTGTCCTTAGTTTGAAGGAGAATGAAAGGCCCAATCTTGAGCCAGTGTTTAGTTTGTCCATTCTGGGCTATTTTAGAAACCTGGCAGTTCAACATGGTGGAAGAGGACCAGCATCTTCTGTAGATATAAAAGGCTCATTCTAAGGTAAGAAAAACATTTTTAAAAAATCTTATTTTCCGGTGGTCACACACAAATGAAAACAATATTATATTTCATTTTTGCCATATTCTGTAAGTAGAGACTCCGAAATACCATGTTTTATAAAAAGTTCAACTCCTTTAACTCTCAGATAATCCTATCTACTTGACACATGTACCAATATTTCACTTAAAATCAACAAAACCTAAAAAAAAGTACTTTTTACAACTTACTGGTTTACTGGCTAATAAAGGCAGTGTAAATAAACAAACATAAACTAATAAAAACAATATTATATTCCATTTTTGCCATATTTTGCAGAAAGAGTCCCCTTAATCTTACACACTGGACATTTAAATCCCAAATATCAGTACTAAATACCACGGTTTTATAAAAAGATCAACTCCTTTAACTGTCAAATGATCTTATCTACTTGATACATGTGCCACCATTTCACTTAAAATCAACAAAAGCTAAGAAAATATGTATATATATTTAGCATCTTTCTGGTTTATCTTGCCGGTTTAGCCCAGTTATTCAACCTTGTACCAATGGGTTATCCTAGGATAACTCATGTAGGCCATTAAAGGTAGTGTATATAAACAACCATCAGATGGCAGTGTGGTGGAAATCGATTATTTCCACTGTGTCCCGAGGCAGAAGCAGAGAGATCCCATTATTTTAATATTGTAGGAGGCGGTGAACGTGCTGAAAAACAAAAACAAAAAGCAGTGCGGGTGTTGCATTAAAGCTGATTTTTACAAACACTGTTACAGGCCTGTCACTGGGAGCATTACAGAGAAAAGAGGGAGGCGCGCGTCACCGCTAGCCCACCCCTGATTGGCTGAGTCGCGGTTCCAAAGGCGGGGCGAGAGGTAGACCCTTGACGTAACGGGTGGATGTGGGCATGCGTGACAACCAACGTCAACCCCGTGGCTTTATGAAAGGCGAAATCCCTCCGTGGGAGCACCGTGTGGTAGAAGGTTAAAACCCCGTCTGTTAAGGAGAAGGCACTTGTCTCGGAACAACCAGGTGGCTTGAAGACGGTCTCAGCTCCTCACCTCAGTCCGTTCTGTGTGGGCTTCCCTCCGGCTTCAAGTGTAGGCTAGCTTTGCCTCCTTCCTGCGCACCGCGGCAACAACACAAACCACGGGGACGAGCCAACGGACGTAACGCTAGCCGAGAAGGGAAGTGGGCTCCGTCTTCTCTTTCATCACGCAGGTGAGCACAAAACGTGCCATTTTTAATCCCATGAGACCTACTTTAACACACATGTGGATGTTGGGAAGTAGGACGTGTAGAAACTCCTGCCCTGGGTGCCCTCTCGTCGTCGTCGTAGCCCGGGCTCAAGCTAGAAGTAACGGGTTGGAGATGTGGAGGTCTCGCCTCCGGTAGCTAAGCTAGAGGACTTAGTGTGCCGGCGTGTGTCTGCTGATGCTCAAGTGTGACCGTGAAACACAAGGCCCAATTAGTCAGGCTCAGGACACATAACATCATACACTTATCTTTAAAGCGTAGAGGTCAGATCCCTCAAGGTTTCTAGATATATGGTGTTTATTGTGACTGTGTAAAAGACAAAATTACTATAGGGAGACTAAACATGCATTACTACTAAACATAGTCCTGAATAATTAGAGCCCAAATGGTAGAGCTGCTATCAAACTACAGCTACCAGGCAGCCCTATCTGGGGCACAAGAGCTTATTTGGCCATTAGGATTTATTGGCTCTTGATGATGGGGTTGTCCTGGAAACGTGGCCAGGCGCGCGCGTGTGTGTGGTGTGTGTGTGTGTGTGTGTGTGCTTATGCATCTGTCACAAGCAAGCACACATTACCAAATATTAAAACAAATTCAAGTGTATGGAAGTAACCATGTAAGGTTGATGGGCAAAGATGCCGCCGCTCTTGGGAGTCTGAAATTGGGGCCCCGTTTGTGGCCCCAAAAAACTCCTAGTGCGGTCAACAAATCGCACACACCGCTCATAACTGGATGAACACACGCACACAATAGAGATGAACAACTCATTCAACATCAGATCTCTTGCTGTATTGCAGAGCCATAATGTGAATTTTCATGAGGGAGGGGCTTTGAGGCTTCTCTTTTTATGTGGCTTCAGATTTATCACATACAATTATGTAATAATACAATATTTCAGCATCGAGGAACAATCAGGCTACGTTCATGATTTTAATGAGAATCATTATAAAGTTTCAGGGCGTCTCCGTAACCATAGTAACTCACAGTGACGGAGGAGAGGGAGAGACTCTGTGCTGCTACCATAAGAGCCGCTGAATGAAGCTGTTTACACTAATATACTCCAGACAGACTGGGTCGTTATTTTCCACACATGTAGCACAGATGTGTACAACTTTACAAACCGAGTCTCAAAATGACAGTACAGGTCTGTGACGCAGGCAAAATCGAATTGATGACTGATAACATTGCAGCGCTGCAGAGAGACACAGACAGACAGGATACAGACAGCAAACAGACAGACAGGACACAGACGCCAGACATACAGACCGGACACAGACAGCAGACAGACAGACAAGCAGCAACGGGCAGCAGTGAGTTCTTCAGACTATCAGGAGGAAAGCAACAGATATGAATCTAGGTTAATGGACGTGTGGCGTTAGAGCATATGAAAAGGGTTAATTGTGAGTCTCACGGTCATTGCGTCGGAGTATGGATTTCTGGCACTGCTTTCAAGGTTTGCCAAGGACATAAATTGTCTGAAGAGGCGATAACTGTAGCAATGTGTTCAGTATAAAGAACAACTTTATTATGTGACCAAGTTTTCAGTTAATGCTACTCAGCAACATTTGCTTGAGTTTTGGCCTCTTCTTTCTCTGTTTACTCACCAGCAATTATCTACACAGCTGACACTGACAGGTTTTCATAATTTGTTTGTTCATACACCCTTCAGCACCTTCATTTATACCTGCATTATGGTATTAACAGTGGGTTAATCCAAGGCACACATTCTTAAACTACAGGAAACATCTTGATGCCCTCATCTCATACCCTCGAGTCCTTTCCAATCAGTCAGCTATTTGGCAGGCAAGTTGGATTTTATCTGACTCTCATTTTCTGACTCTTCTCATGTGGTGAACTCAGAATACAAGCCAATGAATCCCGGCAAAATGTACGTGGGTCCCGTTGGAAAAGCACAATCGTTACAAATTAATGTGTCCCTCTATCAGTTTAACTTATTAACAAGCAACTCCTGGAGGACAGGCAAAAGCAAACCATTTAGTACTTAGTTTTAGGCATCCAAGGGACGTGTACACTGGGATTTATCCAGGTGTTCAGTTTTTTGTATGTAATGTATGTTTTTCTATTTTTTAAATACATTTAATCCAAGATGAGTAAAATAAACCTGAAACGGTATTAAAAAAATACCCTGGTTAGTAAAGAGCTGAGATGAGTGTGCTGCTCGGCTGCATATTTCTATGTTAAGTCCTATGCACAAGTGGCCATCTTGTATTTTGTTTTTTAGTTTAATTTGTGTGTTGTGCTTAGTGGTTGTTGTTTTTGTTTTGTTTTTTCAACTACATCAAGTGTTTTTGAGCGCCTGCTGAGCGTTGTGGCAGTACAATCTGTGTACACAATTCAGTTCTTGCATGCTGAGTATTTTGCATTGTGCCTGCAGTTTGCATACGACTTATAGGTGTGTGAGCAAGCCCAAGGGTTGTCTCTGTCTCTGACTGAATCCGGCTGTTGTACAAGTCTAACAGCAATGGCAGTATTGGTGCACAGGTGGCGCAGGTACAGCAGTAAACATTGAGCTTTAAATCCAAACAACTGGAGAAGAGCTGGTCATTTGAGCCCTAGATTTCCTTCAATATTTTTAGGATTTAGTATCCTGCTGAGTCACTCTTTAACCCAAGCAAAGGACTAGAATAAATTTTATTATTCGTTTGCATACAAGGAGTTTCCAGTACCTCACAGTGCACATGTACTGCTGTGCCAAAACCAGCATAAAAGGATAAAAATGGTATAAAAAGGTTTTAAAAAAGCAATAAGCTGTAGAAATGGAGCCGACACAATCTCCTGGACATTCTCCACTTTTTATCCAGACTCATCTCAGGTGTGACGGAGGAGGAATTTTACAGAGCAGACTTCAGAGGAGCAGTTGTTATGTAAAGAGAAAAGGGACCTAAGAAAGTTGATGATATAATGCTGTGTGGAGCTTTTTTTGTCTGGGTGACGGGCCTCATTTAGACCTCTGATGACTGTTTTGTTTGGGGACCAGCGTGATGGTGGAGAAAATAGAAAGCAACATCACAGGTGTTTTTGTTTTGTCTTTCATCATCTTTAGAAATCCTAAGTACAAGTTGAGTTTCAAGTTGGTTGGGTTCATCTGCAATCCTCCAAACAACACCTCTCTGCTGTCTGTCCGTCCTGAATGTGCAAATCACGGTGAAGGAAATTATGCCAGAAAAAACACAGATGATGAAATTCGAAACAAAGATGCCACACTGTCTGGCTGTACAAGAGGAGGAACGGCAACAAAAAATGAGGTGGTGTGTTTGTTCCCTGAACCTGATTGGATGAAAATAAAATTCCTTTCTAGTAACAGATGAGGGCTATTAAATCTTCTCACTCAATTAACAACAGTTTTCATTGCAAATTAGTCTCTAGATTATTTTCCAGATTAGTTCCTTTGTATTTAAAATTATTTGTTTTATGTCAGTTTCTCTAAATGCCTAATCTATTCAATGCAGTATCATTTATCACTGCTCAATATTAATATTATCATTTTTTTCTCTCTGACACATAACTGCCACAAATTCTTGTTTCAACTGTTTTATTTTATGTAATTAATATTGTTTATAAACTTCACTATCCACCATGGATATTATGCGAGTTGTTCCCAGATGTTAATTTCTATAAACACACTTTTAATAAATTACAATTTAACATATTTACATCTTGCCTTTTTCCTGATAGTCTGAATGAAATGTAAAATTTGTATCAGAAGTCTTTAGTCTGAAAAAACACTGCACCTAGGAAGAAAGACGCTGGCGACACTGGTCTCTCTATGATTGGCATCGCACATTTTGTTTTTAATGACATCGGTGGCTCCTCCAGTCAAGTGTCCTTGGGCAAGATACTGAAGCCCAAATTGCTACCAAAGGCCATGCTATGGGTGTGTAAATGTGTATGAATGATTAGCTCCCAAACTGATGAGCAGTTGGCATCTTACATGGCAGCCAGTGCCGTCAGTGTGTGAATGGTTGAATGAGATATGTAGTGTTAAAGCACATTGAGTGGTCTAATTTATTCACCATTTAATGTGGAGCGCTGTCATTTATGCAGCAAACCAGGACGACTGAGAAACTAACACCAGTGAATGTCTGGCTGCTCTAAAATATGACTGACATGATGAATTGATTAGTAAAATATTTGCAGAACAGTTGTCTGTAATCACCTTAGTGACTAATGAACTAATCATTGATTAGCAATTTATCACATCTAAAAAATAATAACTAGTCACTAGTCACTGTCACTGTGTGAGAAATGTATTTTTTGTACGCCGTGAGAAAATTAATTTTGACCTGTACATTTGGTGCATTTTTTTCAAATTATACATTATTTTTCTTATCCACACCCAAGACTGAAGTTGAAATGATTTTTTTCCTCATAGGTGTTGGTTGTACACCCTTCCTTTTTTTTTAACTTTAAATAGATAAATAAGTACATTTAAAAACAAGAAGAAGCATCAATTGCCAGATGTGGCCAAAAGAGATTTTCAAAGTTTTAGTCTCAGGTTATTTTAAGATGCTAGTGTAATGTTTTTTTTATTCAAGGATCCGTGGTTCACCGAATTGTATCAACTCAATAAGGTTTATTACAAGCAATCAGATGGCTTTATAATAATATGACAGATATAGAACTCTACATTTTCGCAAAATGAATGATTTGTATAGAATTAAGGAAGTTGCAGTTTATTTTGTAGTAAAATCTGCATCTCTCAATACACGTTTGTGTTTTCTAGTAGATCCTATCCAATATGACGACCGCATAAACGCAGCAGAGGCCAGTGATCATATCTTTGCTCTTGCTCTGACAGTCATACTGGCAGCATAAACGGGGATTTATTTATCTGGTATCGTGCCTAACTTTAGTGGATCATAACATATCTGAAATGAAATTAATCTGCAGATGCACTGGTTCAAGATGAGACCAAACCTTTCTTTGGATGTCAGTTGCTGAGCCTTAAAGGCCAAATGTGGCCTACAACTGGCTAGCCAAGCCTCGTTTTTGGCCCCTACCAGCTAGTTAAGAGGAGTGGGGAGTTGACTATAAAACAGAGCAGTAAATAAAAAATGTTCAGATATTGTGAATCACCACAACCATGAGAGGTCCTTGAGCATACAGTGCACAAAAAAAGTGCACAAAATGTGATTAAAAATATATAAAAAAAAGCTAATCTTGCATCACAGACCCATAACCTCCTGCTGGTATTGTAGATCATAACAGAACATATAATCACATGGGGGGGTTGGTGTGATAATATGAGTTTTACTTCTGTAAAATAGGCATCCTGGCACTAAAAGCTGCTGGCCAGGTCCATAAATACAGTTACTGAAGAAGAAGTTTGTCTACAGTTGAGCTCAGCATGTACAGAAAACTGCAATCATCACATGCATGTACATTATTTACGCCGATGAAAGCTACCAGGTGTTTTCATGACGTTAGATGTTATCTCACTGCACAAAAAACAATCTAATGACTGCACTATTTGAAAACTTGTTTGTCAGCCTTTCACAGTAGCTCCTTAGTCACTATGACTTAGAGTAAATAGATATAGAGCAGAGGATCACCTCATAGGATGCTGGGTCAGGAACGGGCACAGTGAGGTGAACTGGATCACAGAAATGGATTCCTGGCCCTGTTTGCTGTCGGCAGCGTGTGACTAAGATTACACCACAGTGCTGGGTCATTCTGTGCCTTCCCACTGTACTGTGTGTGTGTGTGTGTGTGTGTGTGTGTGTGTGTGTGTGTGTGTGTGTGTGTGTGTGTGTGTGTGTGTGTGTGTGTGTGTGTGTGTGTGTGTGTAGGTGTGTGTGTGTGTGTGTAGGTGTGTGTGTGTGTGGAGGTGTGTGTGTGTGTGTGGTAAACGGTAATATTTTAGCTTTGAATAGTATGCCCTGAAAAAACATTTACTTTTCTTTTCCGTTGCAGTCTGTTCTGTTTCTTTCTTTCTTTTCTTTTTTTTTTTTTTTTACAAAGTAAAGCAACCAAGAACTTTTGCTTTTAGAGGCTGCACATTGTGCCTTTCTAATCTTCAGTTTGTGTGTCTGATGAAAGAGAGAGTAAGATGGGGATTAAATGGCCAAAGGCAGCATAGCATACCATATGATTCTTGCATAACAAGGACTGAACATAGCCAGCAGTATTAAACTATACATTCATTTCTCCTCAGGGTCAGAAAAGTGATCTTTGTGTGCTGTTACTGATACTTCAGGATGATATTGACTCTTTGTATCAGGTAATATCCTGTGTCAAAATTAAAAAATTAATCCCAAAGGAACATCCTGTGTTTGTGTGTGACTTTGGTTGCTGTCTTATAGCTCCAATGAACGACTGTCTATGTGCAATTGCACTGTTTTTAAAAATAAGAGAAAACTGTGATTTTGGTCACATCTGGCTTGGTTTAACGAGTTGGTGAATGAACAAGCTTTTAATAGATTTACCCTTGTATTTTAAAGATTTCTCTGAGTGTGGATGGAAGAGACCAGTGGGGCTCATTATTGATTTATTGTGGATCACAACTAATCATATATTGATGCAGAAGCTAGGGGTATTGTAGTAAAGATATGTTATTTGTCTTTTTAAGCTCCTGTATGTTTCAAATGTGTAAGAGAGACTAATGAGACAAATTTTTGCTACATTCCTGCTATAGTTACAGTAAGACGTGATGTGTGTGTCATTGTTCTCTTGTGTATCTGTTGATCTGAGTGATGATAACAGGAATGTCACGTCCCACACGGCGGGGTCAGCATTAAATATTATTATCATTCATCTGTCAGGGGAATTGTTGTTCAACAGAAACATTATCTGCAACTGTTTCGATAAATCTTTTAGTCATTTTTCAAGCAAAAATGCTAAAAATATAACGTTTACTAGCACATTTTAAAGTCTTAGACAAAACAAGCAATTTAATAATCAACTTGCACTTAAGGTAACTATGGTTTACAATTTTCTACAATTTCTAACTTAAATTATTCAACTAATCATTAGTTGCAGCCCTAGTTTCAAGCAAAGTGGAATTAAAAAGTAATAAAATGACTTGAAGTTTGAAGTGAAGAGTTTTGTCAAATGTAATATAAAGCAGTTGAACACCCCTCTGTCCTCTTTCCACCTCTCTTAGGCTTATCACTATAGTTTACCCAGATGTAGCAATGACATCAGTCATTCTGTATTTAAAAAAAAAAAAAAGAAAAACTAATCAGCCACGGCCCAGATTTTGTGCCTTGCTTCCAGACAGTTAAATGTTGTACTATTTCCTTAGAGGCGTTTTGAAAATACTGGAACTGAGCAATGACCCACATCATCATACGTTTTTATGAAAATTTAATCAGTAGCATGACAGATGATGGATGGACTGTTAGCAGCAGACTAAAGAGCATTTCTAATCGACTTACCTACTTAATGCTAGCGTACTGGAAGTGGTCCATTTGAGGTATACGTCTACAGCCACACTGAGTCGTCACTGTTTACCAGATTGTTTCTGTAAAGTGTTTGTACAGTTGCAAAGTTTCAAATAGGTTTTTTTTCCTAGTATTTATTTATTTTAGATTCATTTTTTTGGCCTTTGACCCTTAATTTGATGAATGAAGCAGCTGAAGGGTGACAGGAAGGTGGTGAGAGAGGGGGAGACTTGCAGCAAAGGGGCCACAGGTTGGAATTGAACCTGGGCCGCTGCAGTGAGGTCCACAGCTGCAGTTTTGAACTAAAAACCTTGTTTCATTTCCTTCCTGTTGTTACATTAGTGTTAGTTGTTTGCATAGGTAGCCTACATGTAGCTTACAACCTCTAACAAATCATCCTTTAAAAAATAAACTTAAAAAACATTAGTAAAATTGCTTAAGTCCATGCAGCGTTTATTGAATAACTGTTTTTTAATAGACCTATTCCTGTAGTCTTTCAAAATAAAAGCTGAAGTTCATTATCAATTAGTGTGCTTATTATTTTATTGATTTGTCTATAAAAATGAACTACCTATCACAACTTGAGGCCAATGTGACATGTTTAAATTCCTCACTTTGTCCTATCAACTACACCCCAAAGATAATGAAGGTGAAAGTTTAAAGTGATATAAATTAGTGATGGAAGAAGAATGCCACTGCATACTTCTGGCATTTTTGCTTAAATTGACTGAAACAATTAGTCAGTTTCTTTTCTGTGTTTTGACTAAACAAGTAATGAACTAATAGTTTCAGCTTTAATTGGCCAACTTTGCTATACTTTGGCTCTATACTGTAAAGTAGCTGCCTACTTGTTCTGTGTGTGCTGCCGACAACAGTAAAGTCTGTTGTTCTGTTAAATCTGGCTTAGTCTCTGTTCAGGCCTTACAGGTCACCTTCAGTATACAGGAGAATACTGTTTTACATGTAGCGCAGTGTGACTTTGTAGCATGCTGAAAATCTTGATCTAGGCCTCAATGATTGATCTCTAGCCTCCTCCCAGCTCCGATATCAGGTCTGTGTGTGAGCAGCCTCACCCAGTGGTGTCTCTTTATCTCTCTGAGCCTTATTTGTTTCATCTGTCCTGTCCCCTGTTCGATCGGGAACGAACAAGGTTCATGTGAACCACAAAACATCCTTGCAGTGTGTGTGTTTCTTTTGAAAGTGATGATGAAATATTGAAAATTATACCTCAATATACATATTAATAAAAAAATAAAAATAAAAAAAAGAACAAAAACACTGGTTGTAGCTTCTCAATTGTAAAGATTTGATGTTTTATTAGTCGTTTATAATAATAAATAATATCTTAGGGCTATGGACTGTGGTCAAACAAAAGGTAATTTGCATATATTGACATTGACTTTTTTTTTTTTTTTTAAAGACCAAATTTAATGAAATAGCATTAGTTGACCACGAGCTTAATTATTAGCCACAGCCTTAGATTTTTAAATTTATTTTATTTGTGATTACAACCCAACCTGAATATGTAGTATATAGTGCTGTAATGAATAATTTCAATTGCCATAAAGTTAATCAGTAGCTATCAATAGTTGTGCAAGTCTTTTTTTTTTTTTTTTTTCTTTAGGTGCAGCTTCTCAAGTGTGATGATTTGCTGCTTTTCTTTGTTTTGATATAATTGTAAACTGATTATCTGGGTTTCAGACTGTTAGTGGAATGCAATTATTGTTAATCACTAATTCAATCAGCAGATTTATCAATAATAAAGATAACGGTTGCATGTCTAGCAGTATGTATGAGAAAATGGCCTGAAGTTGAACACTGAAATGGTTTTTACTGCATACAGCACTGTCGTATATTACCATATAGTCCTGTAGTCTGTTTTAAATGTGTCATGTTGCACAGGTGACCCCTAACGTGTTTAAGTGTTGTAATGGAGTACAAACACAACATTTTCTCAGTGATAACCCACTTTAATGTAACTGTGTAACTTTGTTTGCTGTAAAAACAGTTAGTGTATTCTTTAACATCTTAGGTCAGACCCCTTTTTAGCTGACCATCATGACAGTGTTAATGGGCTGAATGGAGGTAATCTGAGTTACTGTACAAGCAAATGAAACTGGTTGCCCCATCGTGAGCAACAGCTGGAGTTTTGCTCGAGTGAGCTTAAAGGATTTTATAAACGACAATGGATACCTTTTTAGTCTTAAATATCCCTGCCGGGCTTGATGGGGGAAAAAAATGCCTGAGGCTGTGGGTGGTGGAGCGACCTAAAAGAAGCGTGTACAGTTACAGTACAGGCCTACTTTGAACAAATGTGAGAAACTATTTTTTTTATTATTGTGTGTGTCTAACCTTAAACGCCCATTCATGTGCTGCTCATAGCATGCTGTGTGGGTGTAGGTGTTGCTTTGAGAACAGGATGAAAATACAGTTAATTGCCGAACATCTCTATTCCCCTGATTTAAATCTGACTGTCTTTCCTGCTGCTTTGGTTTCTTTAACTGAGAAATGTGTTTGCAGCACGGTGGTCCACCTGCTGCTAAACTGTAAAGTGCCAAAGAAAGCAGGATTGGTTTGGCTTAAGACCAGCCAAATTATAAAATAAAGACCACAGCACAGTTAAATCAGTTTTAATCTGGGAGTTGATTAAATTCCCATAAAATAATAAAACTCACAAGTCAGTGTATTTTCTGTACAGTTATATCATCACAACGATCCAGGTGGCGAAACAAACAGGAAGTGAAAGTCAGTTCAAATAAATGGCAGGTTTTAGACAATAATTTCCTCTATTTGAAATGAATGTGCTGTCCCGTGTGTGTGTGTGCTTTTGTGTGCTGAAAGGTTAGAACCAGATTGTAAACCCCCAAACCAGTTGGTTTGTTGCAACTATGCTACTTTCATGCATTTTTACTGTTATTTGTCAGATCTGTGTGTCTGTGTCTGGAAAAATTAAGTTAATGAGTTATTTCATTCATTAACAAAAGTGAGTAAATAATTAGATGGATAAATGCTGCAACAGAACAGATCAACGTGAGGGATCAGA
Organism: Sciaenops ocellatus; assembly: GCA_033000465.1. Lineage (NCBI taxonomy): Eukaryota > Metazoa > Chordata > Actinopteri > Sciaenidae > Sciaenops > Sciaenops ocellatus. The sequence goes on along the minus strand of CP136880.1, from coordinate 17,168,965 downwards.
TCAGGAAAACAGTTGTAAAATTAAAAATAAAATAAATGTACTGTACCAGTTCTTCCTCTTTATAATTAACACAAGTAGACAAATATTGTATTAATCAAGCTGTATAAACTGGATTATTGAACAGACAAGAACATATAGTTCTCGTGGCTCAGTCAAACCAGCAACAGCTCGGTTGACTGAACAGCTTACATATGTGCATGTGGTTTCCTCTGTCTACTGGTTGCATGAGTCAGCATGTAAATAACGTCTGCAATCTCTTGTAAGTTGTGTAAAGGATGTTTTGCTGAGAGCTTCGGCTATTTTCTGTGTGACTGATTAGTATTGATGGTTATTGCTGCTGACAGCTGCCACCATAATTTGATGCTTACAACAAATTGGTGCATCCCCATGTGTACACAAGTATCTGAAGTTAATATCCAGGAGGAAATTGAAAATACTCATTACTTTAGGTCAAATAGATATTTTTTGATATGAAGGGCCACGTGTCTGTAGGTGTATGTTCTAACAATAAGCCTCATCAGGTGATTTCATTATTTAGTTCCTCTTTTATTTTTAAAAGTGTTTTGATGGTTTAAAACCAAAGTCTAAGCTTGTGAAAATCCCTTCACAAATACAGCATCTAAATTTAGAATAAGCGACAGCTGAACCCAGTAAAGTTTGGCCAAGTTTGAACCAGTTGGAGGGTTTGGACTTCACATCTTTTTAGGAGCATACTCACTAATTAACAGTGAATGCTTTATACAGCCTGTTAAATAAATATTTCAAACAAAAAGGGGAAATGAATAAAAGTAACAGAATTAATATAAACTAATATTAACATTATCTCAAACTAATATAAAGCAAAAAAAAAAAACTTTCATTCAGAACATTCAACACTGACCAAAAAAGCAAAGGCCACCACTCGTCCATTATTTTTTATTTTAAGTCTGAAGTAGTGCTGAAAACATTTATCATTCTGTATTTACTTAGGTAATTTCTCAAGAACTCCTAAATAAATAAACTAAACCATCCATCCATGCATCGATCCATTTTCCCATATCCTTAACAGGGTTGTGGGAGGCTGACGCCGATCCCAGCTGACACTGGACAAGAAACAGGTTACACCTTAGACAAGTCACCAGTTCATCACAGGGCTGACACAAAGAGACAAACAACCATTCATGCTCATATTGAGTGTTAATATTAGTATAATCAAATTCAATATTTGAATTTTGCACCTTTTCATAGTAAATTCACCACTTTCTGATCTTTTATACACTAAACAATAAAAGATAATCCTTAGTTGCAGTACTACTGTAGCTGGGCGGCAGTAACTCAGTCCATAGAGACTTGGCTTGGGAACCGGAGGGTGGCCGGTTCAAGTCCAGCATGGACCAAAATATGGAAGGTGGACTGGTAGCTGGAGAGGTGCCAGGTCACCTCCTGGGCACTGCAGAGGTGCCCTTGAGGCACCAAAGGCACCAAACCCCCCCAACTGCTCGCAGGGCGCTCCTCAGGGGGGCTGCCCATCACTCCACCGTCTCTCTCTCCACATTGCATGTCTATGAGCCCTTGTATGTGTGCATGTCTATGAGCATGTCTATGAGATCTTGTATGTGTGTTCGGGGTTAAAAATGCATGTAAAATAAAAAAACTGAGTGAAAAAAGAATTTCCCCGTTGAGGGATTAATAAAGTATCTCTTCTTCTTCTTCTTCTTCTACTTCTACTTGTAAATATGATTTATTTAAACAGCAGCAGACTTCTAGCCCTGTTTTGAAACATTTACAGGCATATTCATATATAACTCACTCACTTCATATTTGCTCTGTAGTGACACAACCAGTTGTCCCTGTAACTTTGCTGTTGAAATAAACTCTTTCCCCTCCGTTCACCTCTCCCCTACTGATAGGAAGTTGACCAATGTAAACATGACCATACAGCCGTTTTACAATCTACCCTCCCCTTCCCTCCTCAGTGGTGAAATATGAACCCCTCACGTGCACCCTGTTATGTAAAGTGTTGCCTGCTGTCACATGCAAACACGTACACATTGTTAGCATGTTAAAGAGCATTGCTGCACACACATGTATCTAACACATCACTGGTTTATCAGACTTCTCTGGTTCAAATCATTTCACAGCAGGTATGAAACTACTTTCACGTGTGATTGACAGGTTTATTAACTGACTTGTAAAACAGGATGTTAACCAGCCGAGCTTTGAAGTTTTGAACTGTTCAGATACCTGATACCTGGCTGTGTTCTTTCTTATGAAACAAAAGATTTATTCCAAATAAAAGGCGACTTATTCTCATTATGTCCTGTTTTCATTACTACCTTTCCAAACAGGTCAAGGCAACGTGGTGTTTAGAAATAATGAACAGTACATGTAGTGTGCATTATAGATGAAACAAGTCAGGTTTAAGTCTGTATGATTCGTCACATTTTAGGGATGATTTTGTCAGGTATTAATGTCTTAGGTGTTCGACTCTCTTTTCAATTGGTTGTCCTGTGGCTCTACTATTAAGAAGAGCTGGAACAGTGAGGTGAATAATCCTTGAATTGCCAGCCGTTCTGGTATCATTTTAATCATTTTAGTCATTTTCTTTAAGCAAACATTCACTAGTTCTCACTCTTCAGTTGTGATTATTTGTTGCCTCTGTGTTTTGCGTCATTATCTTGAGGTTTTGGGCTGTTGGTCACACAAAACCAGCAATTTGAAGAAATCATCTTGAGCTGCGAGAAATTTAATACTGTACTTTGGCATTTTGTACATTAAACAATCAATTACTGTAGAATATAATCAGATTTAGTCTGACTAAAAAGTTGCGTTTTCAATGAACTTATTGTTTTCAGTGAGTGAGAAAAAAATCTACTAATTCAGGTTTTTTTTTTCCTGACCCCAGATATTTATACTTAAATGACATGAGAGAATAAAAGTCTCTGCTGAAAACAATACACAAACAAACCAGCTGCAGGCTCAATATAGTCTGTATGAATGTATGACTTCACTGCAGACTAACATCTATAGGGGATGGAGCTGATACTCATACTGAAACACACATTTGGCAGTAGAGATGAAACCACCAACAAGAACATCTGGTGTGAAGTCCTCCTCTGGTGGAATCCCACACAACACGGTACAAGCCTGCACAGGATCCACAGATCAGGTTACCATGGTTATAGATCCACTCTGTCCACCAGCCCGCACATCCTGGGATGAGTTAAAATTACCAAGGCAGTTGTCTTTGTTCCTCCTCCGCCTACTCGCTCTGCTTTTCTTCAGTGCTTTTCCTGTTTTGTTTTTTTTCTTTGATACTCTCTCTTAGAAACACACTGCTATACGTGTTATCTTGTTAAGTTATTTTATGTAAATTAAACTGTAGATTTCTTCTGTTACATAATCACAAACTCTGTTTCAGTTCTCCCTTCTCTCGCTCCAGTTCCCTGTCTGTCTCATTTTCTGTTTGGTCATCTGATGTTTTAATGTGTGTGTGCGTGCGAGTGCGTGTGAGTGTGTGCATTCTCAGTCAACACCAACAGACATGAGGAGACTGTTTCTGCCTCATGGGCGCCAGTGGAAAAGGGCATTTGAGGATGCTACATGCTACAGCAGCATGGCCCCTCTGGTGCTGGCACATGCCTCATTGGACTTTCAGTCACCCAGAAGCTGCTGGGATACTTTCTGTCAAACTCCACATCTCACAGTACTGTCTAAAGCCTCAGGCTGGGCAGCACTGAATTATGTGTTCGTTTTCATGTGCTGTGTGCAGTCTTCATTGGTCAAAATATGACTTGTAGGGTGAAAGACTATCTAATGATTTTTGCCATCATGTTTCAGCATATCTGTCCCACAAGATGATATCATAAAGATCCCTGTGTTCTTTTGTTACTCTTTTTATTTTAGGGATAATTTTTGTTTCGATCCCCATTATTTACAATCCTTCAGTAAAAATGTAATCATCATTAAATTCTCTAGAAAGGCTATAAAGTTTATGCATAACAATAAGAATTTTATTTCAGTGTTGTGTTTGTCACAGTGTCTGTTTTTGAGTCTAAAAGAAAGTAAAAATAAAAGTTAACCTGGAAGACAGATGAACTAAATATTAGGGGCAGGAGTGGAAAATATGAGTTGGTCAGCTTTAGAGTCTTTGAAGTTGATATGTAATGTTTAAAAAAAGTGTTGGAGCAGCCGTCCAAGGAGAGAAAAGCCTGTCCAGTGACCTTCTGGTAACTTGAGCTTGAGTCCCTAGTTTAAACTTTGTATGATCATTTCACTGCTCATGATTCTGTGGATTTCCTCTGGGTGATGCAGCCGTGTTTAAATAACGTAACTAGTACAATGTTTTTTATTTCTTTAAGAAGAATGATGGCTAAACAACAACAAAAAAAAAAGAGCCAAGTTGTTGTTAAAAGCACTGACACATTTTGCATAACGCAGAGGAAATAAGGGGTTTTGATGAACACTTTCTCTTAGTATTGGGTAGTAGCACTTGAAAAACAGATGTCTGCTTTGGTCAAACATAGCTCTGCGTTATCATTTATGAATTTGTTACTTTAGCTTCAGAGATGTGATCGTATCAGTTTCTGTTACATCCTCAGCCGGCTGGACTCCACTTTCTTTTACAACGTATTAAAGTGGCTGACTGTGTCATTACAAACAATAATGCAATGCTTATCTGTAACTCATTTTTCTATGTAAGATTGCTTGCTACACCTGCCACTTGTGACAATGCACTGGCTTTTTCCCCTCATTATCTCTAAAGCACCCTGTATAGCTGTAAGACTTAATTGCAACACAGTTCACTCTTGCTGCTCAACATATCAGTAACACTACACACTAACATTTTGCTTGTGATTAAATGCTGTCTGTCAAATTAACTTATGTCTCACCTCCCTCCTCCTCCTTATCCTTGACCCTTCTTCCTCTCTCTCTGCCTCCCCCCCCCCGTCTCTTCTTCTCTTTCCTCTTTTCTTCTTCTACCTCCTCCGTTCCCTCTCTCTTGCCCCTTCCACACAGATGCTCCCAGCCGCCCAGCTTGACAGGAGTGATGGGATGTGTCAACTAGGTATTACACCTATCCCAACATTTTTACACTGCAAGCAGGGAGAGTGGCTGGGTGGGAGAAGATATTTTGGATTCAAATGAAAAAGGAAACCTTTGAAAAGGGGATGTGACATAGAAGATAGGTGGGGACAAGGCACAATATAGGTGACGCAAGGTAGGCGTCTGCTGACAGATGATAAGATGTTTCAGTAAAGCTATCTGCACTCACTCTTTCTTAATAAATATGTCTTTTTGTGGGTGTCATTGCATTTTATAGTTACAATCAGGGGGAAGAATGGGAAGATTTCCCAGCTGGACTAAAACTGGGCATTTGTGATTGTATGGTCAGTGTTTTAAAGTGCAAGGCTTTCTCCAGACCTGTATTGGTGCTCTATGTGGTAGAAAACAAGATACATTTTGACAGCGAATCTAACAAAGAAACTTTATGTAGCTAACAAAGTCGACAGTCATAAATTAAACTGTCAACTTTTTTTTTACAGCCTGATAAGAGATGAGAAATGAGAAGAAATGATCCATATAAAAACAAGTCATGTGCTTTTTTTTTTATTATTATTAATGGATGTAAAGGAAAAAACATTGTGTTAAGTTTTTTTTTTGTTTTTTTTGTATATTTGGTCATTTATGTCTCAGTTTTGGCCAATATACGTACACATTAGTATAGACACAGTTGGCACATAGTTGTAGACACAATAAATATATGGGGGAGTTCTTGAGTCTTTAATTCAAATGCACAAACAAAAAAAAAACAAGTCATCAGAGTATGAAAAGCAAACGTCATACTACCATCATCATTTACACACATAATAGATAATCGGGAGCAAAGAAACAAATTGTGTGTGTGTGTGTGTGTGTGTGTGTGTGTGTGTGTGTGTGTGTGTGTGTGTGTGTGTGTGTGTGTGTGTGTGTGTGTGTGTGTGTGTGTGTGTGTGTGTGTGTGTGTGTGTGTGTAGTTAATTGGGGATGTTTTATAGCAATATAACATTTTGTTGTGCTTTTTTATCAAAAAGTACAGAGTTGGTTTAGTAACTTTGTAAGTAATGAATGAAATTACATTTTTAAATAATGAAACATCTTTGCATCCATTGGGCCAAAAGAAAGAGGATCCTTAATGTTTTTTCAACAAGTTCACTCTTTACTCATCTATACAACCAAATAGTTGGAGGTTAAGGTCAATATCTGAAGGTAGGAGACACCTTCAGATGATCCATCATTCATCATGTCCTTGTGTCAAACACTACTTCTCAAATGAACCTGTCTGTCGACCCTGATGGTCTAGTACAGTCTTGGTGTGTGATTTCATTTACAGTGGGACATGGTTCATGAATCATGCAACTTCTTAATTAGCCAAGATGATACACAACAACAGCAACACCAACAATGTGTGAATAGACCAAAGTACTGTCATTTGGAAACATGACAGTGTATGAACATCCTTACAGTTTTGTTAATCCCAGACAGTGCTGTCAGAGAGGTAATCATCCACTCTGTGGCTGTCTTTGGATATTCATTCTTTTACATATTGTACACCAAACAATCTAATTAGTTGGTTGGTTACTTCAGCTTCATTTAATCAGGAAGTATTTTTTACAACAGAGACCTGAGATCAAAATACAAGACAATTCAGTTACAAAGTGGTCATCGCACACGTACACTAATTAAAATTGTAAATTTATTAATAATTTGAGCAAGTATAACAAGTCGGTCTGAGGAGTCACTGTCTTTTAATAAGTTTGTTTTACAGTTAATTTCTTCAAAAAGTATTATTTTAGCTTTAAATCTTCTATGAATGTTTTTAAAATGGTCCATTTCTACCTAAATGAAGGAGAATTGGATGCAGGAAGACTTAATTTACTCACAGTATGTAGTCTTTTCATTATGTTTGACTGGTAGCTAAATGACCGCTCTCTACACTGATCTTGTAAACTTTTTACTCTTTAATGAGTAACAGTTGATGATAAATTGAATAAGAGGCACTGACTAGAAATTAGTCTTTAATGCCTGAGAGGACAAACTGACATTTCTCTCTCTCTCTCTGCCTCCTGCACTTTTTCCATCATCTCTCAGCTCTGATCATTCAGTTCCTCCTCTGTCAAATGTGTCCATGTTTCACTCTTTTTCCCAACTCTTTGCATCCGGCCTCTCTATGTATTACCTCCTCTCTTCTTGTGTCAGATGATGACCTGTTGGCAGTATGAAATACAAACTGAAGTCTTGGCCAAAAGCAACTCATTATGTCTTCATTTGTCAGTTAATTATTTGTGAATATTTGTTGTAGGGCTGCACCTAATAATTATCTGCAAAGTAAATAATGTTTGATTATTTAAATAATTGTTTGCTCTATTAACTGACAGATAATCATGAAAGGAATGCCACCTATAATTTCGTAAGGGCTTAAAAGTGCTTTCATAATCTGTTTAGCAACAGCAGCCAAAATAGCCCTGAAATCTTTTTAAGTTATTTTTTTTTTACTTTACATGATAAATGGCTTCAGTTAACAAATTTTTCTTGTCCAGAATAGACGGCATCCAAAAAAAACACAGAAACAACAAGAGACCTGACATAAGTCAGGTTTCTAATCAACAAGAAGTACGACCTGGCAGCCTCTCAGGCTCTCTGATGTGATCAGACCTTCACAATGAGGTTGGGATATTATGAATTAAGACATTAATCATTTTGTTAATCTGTCTCTTTTTATCCAAGCAGGTGAGGCAGTCCTAAATGATGTGATCGGACTGAAGGATTCATCTGCAGTGTTCACACCAGAGCGAGACAGAGGAGGGACAGAGGAAGAGGAAGAGGAAGAGGAGGACATCCAAGAAACGAGAATGGGCGTGGGGAAAAATAACACATCCAAGTCGCTGGACAGCAGCAGTGAGGGAGGAAAATATGAAGAGGAGAGCAAACATGGTGCAGATTTCTACCCTATTCCGGTACACAACTATGCTTTAATGGCCTTTATTACTGTTGTGAAATTTTGGTACACCACGAACATGCCAAGACAAGCTCACATTATGTCAAAGACTGGTTTGATCAGGATGCATGCAGTGTTATATTATACTGTCCTTTTCCTTCTCCTCACCCATTTCTCTCCCTTTTATTGACTCCCGTTTAGATTTGGCATTGTTTGTGTTTGGAAAGTATTTGTGTGAGCAGACAGCCAAAGCACACACATAAAGTGCTAACTTAATGGCCAACTGAACTTTTACTTCAATTGAGTATTTAAATTTTACACTACATTTATAAAATGCGTTTGAGGTTATCAACGTTCATCTCCAACATTTTACAAATTCCTTTTACAGGTGTCTGCTGCTCAGTATTTAGTCTGTCTGGGGCGGGCCTGTGCATATAGATATAGTACAGTATGTACATGTGGGAAACACATGAGTACATTCAGAAATATATCCTCTCCCTGATGTTGTTCTCACAAGCATGAATTTCTGATATCTCCTTGCTATAATGGATTTGTATATCTTGTAGTCCACATTGAGTCTGGGTCTGTAGTTGCTACAGTATTCTGTGTCTTTTCCCTATTTGGGAATAATGGAAATTATTGCCTTGTGCCATGAGGGTGGCAGCCTACCCTGCTTAAGGTTACAGTTAAAGGATGAGGTACGGAGAGGGGGTAGTTCTTCTCTAAAAGTTCAGTACCATTCCGATGGAAATCCGTCACTTCCAAGTGATTTTTTTATTTTTTTTGCCTTGAGCCTGGATATGGCCTTAGATACTGACACGGACACATTTAGAGCATAAGGCCGCACACTCATACTCATACACACACACATGCTGGCACATACTCGAAAGAAAACGAAAAGGAATCTGTTTGTGAAGTGAATTTTCATACGGTAGGCAACTTCAGGTCACCTATGTCATGCCTTATAATTATCTTTGCTTTGATTAACAAAGTGAGGATAACGTGACACGGATACATTTAGAGGATAAAATCATACACCCATACACCACACAAACTCGAAAGGAATTTTTTTGTAAGGAAATTGGCATACGGTAGGGAACATACGTCATTGCCAAGTCCTCCCTTATAATGATCTCTGATTTTATAACAAAGTGATGATAACATGATACGCACACATTTAGAGGATAAAACTACACCCTTGCACACAAACTCAAACAGAATCTGTTTGTGAAGTGAATTTGCATACAGTAGGGAACAGGTTACCTATGTCATCCCTTACAATTATCTTTGCTTTGATCAACAAAGTTCCACATTAATTCACACCACCTTCGCCTTCTCATGGTTTTGTCAGCAGGCCAACGTTATAAGGAAGAGAAGATTGATATATAGTCTTCTCCGCTTATTGCTTGTCAACTTTAGATTATCTCAAGTACAAATGGGAGGAGAATTTAAATGAGCAGATCCCAGATGCAGTGTGGTGGAAAGTCATCAGAAGGAATCATTCATCATCCATTTGTCAGGTGGTCCAAAATTAGACCAGAGTTAAACCCTACTTGTGATAGGTGCAAGCAAGCTCCTGCAACTTTATTACACATGTTCTGACAAACTGCATCACTTCTGGCATTCAATTTTTAACACTCTAAAATATTAATGAAACCAATAGATCTGCAATAGATCTGCAGGGTATGATTTTTAAGTAAGCATAGGTGCAATATGGCGGCCTTTTGTACACTGCTGCCCAGGCGACTTATTCTGTTCAGATGGAAAGACCCTCTTCCTTCTTCATACTCTCACTGGATTAAAGAGACTATGCAATATCTCAAACTAGAAAAAATAAGATACTCTCTCCAAGGGTCTGTTTTGAGATTTTATGCAACCTGGCAGCCTTTCTTGGCATATGTGGAACAAATAGAGGTTCAAATGTATTACAGGGGCTACATTCTCTGCTTCTGTCTTGTGTTGTTACATTGTTATTGTTACTTACTGTTTTTTGTTTATGTGACTCACTTCGTAAAATGACTGTCTTTGATCCGGCAGTGCAGGTCTGGTAGGTGGGGTGTGGGGAGTGGTGAGCCCTAGGTATTAGTTATTGTTAGTATTCTGTTTTGTATTTTGTATATTGTGAAAATCTTAAATAAAAAGAAAAGAACATTGCCATATGAAATGAAATAAGGATGACATTAAAAATCTAAATTGCGTTTGTGTGTTTAGGTGGTGGTAAACGGAGTGGGTGGTGCCAGTGGAGACCAGGATACTGAGAACACAGAGCTGATGGCCATCTACACTAAAGAAAATCAAGGAGCAGAAAAGGTAACTCAAGAGGGGAAAAATGGAGAAATGAAACACAACCCTCGACCAAAATGCTAGTTTACTCACAAATGAGCCTCTGTTTAAACAGACTGACTCACAGATGGTCACGTGGTTCAAAAGGCTTACTCATAATGACACTCATATTTACAGTTTCAATGTCTTTCCTTTTTCCTCCCTCACTCCTCTCCTATGTTATTAATGTTGTAATTCTCAAGATTTCAGTCCTAGTAAATTTAGAGACATTTGTTACCGTAGTAACAAGAAGTGCGTTTTAATTACAGCAGACACTCCTTGCACAGCAACTGGTGTATCCGTTTACAGTGCAACCAGACAAACTTTCATTGTTTTATTGAAGCGGTCACTCAGAAATAATTGAATACACTATCTGATTTCATGCTGCACATGGCATGAGTAGTTTTCCACGCAGCAGCAAGGAAAAAAAATATCAACAAGCATTATGAAGTAAGTGACCACCGTGAAGTAAAAAAAAGTATATAGTATGAATTTAACTGTTGGTGTATGTTTCACTACTTATTTATTTAAAACACTGTACTTAACAAAGCAAGTGCTGATGATGTGTGGACCAGAAATCCGAGTCTAGTTTATCAAACTGTCTCCAAGTTACGTTTCCTTTTTCCTCTCATGTGGTCTTTTCTCATTGTCACAGTGACTGTGCATTTTTCTTTGAGAGAATGAAGTCATGTCTTGTATTCTCTTTTTCTTATTTTATTTTATTCTATTATTCTTTATCATTCTTCAAATCCAGCCTTCCTCGTGTCTGCTTAGATATGCTGTCAGATTATACAAATTAATATTGATAAACCTATTGTTTATGAAAATATCACTCATCCTGTTTATTTGTGTCTCCGTAGAGCTCAATGTCTGAGACGCTGGACAGCACAGACAGTACAGACGCAAGGAGGATGGACATGATCTATACCATTGAAGACACACCACCCTGGTACCTGTGTGTGTTCTTAGGCTTACAGGTAATTCTGCACACTGAATTGTTTTTTCACAAAACTGCATGGCTAACTTACATTTATTATCCATCATCAGTATATTTTGACAGTCAAAGAATAGTTTAAACTAAATAGAAAGAAAATAAACATTAGCTATCCATTATATGTATTATTATTACGATATGAATTAAATCAATGGTGTAATTTAATCACTACAGAAATTGCATGTGTGCAGCAAATAACAAACCATAACAATACTAAGTACATTTTTTCCTAAACTATTAAACTAACTCAACTATGTGAGGCTTGCCTGACTCTTTGTTCAGAAAGGGTTTGCCCTAGATGAGCAGGTTCACCCACACAGTTAGCAGTCCAGGCCAGGAAGAAGAAAGGTTGTTGTGGGAGAGGATTTGTGTGAAAAGAGTGAGTTAGACTACTGACTTTAGACTATTTATATTTAAGGCTGATTTCAAAAAAGGTGCAATGCAATGCAAAAAAAAAAAAAAAAATTCCACCTGCATTTGCACAATTCATTCAAACGTTATAGCAGGTTGTCATGTCAAACTCAAAAGAATTTTGATTTTGTTTGATTTTTTTTTTTTTTTTGCGGTGTTGTCCACTTACTGTATATACCAAAGAGTAAAATAAGTTTGTTGGAGTGGTTTATACATGACTAGATTGTGAGGGTGTAAGTTCCCAGATCCAAAAGCAAATTGCATTTTCCCTGTGGCCTTATTTTGTGCTAATAGTAAATTCATTCAAATGTGTGAATTTTTATGTTTATTAGAAACTCTGCTTTAACAATCACAGGCATGTATGAACCTCAAACCTCCTTGTCAAGCAAAGTCTCTCTTGCTTCTTGTCTCTGTAGCACTACTTGACATGTTTCAGTGGAACTATCGCAGTGCCGTTCCTCCTCGCGGATGCGATGTGCGTCGGCTTCGATCAATGGGCCACCAGTCAGCTCATAGGGACCATCTTCTTCTGTGTGGGGATCACCACCCTGCTACAGACCACACTGGGCTGCAGGTACAAATATAAACAATACAGTCTCACGTAGACATTGGGAAATGCTTTTTTTTAGGTCTTACATTTTGTCTTTCACTTCCTCACCTCCTCCCTTTTTATTCTCCCTCTTCCTTCCACTCTTTCCCTCTCATCTCTAAGTACCACTTGAGAAACAAGGGTCATTGTTGACATGAAGTTCCTCTTTTTCCTTCCTTCCTCTTCATGTCACACACATGGAGTGTGTTTTAGTGTCATGCCAAGCATTTAAGTGCTTACACATTTTTTTTTTTTTTTTGGTCATGGTAGATCATCTGACTTTAAAAGAGATTTTCATTCTTCAGCAGGTGTCCCATACGATGATTTGACATTTTCAGTTCCTTGTTTTGTTCATCTTACTGCAGTTTTCCCATATGACTGAGACTTCCTTTCATTGTCAGCTTTCAAGAACAGAAGCTGAACAGAGTCCAGAAATTAAAGACGTGGCATTTGACTGCAGACTAGTCAGATGAGCTACATCTGGTTTAACTATTGCCTCACTTCTGGACGAGCAGTGTAAACACTGAAGCTACTGTACAGTATACTTGATTAAACAGGCAACCATATCTTTGTCAACAGCCTATTAAGCAAGAGGACAGTCCTGGCTTTTAGCTATACCAGTATAAACATGCCTGGAATAGCTAATTTGATCCAGTTCTTCCAAGTGTATCACATTCGGGGCATCTAAGGCACCTTATTTGTTTGTTTTTTGAATGCACATACACGTTTTTCACCTCATGTCCTCCTCCTCCTCGCCTTTTTTCCTTTCTCTCAGAAGTCACTCTGTCCTCAAGGTCGTCATTCTTCTTTACACGTCTTGATTCAGTACCTGGAACCTGCTAATCTCTTTAGTTTAGCACCTTTTCTTTTTGATTTTTGTTCTCCGCTCTTGTACATAATGTCACCATACATAAGGTGATCTTGTGTGAGTGTTTGTGTTTTTTATAGCCAGTGATTCACCTGATTCAGCTCTAAGGATGATATCAGTCTCATCAATTGCCAAATAAGATAACAGTTGACATGAGCCATTACCTGTTGCTATGGATATTATCTTTTGGATCAGTGTTTTAATGAAAGCCAGGTCACGTTGGTATGAGGTGTTATTTCTCTTTTATGAAATGAGATGATATGAGTGAGGTAATCGCTGACTCTCTTACCGTTACATCAAATCTTTTGATCACGTTATTGTTAGCAGAATGCAGCAATGTCACAGAAACTCCACCCAACATTCAGACAAGCCCAGACGCCACAACTCCACGGCTCTGACTCATCCCTTGATGAAAATAGTGTGCATACACTGTCCTGTCTACTTCTGCATGCACGGTCTTTGATTTTGCTGACAAATGTTTCTACTTTGAGGTCAGAACGAGTGACATCGTTCTTGTTTAGTGTTCCCAGTGTCCAAATATGGGACAAATGTATAGCAGAAACTGAAACTCTTATTGTAACCTGCAAAAAAAAAGATTTTAATTTTATATAATTAAAGTGTTCTAGCCTTTAACTCCGTCATAGGTACTAGACATAAGAATTAAAAGAGTATTGCACTCCCAGAAAAGAAATCTTCAGAATATACTGACTTTTAGTCCTTAAATAACTTAAAATAATGAGGAATCGGGGTTACTTTTCAGACATGAAATCTTCTCCAGAGCCTCAGAACTTTAATTTTCACAGCCTGTGTAGCATTCCTCATGATGAGTAAACTGATCTTCATGTCCCCATTTTTTTGGAAACATTTAATATTAAAAAAAAAAATTGGATGCAACTTAAAGGTCCATTGTGTAAGAGTTAGTGGCAATTAGTGTTGAAACATGTCAGACTCTGTGGAAGAGGACCAACTCCCTGTAGATATAAAAGGCTCATTCTAAAAACACAAGGATTCAATCACTGATTATGCACTAACGAAAACATACTTCTGAATATTATATTTCATTTCTGCCAATAGATCCTTCTAAATGTTACTCACTTTTTAAAATTTGTCTTGTCACAGCAACAACATGGACATTTTCTGTTCAGTGTGGCCTCCAGAAAAACTCTGGCAGAGGGCAATGGCTCTCAAGTTAAAATTTAATCTCTCTCTCTTACTCGGTTCTTCCTCGCTCCCTAACACAAACAAAGACACAGTCTGGCCTTGGCTTGAACACGAATGGCATTCCTGTCACACCAACAGCCTACACACTCTCTCTGAGGCGGTGCTGAGCTGAGGTGACACTCTCTCTCTGTGGATTACTGTCTCTGAGAAATTCCACTAAATGGAAACCATGAAAGGGAGAGGAGGAAAATGTCAGAGCACGTTGATACGAAGCACAAAAACATGTCTTTGCTGATCTAATTGGTAGTCAGATACAGGTGTGAATGCACTTTTTGGGTTAGCTTTTTTTATGAAGTGAAACAAAATCAAAAAAAATCTAAATATCAGGCTATTAAACTGTATCATTTATGTAAGTAGAAGTTTTTATTTTAAGAGTTGCATCTTGAGTTGGTTTGCCTGGTTGAGGGCAACAAAAGGACAGTCTATTTTTTATTTTATTTTGAGCTTGTACTGTACATTTTCATTAACTGACATATACTTTAAGTTTATTTATATATTTAGCTGGGCATTCAAATTTGATCTCAAGTCATTTTGACGCTACATTAAAGTGAAAAGGTGTTTAGAAAAATATCTGGAAAAAAATTGGATGAAATATTCACAGTAAAGGGACGGAGGAAGGAGCGAGGGGGAGGAATGTCTATGTGGTCTGATGAGTCATGGTGCCAAATGAGGTCGATCAAAAAACCTTTCCCGAAAAGGTGAAGCATACGTGCATTTCATCCGAGTTTGTGCAGCTGCTACTCGCCAATATGACTTAAGGATGATTCAGTGTTGACATTAAAAATCTGTCTTTGAAAACAAGACTTTCATTTTTACTGCCTGTCCTTTCTCATAATTTAGTTTTCTAAAAAAATGCACTCTCTTCTTTGTATAATTAAAAAAAATCAAAGCCCCTCATTTTCTTAAAATTACATCTGACCAGTATAACCATAAGCTTCTCAGCAGGAGGTGAAGCACTATTCTCAGTGTACCACAGCAGAAATTTCTGTTGGAACAGAGGAATTACTCATTGATTCCCTGTGCTTAAGCAGGGAACATCAAATGACCTATCGAGAGATCTGAAGTCTAAATTCTTTAATCCTGTGTCTACCAGAAGTATCTTTTCTGTAAACCTTTTCTATTGAATTTGCTTCACTTTTACAAAAGAATGTGATTACACACTCATCTGCGTCTCCAAACCACATATTTCCAAATCTGATCTTTGTCATGGCATCAGGTTTTTCAACCAGACAAAGATCTGATTGAGAATTTGAAGTTTGTGTGCAGGTGAAACTCTTTGATCAAAATAAACAGGTGTACAAATAATTAAAGGTTTTGTTGTGTTCACGTCATCGTTCCTAAGAAGAAATTTAATGTCCTCTATCCCTTTACCAGGTTATTTACAGACTTTTATTTTTGTCCTTGGCATATTTACTAATATTACGTCATTACAGTTAATTTAATCTGTTTAAACTCGAACCAGCTCTCATAATATCCCTCTACTGTCTTCACTGCTTGTTACAGTTATAATTTGTAAAGGCCAGCCGTACTGTAGAGCGTTGTTGACCATTGACTTAATCGCTCAAAGGAATGTCCATTAAAGAAAATACATGACATGTTTATGAGCTTACTAAGTGCATGTGAGTGGTACAGGATGGTTTCAGTGAAAGAGGAAGAAAAGGCAGGGAGGGAGGGAGGGAGGGAAATCTGTGCCAGTTTATTTACCCCATTCTGTGTCTGACCTTAGGTTACCTAGCAAAAGACCAGGGGGATCCTAACACTCCACACAGTGAATGATTGTCAAATAAATGGGAATAATGGCCAGTAAGAATAGCCTGAACTTTATATCTGACAATGATAACTTCAAGTGCTGGCACCCGGTGGTTTCACACAGAAAATCACCTTGCTTGCTCCTAAATTTTAACGCTCTCTTTGTTGTAAATGTACATGAATATTCAAGCTTGTAACATCATTTCTAAACTGTGCTTTTTATGTGTTTAGGTTGCCTCTGTTCCAGGCCAGTGCTTTCGCCTTCCTCGCACCAGCCAGAGCCATCCTGTCACTGGACAAATGGAAGTGTAACAACACGGGTAACCCCTCCCGCTTATTCTTCTCTCACTATTGACTCTATACAGACACTCCCATCTAAAATAATGTTGATAATAAACGGTAGCTTATTGTACCTTTGTTAACTTTGATCCAAACCTCAAACCCTGTTGGCATCAAAGCCTGCAAATACAGCAGGGCATTGAACAGGCCATATCTGTGTATCTGTGCGAGTTATGATTCACATAGTGATCTAATTAATCTCTCATCTCCTTGTCTTTTTCCGTGACCAGAAGTTCCAGTGTTTAACAGCACAGAGCTCTTCCACACAGAGCACATCTGGCACCCCAGGATACGAGAGGTGAGGCAAAACTGGGTAGACATGTTGTTCAGTTGCTCTTAAACATGCCCTTGTGATCATTAGGTATGCAAAGAAAACATGAATGTACAGTTAGCTGTTCTTTAGCCTAATTTGAATAAAACCTTACTTAATTCATAGGAAAACTATAGTTGAATAAAGGATGTTGTTTATGTTTTAACAGCTGCACTTAAAAGAGAAATCTTCTCCCAAATCGGAACATCACTGTCTGTATATGCCTGCAGGGTTTGGTGTTGTGCTGTGACACGAGTTGTTAATTCGTATTAACCTTTTTCCGTTGGCGTAAGCCAGTTGAGTAATTGTTTTTATGTGACATGAGAACAAGACTAAACTCAATCGAAGTGAAACAAATTGTTGAATGGGACGTGGATGGGCTGAACGTGCAGGTGATAAAAGGTGACAGAAGAGAACACAAAGACAGATAATGACAGGACAAACAGGATTATCACTCAGAAGTGTCAAATTGAAACTGGAGCACTAGATTCTCTAACCCCATCTCCTCTGACCAAACAAACAAAATGTTCCTCAATTTTATTTTTCAGGCAAAATTTAACACATTTCGCATGGCAAGAAGGGCTGGTGATTAACTGATCAATTAAAAGCAAACATACAACGTGATTGATCAATGCTCAGCTGAACCTGACATCATCATTATCAACAATCTCCTTTATGTAGACTTTACTGTGAGATTTATTATCGCTGCTTATTTTGCCTGAAGCTAGACATAGAAGTAGAAATAAATATAATATCATATTTCATAAAAATGACGGAGCACTCTTTATTCCAGGTGAGGCAGTGTGCTTACTTTACAAACTGCTGCCAGAAATCATGACTAACGAATTATTCGTTTAGATTTAAGGGTTTAATTAAAAATCCTTTTTTTTTTTTTTTTGGTCAACATCATCTTGTATCCCTGACTTGTTGATTTTAAAGTGAACATAATTTAAAACTGCAGCACTGTTTAATTGAGTTCTGATATTTCTTATTTTCAATATTTCTGAAAATGTTTTTGTTTTAAGCACCTATTTATTTCCTCTACAATTTCTTTGTTCTGACAGATCCAAGGGGCTATCATCGTGTCGTCCCTGGTCGAGGTGTTTATCGGAGCGCTGGGTCTGCCTGGGATCCTGCTAAAGTACATTGGACCTTTGACCATCACCCCCACTGTGGCCCTTATTGGCCTGTCGGGATTCCAGGCTGCAGGAGAGAGGGCTGGAAAACACTGGGGCATTGCTATGCTGTAAGTACAGGCTCTCATGCAAAGAAAGAGACATTCAGGTGTCAACAAAAACACCCTTTAAAGTGACCAGTAATCCACTTCTCTATTGTCCCTTTGTATGATTAATATGATCTGATGATCATGTTTCATATGGATCTCCATCGATCGATCCATGTTTGGTGCTCCAGCCGGAGAAACATGTATTAACACATGTTTTGGGGGGAGGACTGGGAATATACTGAGCATAAATGTGGAAAGCTGTAGTAGATAATGATGCAGGAGTAATGAAGTGGCTAATCTTTATCAAACATTGTCCATTTTACCAAATGGGAGCTGCCAACACATTATTCAATAAGCATACACGCCATAAACTCCAGCTGACTTTCTTTGTTGGCTCCAACAAGTGGTACGACAGGTTTCCATAAACATTTTAATACCTTTTTTGTTCTACCGTGGAAACCTGTCGCCATTGGACACTACTACAACTGACTGACTGAACACGAACTGTCTGTAACCATTGTTCTCTGCTGAAACGGAAACGCATCTTCTTCAAAGTGGCGTGCTTCATACACAAAAGGTTTCAGCTGAAAAGACACAAAGGTTTGACTTGTGTAGGAATGATCCACTTCAAAGCTGTGATGCTGTGATATTCATGTAGCGTGACATCAGATCCTGCTGTGTCATGGCTGTTTACACCGTAGCCAGAGGGCCTCTCCTTTCGCTCCACAGAAACAGAGGATACGTGCCTGTAATTGCCACTGATTTGCTCCTTCGGAGGCAGTTAAGATAATTGATTGGCTGTGAAGCCTCTGGGGTGTCAGTCATACGTAGACTGGAGGAAATGGAACATGTTCATACAGAATTAGTTCTGTCACAGCCTCAGGGGAATATACAGTATAGAAAATAACAAGACGTAACAAACCTGTTTCTGTCTACAGGACTATCTTCTTGGTGCTGCTCTTCTCTCAATATGCCAGAAACGTTCACTTCCCCCTGCCAGTCTACAAAGCCAAGAAAGGTTGGACTGCCTATAGGCTACAGGTCTTCAAAATGTTTCCTGTGAGTACACAACTAAAAGTACATACTGTACACAAACTGTCTGGGCTTTCTTTGTCTAAGTAAATATTTTACTCTCTTTTAATGAATTCACATGATTTCTTCTTACTGGCCCCCTCGGCCTTTACCACAAACTGCGTTCCCATTTAAGTCACAAATAATTCAACGGAGCTAATCTCATTCTGTCCGGGAAGTTAAGAGATTTTCCCTTTGCATGCCTCTGTGCAGCATCTAAATCAGTCTTTTTCTGCCCTCTACTGGTGATATATCGAATAATAAAAACTCTCTTAAATTCACATCCACGTTCCTCTCCTCAAAAGGCTTGCTGTTTTTCTTTAATAGTCATTTTTTAACTGTAAATGTTAAAGTGGACTTGATTTTGTAACAGCAAACATGCCAGAGCGTAAGCAGCTGACAACATGTTGCAACACTTTCTGAACCGGTTCTTTACTTCACTTTTTTTCTCTAGAAGTTAAACGTGTTTAGAAGTGGTTTAATGAATATGACACGTGATCTAGAGCTGTAGAGCACCTCTCTAACCTGCATTGTTAAACCAAGAGGTGAAATATGAGGGAGAAATGAAGAAGTTCAACCTAAATTATACTGTTCTAAAAATGTAAACAAAGCTTTTACCAACTTGTTTTGGTCCGAGCACACAAACCTTTACTATGATCTAACTTTGTAAGCTTCTACAACCCACAAGCTAATACATGACTGTGGCTTTATATGATTAATTGGATACATTTACGTAAATGCTACTGAATTCGAGATGAATCATCAAAAATAAAAATAAAAAATAAAAGAAGTGAATAGAGATTTAACTTTTTTTAATAACTAGAGATAACTTGTGACACAAGGATGCAGGATTTTTTTTTTTTTTTTCATTTTGTTTGTTTTCTTTTCTCTTGCATTCAGATCATCATGGCCATCCTGGTGTCATGGCTGCTGTGTTTCATCTTCACTGTAACTGACGTTTTCCCACCGGAGGTAGACAAATATGGCTTCTACGCCCGCACAGACGCACGTCAAGGAATCCTTGCTGCTGCACCGTGGTTTAAGATCCCCTATCCCTGTAAGTATGTTTATGAAGAGGAGGAGGAAGGAAAAGATTGTTAATGTGTATGCTTGGTCTCCCTAAACTGTGATTGACCCATCTGCAGGTAGCCGTGTGTGTGGTTGCTCTAATCAGTCAGGTCATGATGTTAGAAACTAAAATTGGGAAGCAACTTTTCATTCAGAGTAGAACTGGTCATTGTTTTGCTGCTGTTTAGTCCCAGTCTGTGATTTTTTCCTCACATTTCAACTATGAGGGATAATAATCTTAGTGACGTGACAAGATTAGATTAGATTCAATGTTGGTGTAATTCCACACAGTAAATACCAGAACTGTAAAACCACATCACACAGATTATGTTGCGATAGTAGGAAGGTATGTAACATGACTGAAAAAACAAATGAGTGTTCCATTGAACATTTATAACACAAACCTGACAAAGGGAAACACTTCATCTGTAAACAGGAACTTTAGTCTGCATTCATCCCGCATCTTATGAAAAACATATTAGGTTATATAAGGTTGTGATACATATAGAACAAAAAGTGCATTTCATTTTCAACCTCACACAGGTGGAAATGTAGTAAAATGTACAGACATTTAGGAGAGAGGCAGATAATATTTGTATAAATCATGTTTTAATGAAAGAACAAATGTAAAAATTAAGGTTTAAAATGTATATAAAACTGTGTTAACCTTCTAATTATGCACCACAGCTAAACCCCTGCCAGAGGCAATGAGTCAGAAAGAATAATTCTTATATATTCTTCTTTTCTTATTGGTATTCTTATCTCTTATCTCATATTTTCTGTGTTTTTATATCTGCAGTCCAGTGGGGCCTTCCTACTGTAACCGCTGCTGGTGTGATCGGCATGATGAGCGCAGTGGTGTCCAGCATCATCGAATCCATTGGAGATTACTACGCCTGTGCACGTCTCTCTTGTGCTCCTCCACCTCCCATCCATGCCATCAATAGGTAACTCCAGAGCTGTGTTCTCTAATGTTTGTTTGTGTGACGCACTGCAAAAGCAATTTACTGTCTGGAGGATGCTTTAATTAAGTTGTTTTCCGCTGTCTGCAGGGGCATATTTGTCGAGGGTATTTCCTGTGTACTCGACGGTCTTTTCGGGACAGGAAATGGCTCTACCTCTTCCAGTCCAAATATAGGCGTCCTGGGAATCACAAAGGTAACACAAACCTGCACTCATGTAGTGTATTTCCTTAGCTTATCTTGTTTTTCTAGATTGCTATGTGGTGTAATATTGTCTGTGTCACTTCATTGATAGCAGTCATATAGCAGTGAATATGATGAATATGACTATACCCCTATAACAGCAGGGGGAAGGCTGAGGTGGGAGCATGATTTTCAGAATTCCCTCACTGCATTAACAGACTCATAGCAAGACTCTGCCTCATTATAAAACTGGGTCTTTGCAGTCGTATCACTCATGTGATTTGTTCTGTCTCATACAGCTCCAATTTTTTAAGCTATATGTTGCCGATTTCAACCATCTAATTGGGATGCATTTAATTGCAGCTCCCAAGAGTATTTGTAATAAATAGATTTTGCCTCTCCCCTCAAACCCTTCGGGAATTGAACCAAAGAAGACCACCTTTGGGGTCTCTGGGAATATCTTAGTGGAACACCTCTCTCAGGGTGCCTATATAACATCCTACCAGTAATTACTTAACTTCACACATGAGCAGAAATGTGTGATTTCCATATTGTGGTCCACATTTCCTACTGCACTGACTGCTGCTTCTCATATCTGATTGATCTTCCAGGTTGGCAGCAGACGTGTGATCCAATATGGAGCTGCCATGATGCTGCTGCTGGGGCTCGTGGGTAAATTCAGTGCCCTGTTTGCATCTCTGCCCGACCCTGTCCTGGGAGCTCTGTTCTGCACCCTGTTTGGAATGATCACGGCAGTGGGACTGTCCAACCTGCAGTTTGTCGACCTCAACTCCTCCAGGAACCTCTTTGTTCTGGGTTTCTCCATCTTCTTCGGTCTGATGCTGCCGAGCTACCTCAAACAGAATCCGCTGGTCACTGGTGAGTGGAGGGGAAAGATCTCTACAAACTAGGGCCTGGTCATATCACTAATAAAATACATTAAGATTAATCATTACATTTAGCTATGTAACAATTGAAGGGAGGTGGCTTTTTAAATTGGATCTATAAACAGGATAAATGAGTGATGTGTAACTTTCTAAGCATAATCAGTAACACCCATTTTATGTATTTATAACCAAAGTAAAATAAGGTTAGTGTGTTAATGTTAGTTTTGGTCATTTGTATCCCCAGTACAAACCCATCAAGACATATTTTAGTCCGTTACTAAGCCTCTTTATCTTTCTCAGGCATAGTTGAGGTTGACCAGGTGTTGAACGTGCTCCTCACCACTGCCATGTTCGTTGGAGGCTCTGTTGCCTTCATTTTGGACAATACTATACCCGGTAAGGTGTCGCCCAAAAAAAGATTTTTTTTGTGCTATAAACTTTATGACTGCATGATACTGATGATGATCTAATTGTAGTTTAAAGTATGTAAAACATTTTCAAGGATTAAAAACATAATAATAACGTGGCTGTGACTGCCAAGCAGGTACAGGTATACGTAAGAAAATGCTGGGGGCGGTTATATATCCGATTCGGTTCAGGAACTTCTCAAGACCCCTCTGGGAGAGCTCGAAGATGTGGAGAAGGACGTTAGGGCTTAAACTGCTGGACCCAGATAAGCAACAGAGGACGGAAGAGATAAATATAACTTTAGGATGGATGTTTCCTTTAAGCATCCATGACTTTCTATTTCTTTCTCTACAAACAGATCATAACATTGTAACAACAATTAAAAGCTCATTAGTTCATGTTTATCATGTTTACTGTACTGCCTGCTCGTCAGTTTGGGGTTTTAATTGTGGATCTTTTCTGCTTAGGTTCTCCTGAAGAACGAGGCATTAAGAAGCTGAAACGTGGCGCTGGTCTCAGCTCAGCAGAACTGGAAGGGATGAGATCTTATGATCTGCCGTTTGGAATGGACTTCATCCGCAGACACTCCATCTTCAAATACATCCCCATCAGCCCCACCTTTACGGGCTACCAGTGGGGGAGGCTACAAGAAACCTGCAGGGGCAGGATGGGACAAGGGGATGTGGTGAAGGGAGGAGGAATGGGAGGGGAGGGAGGCGCTACATTGGGGGAGAGTCGGGTATAGCCAACGGGCTGGTGCTGAAAAATCTTAATCTTGAGGAGCAAGGGATGGTACAATGAGATAAAAGGATGGGAGAGTGGAGGACAGAAGCGGTGCAGGATTTGGGATCGTGTGGAAGAAAATGTGCCCCCCACGTTAGTGTGTGTTTTCTTTAGCTTGTGTCGGCCTTTTCCCATTTCCCACTATGCTATTATTAGCATGCTATAGCAAGTCACAGCATGCTATAAACGAAGTCACCATGCAGAGGTTATGTGGTGTGTGTGCATGTGTGTACAGTATGAAGCGAGAGATAACGGGTTTGTGCATTAATTTACTTATTTGCACTTTAATCCATAGGGAGACAGACGGACATCAAACAATCAAAGCTTGGTGTTTGATGACTCACTGCCTTTTAATCAGTGCTAAACTTTACTGCATTTTATAAAAAGTAGTCTACTAAAAGCAGAGTAGATTTCATTATGTCAGTTGAGGATTATGCAAAATTTCTGCTCTGAATAATTTTCCTCTAGACTACTTATGCAACTACATGAAAGTGACACACACACGCATGTTCACACACCAATAGCCTCATCAAAACTAGCTCGAGCGCTACAATGCACGTCAGGGTTGCGTAGATTGATGAAAGTGGTTTGTCAGGTGCCCTTAGCCATGCAAAGTGATTGTGAAATTTATTTTTGCACTATCTGCCTCCTGAGTTCAAAACCAGAATGTCACTCCACAGCCCACGCCCCTTATTTCTTCATTAAAAGTCCTCAGAGTTTCTCTCAGCAGCACATCACATCCCCTCATTTCATGCTGAATACCCTCACATCCGCCCTTTTTCTTTTTAAATGTAGTAGAGTGCTGATATTCAAAAGATCTCCAGTGTAACATACCAGTTTACATCTATTAACAGTGTCAGTATTATGCAGTAGTTACTAACAAGACCAAAACTCTACTTTTCCTGAACATATGCCTGTCTCATTTGACTGTCAAATGGGAACAAAGATATTTATTTTCATTTGATAACCTCTAACCTCCTCTGACACATATAGGCACTTACACAAGGACAACAAGCCTCTACTGCCGTTACATCAGCAGTGCATTTACTACATCACTGGCACACAGAAACACAGACATATGACCTTTTCAGTGAGACTTTAAAACCTTGTGTGCGTAAACACAAGGCTTAAAAAAGACAGAAGTAGAACTAAATGTTCTTGATCCTGCGCCTGGATCTTCTCTCACAGTTTTATGGTGTCACTTGCGCTCTGCTTTTAGCAGTAATATGTGTTAATGTAGGATTTACAAGGGCTGCACCATAAAATAAGACGGCCCTGCCAATATCCAAACCCTCGTGGTTAGCCCTTACATAATTGTACCAAGAAGAAATGGTTGGTTTTGTTTGGATGGGGAATATTTAAATGTGATAAGAGGGGATCGTTTTAATGTCATTCTTTTTCTCTGGATCGACTCACAGATGGGTGTGTTTGGTTTTTTTTTTGCAACAGCCAATCAAAACGGTTGCTAATATCATTTATCATTATTTTATGGCAGTGATGACTTTCACTTACATTCCTCCTCCACCTCCCATCCTCACCCGTACACCTCCCGCTCTCACCTCACTTCAGTTACTTTACTGCTGATGTTTTTTTTTTGTTTTTTGTTTTTTCATTGTTTATGTCTGTTGTTCAGGCTGTAGAAGCACATTTGGCTGAGTAACAAAACTTTTCAGAGTCATCGGCATCCTGTACCTTATTAATCCAGGTGTGACTCTGAAGAGCAAGTCACTAATCTGACCACACTGTGTGCCTCTGGTGTTTTTAATTGAAAAACAGCAGTTTAAAAATACTGTAGGAGAATTTGCAACATTATGATCTTTGTAAATGTAGAAATTAAAAACAGCACAATGAAAAATTAACAGCTTAAAAAAAACTACTAACTAAGATTTTTACTAAACCAAAATGCTAAAAGCTCTTTATTTGTATTTCTTCTTCTTGTTGTTACAGTATACCAAAACTTTTCTCAAAGCATTGGCAGTTGTCCTCATTAAGCAACAAAATTAGTCTGAAATTTCATCCCAAATTTTCTTGCCTTTTTATCTCTTTTGTTAAAGCTATTTATTTATTTATGAGAAGAAAGTTGGTGTTTAATGAATAGCAGGTTTATGTGTCTCTTGCACAATGTTGAAAGTATATTTATTAGTTTACTTGTTCATGCCCTGTAAAGAATCAATGTGACGATGATTGACTGCTACACCTCCACTCTCAGCCTCGGCTAAAGTCGGTGCTTTCAGAAACTCACCTGCGGACAGCAGCTTTTTTCCTCAGAAGATAGTGTCTAATGTAAGATGTAAGCTGCTTCGAATCCATTCCATTTATATCATGTTGTTTTTAAAAACAAGAGAAAAAACACTTTTAAATGTTAAACTGAATAGTTTAGTCAGATTTCAGAGTGAGGGCCTTTTTTACTACAAGTACTATTTGCACATGTAATGGTGCCAAGATCATCAGGGTCAGAGTGAGTAATACTCACTAACCTGAAACCCTAAAATGTCACTGGAGTGCTTATCCAGATTTATATGAACATCTTTTGTTTGATGACCTGAAGACTTTGAACCGCTTTGTGGATGAATATTTTTGGACCTTAATCTATGATAACATGACTAGCTATCGAGCCATTTATGACCTCAGCACCCTGTACGTTACTCTTGTGTTTAAGTCACAGCTTTCCCAATGCAAATGTTGGTGGAGAAAGCCTGTTTTCCTTACCAGTTATCCAGCAGTGGGTTGCATCTTCGAAGTTATTTTTGTGACCTTGCAGATGTCTACTTCTGCCCAGAATGATAAAATGTTTTTTCCAGAACAAAACCAAGCTCCTCTATGCTTTTCTGCCTTGCTGAATATACTTTTAGCTAGCCTCTAGTACTATACTGGCAGGGGACAGTGTTGCAACAAAATCTGTGACCTGAATAGGAATTTCAGCTAGCTATAATGTCACTGCAAATGTTTTTTTGTTTTATTCATCATACTCTATGTTACACACATTTATTCAGATGTTAACAAATATTGGGGGGCCCCTCAGTATTCGTATGTGGTCACAAAATTTGGTCATTTTCATTTACTTGAGTCTGTAGTGTCACAGATTTAAGTACGCTATCAGAATTTGTGGCACCTATTAAACACCTATCAAATTGCAGTCATCGATTAAATAAGATAAAAACTGAAATTGCTAATCGGGTCTTCGAATTTGGTGTATCACTGACAGAGTCTGTGGAACTGGTCTCTCCCCAAATATTTTATCATTCTGGTTAGACTGTAGACATATGTGGTGTGATGACTAACTCATAGAGAAACATAAGGAGTGAAGTGAAGTCACAAAAGAGGCTAGCTAGTGACCGCTGATGTGTGCTGAATCTGTAAATCTAAATGTTGGTTGTGCTCAGGACTAACAGCTGGAGAGCTGAAGATAAGAAGCAGTGTTAAGGCGTGGCTGGTAAAGTTAGCAGTGTGTTATCTGCACGCCAGCTGATGTTTTTGACCTTGCTCCAGGAGCAGGTGATGATCACGTAGAGGTCAGAAAGCAGGCAGTGCCTCCTGCATCCTCTCTCTTAGACAGAGATTAAATGGAGGGTGGTTTTATCAGTTTTTGACACCTCTTGTAGTGAATTTGTCTGTACGTGGCAGCACACATCTAAATCACATGCACAAAGCGTGACCTTGTTTTCTGTGTCATATCATGTTCATGCAACCAGCACTTACTTCTCCCATCACATCCTCTCTCCTCTCTCCATACACTCTCTGTTTTACACCCCCCCCCCCCCCCCGAGTCCTGTGGTGAAAATATATTGGTGTCCTCTCATGTTTAGTGTACCTGGTTTTCTCCCTGGGAATTCTTACTGTTGATGTTTCTAGATACAGGAGAAGAAACTGGCTGGCCACCTTATTAAGAGCATGGGTCATTGACCAGCTGAGTGAACCTGCCTTATCATTTAAAGGCAAGATGAACATTGGTTGTCTTTTCTAAAGGCACCTTCCTCTTGTTTTTAACTTTTACCTTCCAGTTGTTGTCGTACTTTCTTTCTTATTTTAGGAACTTATACACATCCATGTGTTCCTCAGATAGCTGTTACAGTAAAAAAAAAAAAAAAACTTGGATTACACAAACCCAGACTCTTTGATGGTCAGTTTAAACAGATGGTTCTTAAGAAGGTGGCCATGAGGTGTGTAACACAAAGACATCAATCTCTTTCAGTTATTTTGAAGGGGGTGCTACCTGAAGAATATACTTTTTGTGTATTAAGTGTTTTATCTTTTTCAATGTTTTTGTTTTTTTTTATACATTGTTTTCATGTTTTTGCAAGCGAATATTTGTAAGAAACAAATCATGACATTTAATCTTAAATCATGCTGGAAAGCGCACCATTTTGTTGTACTTTTTATTTTAAAAAGTAAATACATTTTGATCCTATTTTAAATCTGTGGTTTGGTGGAATCATTTTGTTTGTTCGTTAGGACATTTTCATAATGTATTTTTTTACTCTAACATTGCTTTCTGTCCATGTTAACACATTACCAGTATAAATGAAAGAACAACCAGAGAAACTTTAAATAGATGTAAAAACAAAAAAAAAATGTATATTTAATGGAGTAAAGTTCGCTAAACCTGGAAGAGACATTGTGTAAACTAATTGTAGCAACAAAATGTTTTATTCTTTGTTTCTAAAACTATTTAATAAGATGTTACAGAATGAATGCAGTCTTTTGTCTTTATTGGTCACCAACCTTGATTGTGACAATAAAACAGATTATGTAGCCTAGGGGTGTCCAAAGTACGGCCCGGGGGCCAATCACGGCCCACAGTCAGATTTCATGCGGCCCGAAGCATTTGAATGCACTAAACGTTAACCTCTGACACAAAATATTACTTTCTGAATCTTCTTGTGAAAGGCAAGAGTGATAAGTGAAACAGACTTTGCATTACTCATAATAAGTCATGTTTAAAATGAACATGAGGTTAAGATTTGTATCAACTTCATGCAAGTTTAACGTATTCCATACAATTTATTCTTTGTTATCTGACTCCAGATGTGAAAGAAAGTAAGAATTGTTTTGTAGATTTGTTCACGCCTGATTGGCTTAGATTTGGTTATATTGTCATTTTAAAATAAGATAATTCTGACAATGAAAACAAAATTGTTACAAAACAGTGCATTTGTATGTAACGTTTATTGGTCGTTTTTTAATTTTTTAAATGTTAGTATTGGCCCCCAGGCATCTTCACATTGTTAAATCTGGCCCTCTTTAAAAAAAGTTTGGACACCCCTGATGTAGCCAGTCAGATTCTGCCACCGTCTGATTGAAAACAAAATAATGATGTGCTGTACAGAAAGATCTGAACACCACTGACAATCAGTTTCTTCTATCACAACTATCACTGTTTGTTCCCTTTATTTTTTAGCAGTTACATTAATTTGATTACAGCTATGATAATACAGTAGGCCTGTGTAGCCATGGTAAATTTCACCATTTTCACTTTCACTAGTAATATATTTGAAACAGTGACAGTGTGTCACAGTGAAAGGACTTAGCATGTTGTCTGGAAACCCCACTCCACTATTTACTATTTATGGAGCAAACCAAACCAATATTTTTAATTATATATGTTTTTCAGTGTTGCTGTCAAAAGCCAAGCGGGTTTGTAAATTTATGGGGTAAAATTAAGAGATT
Source organism: Sciaenops ocellatus (assembly GCA_033000465.1). NCBI lineage: Eukaryota > Metazoa > Chordata > Actinopteri > Sciaenidae > Sciaenops > Sciaenops ocellatus. The sequence continues at coordinate 17,139,951 of CP136880.1, read as the reverse complement.
ATGTGGGCAGCCTTATCACTCAGGTAAGGCTGAATTACAGACAAAGCTCCTCGTGGACACAATGCAATGAGAGTGAATGGGGAGAGTTATTAGGGGCCCTGCAGTTCATTTTTACCAGCTGTCCATGCAGCTGCACAGTAAATCACTATAAAGAGTTTCTAGTAAAGATTTGAATTTGGGCTGTAATACTACATGGTTTTTGCTGGGTATGAAATGTCAGCATTAAATTTGTTAAATATTAGACCTGCAACTAACAATTTATTTTCATTGTCAATTAATCTGATGATTATTTGCTCGACTAATCGTTTATAAAAAAAAAAAGAAAAAAAAAAAAGAAAAAAAAATAAATAAATAAAATAAAGTACACTTAGTGACATACAACTACCACTACTGCCACTTTTTTAATGTAATTTATTTTTTAAATTTTTTTTCAGTATTGTAGGATCTCATTTCCCAAAGTAAAAGAAATGATTAAATGTCAGCAAACATGACAAATATAAAACCAAAAAACGAAATAATGATTTTTTCATAAAGTAAAAATAATCAAATAGTATTACTAGTACTAGTATGACATTAAAATAAAATAATTATGACACTAAAGCAAAAATGTCAAATTTATCACAAATTGATTTAGGCCTTTATAAGTTGAGTTACTGAGTTTTACATGGGACCAGTTGTACTTTTAATCCCATGTACCACCCCAGGTATATTTGGGTTGAATAAATTGAATAGTAATGACTTTGCCTTGCCCGGACTGATGCTCTGCGCATGCTCGGCTCCTCTATTGTTTTCGTGTTTTCATTCATCTCCGCACGCAGCGTGAACAAAGGGGCGTCAGGGTCGCTCTCTGATTGGCTCCCGGCCGCGGCCCCCCTGACGCTCTGCTCTGCCGCGAGCTCCTCCGCCACAACAGATGGATCTCTCGCGCTCTCCTCCTCCTCCCTCTACCACCACCAGCTCCTGGATGCACGCGCCCCAGTGATTGTTTCCCACGGCAGGAGAGAGCACGAGCGAGTTGACGGAGGAGTTTACCGTTAACGGACAGTTCAGCCGCGGTAACGGGGATAAGACGGAGGAGGAGGAGGAGAACCACCGGAGAGCCTGCGTCCTCGGGTTTGGTGAGCCGAAATATGATCTCCAAAAGTCGGCAGGAATCGGACAGAAGCGTCGGTGTAGCTAAGTGGGCTGATGATGATGATGTCTGTGGGCTGATGTGGCGATATGGACTGGGTGTAGTTTGGCGTGATTGTTTGCAGGAATAGAAGACTTTTGACAACATAAAACACAAAATGGTAACATTTATTTCATTTATTAAAACACAGGCGACACATACAGATTAATAATCTCGATTATCAGCCATATGTGGCGTGTTAAATTAACATGCAGTGATACTAGGCATGCTCCATGGCACTTTATGTGATGATCCAGCCTAAATCCGGAGCAGAAAATTATATAAATAACATATCTAATCACATTTGATCTCTTTCAGGGAGTGTGCATAGCTATGTTTTAGTAGAACAGGTTATATAACAAGCAATAGATAGTTAAGATTCCTCTCAGCACACATAAGGCTGGCTGGCTAGACAAGAGGCAGTGCTTTAGTCCAGAGACCCTCTGCCAAAAAAAGTGAATACCTCATGTTTTGGCTTATAATGTGCACTCAGTTTCCAGTTAGCTAAAAGAAATGGAGTTTAATATAACAGCCCGACGTCCATGAAGCCACACTGAAGTGGACAAAGCCTCCATAATGATCATAAAGTTAAATCAGGACGCCTAAATCATAATAGGTAGAGTTCATTGACTACGAAACTGTATTAATCTCTCGTTTTGTCCGACCAACAACAAAGATATTCAGGTTGCCATCATAGAAGACTGAGAAACCAGAAAGCATTATCAAAATAAATGTGTCATCATTTCAGCTTAGGGCCAAGAAGAGGTTCAGCTTCATCTGGAGAGTCTGCGAGCCATGTGTAGATTCAACTCGAGCCTTGCAACATTTCTTCACAACCCAGTATGCCTAACAAGGAGCAGTAGAGACAAACACACACATACACTATTTTTGGCACAGTGTTGTGGGCTAGTTGCTGGAGCTCAGATGTTTTTTTGTGTTGCTATGACAATGGTGACAATAGTGAGGCAGAGCATTAGTAATGTGGAGGCTGAAGGCAGGGGTTGGTTATTGGTGGTGGTGGTGAGTTTGAAAAGCGGACAGGAGGAGATTTGGACCTATTCATCATCCATTTCAACCAAAGACTTTGACAGGGGAGGTTCAGAGACGAAGAGGGCATAAAACAAGCGTGCATGTGTGTCAATGAAAGAGAGGGAGTGGTGGGGGGGAGTCAGGAAGTCGTGGTCATGAGTTTTAATAGCATAGTGGATGGCTTCTAGTCTTTCACAAGGGAACACGAGGGAGAAGCTGAATGGGAAAAACAGACAGACAGCAGAGAGGAAAGAATTTCCTAATCAGAAAAATTGTACATCTAATAAACTGAGCTACTGTTGTATAAAAAAAAAACTGAGCAGACGATGGAGAATTAGAGATGAAGATACAGATGACCGAGGCTGTGGATTGGCTGACATTATAATGAGGCTGAGGGGAATTCAGAGTCAAGACAGTCTACTTTTAGACTGCTGTCCAACACAGAGAAGAGCTCCCTGATCTGAATCTGGACTGGGTCAGCTGTAGGTCAGTCTGACTGCTGCTTTCTGTCACCTAAGATCATTTCTAACTTTATTTATCCCAAGGTAAACTGTTGTGCAGCAATTGCAGAAAGAGCACAAAATTTAAAGAGTGCATAAGTATCACACAGATAATGTCCACAAAGATAAGGTCATCTGGTTATAACAGTCAGTTTTAAAAGTTTTAATCTTGAGAAACAAACACTGAACATGGCGTAGCTACATAAGGTCATGGTAGAAGTTCATGTCTTGGTGTTTCTTTATGAAAGTTGTGTCCAGTTTTTCATGTTTTCATTCATTAATGGGATTACATGGTCTGCTGTTGTAGAGCTGGTCCTGCTTTGAGACAATATTTTCAATCCAAACTATGTTTGAAACATGTTCTCTGAGGAAAAAAAACAGTAAACAATGTGCCTATGACGGCCTAATAAGTAAAATATTTCATTGTTATAACTTAAATTTTTGACTGGGCAGGGCCTAAGATGCCATTGAGGACAACAAGGTCAGTGTTTTTTCTGAGAACTTCGTGATTTTAACTCACATACAGTATTTTCAGACTTTTAGACTCGATTAATTTGAGTCAAGCAAACAAAACAAACAAAATGACTCGACCAGACAACAACTGTATTCAGAAAATACAGAAATATCATATAATTAACTGAATAAATAATGTAATTTTTGGGATGTTATCTTTGGGAAAGAGGGGGTTGCACTGGATGGATTTTGACCTCATGACCTCAGTATTTGTAAAATTCTGGTTACGTTCCTGGAAGTGTGTATTGAACCTCAATACTTTTAGGTATCATATCACAGTATGATACCTATCAAATGTCTGGACATATTCATAGTCTTGTTCGCTTATTCTTTCATCAGATTTTGCCAATTTTTAACTGAGGAAAAGTTCCTGTACAGCTGCTTGTTTTTGAAGAAGTTTTTGTTCTTTTTGCTGATAAAAATATGATAACTGTAATATAGCCAGGGAAGTTTGTCTAAAAATTGCAAGAAAAAACAAATCCTACACAACATCTAGTCTTGTATCACAACATCAGTATGACACTGAAGTATCTCTCAGCTCTATCCTCTAACATCTTGAGTGGATGATACTCCAGCAGCAGCTTTTAAAGGTTAAATGACCGAGTTGATCTGGAGGTAACATCAGGGAGGGATCAGTTTTGTTATCAGATGACAATTTAGTGAGTTAAAGTTCACGTTGGTCTCGTGACTTGCCAGACAATTAAAACATTGTCTTGCTTTGACAGCCATCCAGATGTCTGTTTCAGACCACTGCCATCGCCTGCTAATGAGTCTAGGAACTGCCCTTGACCACGACCGCAGTATTAAAGACTAATGATTTCCATTGTGCAGGTGAATGGTTAGCTTTGGAGCGCTTGACATGGCTAATATAGGTGATGAAATATTAATAGACCTTGTCAGGGGGCCGGGCTGATTGGTGTTTAATATTTAATTCATCTACAATAACTGAACACATTTATTTCGGAGATTGACAGCCTCAGGTTATCTATCAACAGTGTGTGTTTAAAGCTGCTACATCACTCCGCCTGAATGTTTACATATGTGTCTGATTGTTAAAAGAGAAGGCAGTATATGTGTTGGTCTTGTCAGTGTTTCTACTTGTGCTCTGTGTTTGGCTGTGCATGATAATTCATCTGTGCTGCTTGAATTGAGGAAGTTTTGGGCTGTGTTAAGGCCACTGTCAGTTTCCTGTGTGACTGACTGAGTAAAGGAGGAAGTGCTTTAACGGAAGAGGAGCGCTTCCTTTAAACACCCCCACGCTTACCCCTCTGTTCGCTGTCAAACTCAAGAAAGGACCCTGAAGAAACTGACACCTGAGTGACAAAACTGCTGATACCTGAGGATATATCCAGAATCCACTCACCTTACCTTTCTCTCTCTCTCTCTCTCTCTCTCTCTCTCTCTCTTCACATCTGCAGCTCCCTCTTTCTGGTGACTCAACAACAGCATAGTCTTCACTACGGTAAGATCACTTGGACTGACATTTATACCATAATTATACAAACGTTAAGTTTCAATATATTGTTTGTTTCGTTTGTTAATATGTTATAAAGGCACTGACTGCGTTATAAGAGATAACCAGAGTGTACAGCCATGTGAGGCTGTTCTTAGACACAGTGGTACTCTGTTGTAACTGCTGGCGTCAGCTTGTTAACAACAGTAATGCTACAGTGCTGATGTTTAGCAGGTAATGTTTAGCAGGCACCATTTTAGTTTAGCCTCCTAGCTTGGTAACATTTGCTAATTCGGACTTTAAAAAAACAACTAAAAAGTACAGCTGAGGTGGATGAATGTCATTACTTTTGCAAGTATCTGGTCATATACCAAAGACAAATTAAAAACAATTCTGACCTGATCATGGTGCTAGAGGAAAAATCATGAATGTTTGAACAATATTTTGTTTCAGTCTATTCAGCAGTTTTTGAAATATTTCATTGGATAAATGAAATTTTTGTGGAAAACTCAGAAGAAGTCATTTATATCAGGACACGTCGGTGCACACATTTCATAGCAATCCATCCAATAGATGTTGAACGAAACAATCTGTTTTAGATATTTCAGTCTGGATTGTTGCAGTAGTGGACAGACAGACATGCTGACATAGAGCTAGTGTGGATAAAAATCTAAAATGCAAAGCCGACATTTAAAAATGGTGCACAAAAATGTTCATTATTTGTATGTTAGAAGCTAACACTTATATGGTATTGGTATGGTAACACTGGTATTGTCCTTTTAAAATAGCCTTTGTTTGTGCGTGACCGCATTAAATACAGAGAAAGAGAAAAGACCAGATTAATTTCAGTCATCCAGGGAATAAAATGTCCGCATTCATATTTCTAGAGTTTCAGATGAATCCCCTTGGATTTCCTCTTGCTTTCATTGTAGGGACAGAGAGGCTGCCTGTATCTTACAGATACAAATATGATAGATGAATGCATGTAATGTGTGCTGCCAGTAGCTCGCTCAGAGATAAATGTTTAAGCAGCTGAAATGATTTGGCTCTGCGGGTGGCCCATGTGTCCTGCACCTGTTCATCTCCTTCCTGAAGCTTCTGTCCTGCCTCCTCCTGCTGATACACAAAGACGAACATACACACTGATTCAGCAAAGAGGGAAGCAAGAACTCGACGGGGTGATGGCTGAGTGCCATTTAAAACAGCTGCATGTGTGCGTACGTTTGTGTGTGTTTATGTGTCAGAGGGAGGACGAAGACATGAGGAGAGATTTAAAGGGGTCAGAGGAAAGAAAAGTGTGCAGAGCAGCTGTCTCACTCCATCACCTACCAATGCTTTGATTGTTTGGTGGTGGTTGTTTAACAGTTAACTGTGAGTCGATGTGTCTCTTGAAGGAAATACATTGACAGGAAAGTAGATATGATCTGCAGTTATTGTTTACTGTGTGGAGCGTTGCCACCTCCTCCTCCTCTTCCTCCTCCTCTTCCTGTCATCCTCTCCAGGCTGCCCTCTTCATGTCTGTTCGCTCGCTGCCTGTCATGAGGAGTCATGAGACTGAATCAGATGGATAAAAATGATTAACCCTGTGTTGCTTCTTTGTCTCTCAGCTCCTCTCATGCTTACTGAGAATGGATGACACACAGGACGGAGTTCCGATTGGAGAGAACAAGTTCATCAGCAAGTAAGGATTAAATACACCACTGTTTCTCACATACACATATACAAATGCCTGTATATGCATGTGAAAGAGTTGTTTTTATGCTTTTTTAACCTTCAGTATGTCGATGATTTAAAGTAACAGTGTGTGAAATAGAGATTTCAAAGCACCACACTGGTGATTTTACAGATTTTAGCCTGTTTACTTCTACAAGTATAGTAATACTTAAAGGTCCAGTGTGTAAGATTTAGGAGTATCTATTAGCAGGAATGGAAGACAATATTCATTAGTATGTTTTCATTACTGTATAATTACCTGAAATTAAGTACTGTACTCCCAGCCTGCACAGTGTAACCTCTCCAGATGATCCAGAACGCGGTGGCACACCTGGTTTTCAATCAACCCAAAAGGTCACATGTTAACCCGCTGCTCATCAAGCTCCACTGGCTACCTGTAGGGGCCCGCATTAAATTCAAAACGCTAATACTTGCCTACAAAGTAGTCTCCGGTTCTGCTCCCACCTACATGGATGCCCTTATACAGCCATATGTTACCTCATGTCCGTTGTCCTCCACCAATGTACGACGTCTGGCACTGCCACCCGTTCGCTCAAGGCAATCCAGGCTTTTCTCGCCTGTTGTCCCACGTCCTACCAGTTCCTACCAGAGCAGGGGCGTCCCTCTCTACCTTTAAAAACCTCCTGACAACCCAGCTCTTCAGAGAGTACCTCCTCTCCTAGCACTACCAACAACTTGACATGCTAAATCTATCCCTCTAGTACTGTCACAGTACTTATTGCTTCACTAAGATGTCCTAGTGGAACTCCATAATTGTATTCCTTGTAAGGCTAAATGACTAAATGTAAAATAAGAATTGTTATGTTTTCATTGTCTCTAAATTAGCCCTTTATATCTTCCACGGAGTCCGCCATGTTGAACCACCATTTTTCTACAGTGGCCCAGAACAGACAAACCAAACACTGATCTAGATATGGCCTTTTGCTTTTTATGTGAATTTGCCAACCAGAGTTTTTCCTACATGCTGGGATGGAGAGGGTGAGGTGTGGGAGAGTATTCATTTGGTTGCAATCTGCAACGTCACTGCTAGGTGCCACTAAATCCTACGCACTGGACCTTTAAGTGACTTAAGTATAAGTAGTACCACATGGTTTTATTTAAATAGCCCAACATCATTGATGGATGGATAGGGATTTATACTCCACAACCTGTACAGCATGTCACAACCCACCCTTAGACTTTTTATCCTTTTTTAAGTTTTTAAGGAAAAACTCCCTGAAAAAACCTTAAAGAACAGACCAACTGAGGAGGGATCCCTCGTCCAGGACGGACAGCCATGCGCTAGATGTCGTGTGTACAGAATAAACCAACGCACTAAAATTACAGTATGGAGAATCAGGATGGCAAAATTACAGATAGATTGTAAACATACAGACGGGTGACAAATTAAAGGAAAAAACTGAATAAGTGAGTGGAGGAACATAACGAATGCAGATGTCTCCACACAAGACTCTGTAGCGTACAGAAATGCTGAGCAGGCTCAGTTGATTCTGATTTAAATCAGATCAAGAGGAATGGATTTGAAAGAGGGCTCATTGTTAGGACAAGGATGACAGAAGCTTCAACAACAAAGACTGCTCACTGTTTCAAGAGTGACTGAAGTGACATCTGCATTTAGATCTATGGGACAGACATCAGCGAATAGGGACGGAAATTGTGCTTGACAGCCCACATTTGATTAGCGTGATCCATTAGTGTGATATGAAGATAAAACAGTAGAGCAACTCTTCCTCAGGTGACAGAGAATGTCCGTGCAAGACGTGATCAGACTGTCAGCAAGAACAGTCCAGACAATCACACAGAGAGGATATTATGGCAGGGCTGCACTGGATAAAGCCATCATTACAAAGGTGAACACACATATGGGAGTTCAGTGGTGCAAAAACTATTGGCATGGTCAACGAAGATGTGGAAATAGATGAGTCATCCTTCACCATATTCTCGACGAACTGGGCGTAATGGTAGAGCCCTGAATGTTTGAACACTACAGTGTTCTCTAGTGACTATGTTATTGATCAATTCTTTATTTATATGTATAGACGAGTGCTTACTTCAGGTGTTACCAAACAGAGCCACATGACGGACAGAATGAGGACAGACTACACAAACACACAAGAGGCAAAGCACACAATTCACACAATTAGAAAGGAAACAAACAAAGAAAGATAGAGAAACAAGGACTACATGCAGATAACAAAGAGAGGGAGACTAAATCTCCTGGAGGACGGAGATCTAAAACATCTGGAACGAGGCATCGACAGCCAGATGACAGAGGACAGAGAAAAATAGAGGATGAGAAGCTGAGAGAGAGAGCACTGAGCTGTGCATGTGGGACACGAACAAACAGAGCGGTTTTCAGAGAGTTTACAATACTCCCAGCCCACCTAGTCTTACAAGACACCGTAAAACTATCAAGATGTCCCACCCACAAATTAAAACAAATAAAGAGAGCATTTCCAAACATTTATGCAACGGAAATGTTTTCTTATATAAGATCCAGCAGCCTCCATTTTTGGAACATTTCACCAAAACCAACATAGCACCTTTATATCTTTTTTTACCATTTTTTTCATATGGTGACCTCCTTAGGTCACTGTACATGTGAAACACCAAGTGAAATTCAACCTTAACGTCACAAAAAGACCTTTTGTGATGTTGCCTTTTTGCCTTTTTATCTGCCTACATCAGACTTCTACCCTCTCCTTCAGGTTTTAAGACTGACTTACATTTATTGCTGTCAGTGCTGAATTAAAAATCAGCAGCTAGTTGTATGTTATGTAACATATTTAACATAAAATACAAGAAGAAGTACTGAGTCAATTTGACATTACTGGTCACAGTTGTCATATCTTTATTGGAGACGACAATGAAAACACACTTCAATGCTGAGTTCAAGTGCTCATTGTTTGCTGCAATTTATGAGTTGGCTGCCAAAAAAGTGGTGCATTCACAAGCTAAGTTATTAAAAAAACAGACCTAGAATGTAGATAAATATGACAAATATGAGACAAAAGATAGACCTATATTACTGTTTTTCAACTTTTAGCTGGGTTATGTCTTGGTAACATAATGTTGTCATATCATAAAAAACTCACTCACATAAAACAACTTTATTGTAGCACTGAAAACTGAGCAGCAATTGTTTGTTTTTATGACATCTAGCACATGTTCCTGTGGCATTTGAATGCTTTTATTTTCGCCAGTTTTGACGAGAACATCTGCAAAATAAATGCAATGCAGTGTTTTAATATAGTTCTATAATTTTAAGCTCTCCAAATAAATAATTCAGAGTAAGCTGTAATTTAAATCTAACTAAATTACTGCATGGAAGCCCAGTTTGTGATGTTTAAACACTTTAATATTTAATATAAACAGTCCCTGCTTCATTTACATGTAATGATCACGTGGGCGGCTGTGGCTCATGTGGGCGGCTGTGGCTCGGAGGTAGAGCGGGTCGTCCACTGATCAGAAGATCGGCGGTTCGATCCCCGGTTCGATCCCCTGTTCGATCCCCTTCAGTCAGCATGTCGAAGTGACCCCAAATTGCTGATTAGCAGTTGGCACCTTGCATGGCAGTCAGTGCCATCAGTGTATAATGTGTGAATGGGTGAATGAGATATGTAGTGTAAAAGCGCTTTGAGTGGTCGGAAGACTAGAAAGGCGCTATATAAGTACAAGTTCATTTACCATTCCATTTACCATTCATGTAAACCTCCGGTCTCCTTGGCAGAGACAAAATGAAACGCAACACAGACACTCACAAGCACAGAATTACCTTTCAAACTATACTGACATTAATTAATTCAATCTGACCACATCACAATGAGCAGCAGTAATGTGAACACATAGACTTGAATTTAGAGGGATTAAAACTTGTGATATCAGCCACATGCTCCTTTAAACAGCATTTCCTCCTTAGTGATTCAACATCTCTGTCTCCAGGGTAACCATCCTCTCACATCTCAAGACATACAACCTCTACTATGAAGGACAGAATCTACAGCTCAGACACAGAGAGGTGGGTATTTACAGCTATCTCTCTGTATGTGTGTGTTTGCTTTAATGTTTTATCCTCCTTTTCTACAGAAGCGTCTAAATGTCTCCACTGTCTGTCTGTCTGTCTGTCTGTCTTCCTGTCGCCCGTTTTGCTCTTTCCCTCACTCATCTGCAATCTAATATACCCTACCCATTATATAGTGTATCCCAAAGGAGTAATAACTGTCCATTGTGTGCATTTATATGTGTGTGTGTGCATTGATAACAGCTCCTCTCTCCCAACAGGAGGAGGGGGAGCTGATTGTCGAGGGCTTGCTTAATATCTTCTGGGGCCTGCGGCGACCAATCAGGCTTCAGATGCAGGATGACCACGAGCGGCTCCGACCACCCCCCTCCTCTACGTCCTGGCACTCGGGTTGCAATCTGGACAGTCAAGGGTAAGAGGTCCAGACAGATCCAGTTACACCTCGCTGACCGGAAATGGTGATACACAGTAGGTCAGCGAGGGCAGATATAGATTATGTCTAGATTGTCTGATTAATTGTCATCACTTTTTGGATGGTGGCATTACTTGATATTATGGATTTAATTACATTCAACAAATATAGAATTGATTTTCACAGTTTCCAAATTTTCTGATGAAATACCAGTTGGCAGTGGTCCATAGACAAAAATGAACCTTTTAACCCACACCTCTGGCTTTTTGCCCCAAGCTACCACAGATCAATTTGTGTCAGTAGGCTTGAATCCCCGTGTTCAACTCTGTAATCTGTAATCCCATGAGCAGCTATTCTTGTTCCAGGGATAATAGAGATCACGGGCACAGCTGGGTGTTTCTGGGACAAAAGAACTTCGAGGCAAATAAATTGCCTTTACAATCACAGCTGTAAAGTTGCTTTTTATTGGGTCGAATGCCAGTTGCAAGTTTTAAAAGCAACATACAGACAACTTCTCAAACAGAGAGCTCCAAAGAGGCCGATAATCCATCCTGATATCTCTGCTAAATCAGTCCAAGATTACTTAAAAAAATCAACGGAAATGGTCTTACATGACATGACAGGGTATCTCAAACACGGAAAACCACATCAATAAAGAGGAACCTCTGTCACAAGTTGAAACTAACCAACAGGGATGTGACGTACATATCGTATGTGGTCTGTATGTGGACAACAAAATGCTGCTACATGGCAGGAAATCTAATAATATGACCCACCTCTGTATCAGTGTTTGCAGTCAAAGTTAAAGTCCTTGCTCTGACGCTGCTGACATTATTTACAGTACTGTGTACTGTAACTCCTCTCACTTTTGTCTAAAAATAATAGAAAGCGTTTTTTATCTATAGCCAATGTCATTAAAGGTATGCCAGTCTGTATGTACAGAATATTTCCAGCTGTATCTTTACAGTCTCTTCTTATTTCACTCCTGCACTCACTCTTGTTTCCTTTTTGAAGTTCCCCCAACAGCACAGATGGTCAGCAGGCGACAGAGCAGAGCCCGCCCACAGTGGAAGTGACGCCACCTGACAGCCAACCAGACAACAACGGTGTGATGGAGGAGGCAGAGGGTGAGTGGCTTTACCTACTATGTAAACATGTTAACACACAGTGCATTACTCCCAGTAAACAACATCATACATCAATCCCAAAAACAACTAAATACAACTGTTTGTCTTGTTTGTATTCGTGTAATTTTATCAGTTGCCAAGACATTGCATGAGGTGATGAAGATCAAATTATCTTAGGTCCAAAAACAAACACTGTGTAGCATGTGAACACACACTGGTGCCACGCTTGAAAGCTCTCAGCGCAGTTAACGTAGTGGTGAATAGGAAACCACCATTTCATCTCTCTCCTCTCAGTTTTACTGGATATCAGTCTGGTGATAGAGGCACCAGTATTTTGGTGTCTTGTTATTTAGCTGATATTTAATGTGTTTTCAAAGTGCATAGTTTATTTCATTTGAATCTTAATTCAAACATTTATATGCATGCAAGTTACATCAATATTGTTTTAGATTTATAAGAGACTGGAGGTTCCTATGCATTAGTAAATATACATTTATAAATGTTAGTCTGTTACTAATATAAACGGACATTTGTTAGTTAAACTGTACTCAAACTAAGTGAAGTCTGAGCCCATTAGCTAACTTTATGTAACACAATCTTCACTCTTTCATATGGTGACCAGGTGTTAGGTAGATTAGCCACAGCAGGAAGCCAGATTACAGCCCAAGTGTTGATTTTATCATGGCAGAGATTGTTTCATTCAGTTATGATGCATTATTTTCTGATGATCAAGTTCATTGTTAAAAGTTTCATGAAATGCCTTTGTTGTTTTATATTTAAAGATTGGTTTATCTACAGAGGAGGTCTGTAAATGTTTCATTTGAGTATGTGCTTATTAATAGCCCTGTAAATCATCATAAAACCGCCCCTGGATCAAAATAAAAGGTAATGAGTATGATCATCATTGGATACTGAAGACCAAAAGTAACTAAACGACTGTACACATTAAGAAAAATCTACTCTCTGATTTCATTTGCTAGAGACATTTCTTCATCAAAGGCCATACGATGTAGATCAGCTGCCTTTCATTGTGCTTCTGCATGCATCTCCCATAGGCATCAGTAGAACTGGCACCAAAGTCTGGCACCAAGCAGACCATCAGCCTGTTGGCATGATGATGTTTGTTGGGACCAAATCTCTAATTAAGTCTCAGCTGTTTTATAAAAACCTACCATCACTGTTGGGTGGAAACCTCTCGTCTCCAAAATGGCAACTTCTCATGAGAAAGGAATTAAAGCTACTTAGTGTGTGTACAGTTTGTCTTGGAGTTGTTTTCAACCCTTAGATGACTGTACTGTATTATTCCAATTTTAGTTTATATAAAAACATAAACCTTGTCCACATTGGGATTAAAATGTTTTCATATAACAATGATGATTTTTTAGAAAATGCGTTATGATGTCAGTGTGATTAAATGTTAAAAAATAGATCTGTTATGAGATCTATTTTTTAACATTTCAGTTTAAAGATATATTTTTTAAGATCGCAAGCACAGAAACATTTCTGTTCATGTTAAAGAATAATAGATGATAATCTGAGGAAATTATTTGTGTTTGGACAGAGGACAGTGAGAGCTCCGCTCAGCTCCTCAGGACAAAGAGTGATGCCGGGGTGTTAAGACGGGGCCAGCGACGGTCACCCAGCGACCAGAGGAAAATTCGACGCCATCGCTTCTCCATCAATGGACACTTCTACAACCATAAGGTGATACCAGCGCCACATGTTTATCAAGGGATCGTTAGAAAGTCTGAAAATCAGTTCACATCAGTTCATTTCAGTTTATTTTTTACTTTAAATTTATTTTAAACTAGTTTAAATATCAAGAAAAACTGATCACCAATCACTCAATCACCCATCTGTGCATAAATATGTATACACACATAAAGTTACAGTCCATAGCAACATAGGTACATGTTTTGTTTTTCTTTTTCAGACAGCCGTGTTTACTCCTGCTTATGGCTCAGTGACTAATGTTCGGATCAACAGCTGCATGAGGACGCCTCAGGTGCTACGAGTTCTTCTCAACAAGTTCAAAATTGAAAACAGCCCAGATGATTTTGCGATCTACCTCGTCCATGCAAGTGGAGGTGAGTTTAAATTATTCCATTTATTTCTAGTTTGTCGAGAGATGGAATATATATTATGTGTTTTTTTTCTTCTGTCAATCAATACCTTTGTGGATGTTTCAGAGCGTGTGAAACTGAAGCGGAGCGACTATCCTCTGGTGCTGAGAATAATGCAGGGTCCATGTGAGCAGGTCTGCAAGGTTTTCCTCATGGAAGAAGATCTGGGAGAAGAAGTCACATATGATGTAAATCACTATATTTATTGTCATTTTTTCCTTTAAAGGAGTTTTCGATACAGAGCTGTTACTCCTGATAATAAGTCAACATAATAATGCCATAATCCTTACCTCTGTATCTCCAGTATCTTTTTACTTAGCACACACAAGTCCTTCTTTTTTTGGGCTTTACCATTATATTTCTGTCCCCTTCCACCAGGTGGCGCAGTATATCAAGTTTGAAATGCCTGTCCTGCAGAGTTTCATCACCAAACTGAAGGAGGAGGAGGACAGAGAGGTGCAGAAACTCAGAAGGAGGTATAAAAATATTATATATAATCTACTTCATCTTGTGTCACAGTCAAGACATTCATCAGCTGTTATGAGCTTACACAAATTGTACCGTAGTCTACATTGTATCGTATCCTTGCCGACACAGACCTTTATTCTTTCTCTCTCTGCATGTGTCTGCTTGTACTTGTAGGTATACGTACCTGCGGTGTATAATTGAGAAGCAGATCAGTTGTCTTCCAGACGGGGCGACGTGTATGTGATCGAACTGTAAAAACCTCTCCCAGAGCACCATATCCTCCACCCAGCTGTGACCAAGAATCAGCAGTCAAAAACCTAATGTGTGTGTTTCAGCGATTACCCTGCTCCTCTGCATGGGATCTTTTCAAATCATCCAATCAGTCAACAAACTGTCAAAACTTGCTAAATTGTGTGCACGTTAGGTGTGACCAGTAGTCTTGGGAGTCATGACGGCTCTCGCAGCCTTGTAAAGTGTCTTAATTTTATCTTTTTGTTTTTATTTCTCTATTCCTCGTCATCATCACATACAGTACACACAGAAAGACATTCCTCTAATCCTGAGTCATTTTAACCTTTTTGCAGTGCAGTACTTTGCAAAATGAGCCTAAAATGAGACAAGCTGATACCCCAAATCAATTTAAAGCACAAACTTTGAATAATATGGTCTTAGTAAAGTGCCTGTTAAAAGGTTTCTCCAAGCACAAAGACACATAGGAAAATTCTGGAGGTTTTCACTGGAAAGTACAGCGGTTAAACCACAACAGACCACGCAGTTTCAGTCAATGTGAAATCAACCAGACCACAAAGGAAAACGTGGATCCCCAAAAGCTGAGAGCATCCTGTCCCATAATCCACTGGATGCTGCGATGTGTGTGCCTTTATGTTACTTGCTGTCTGAGAATTTGTGAACGATTGTAAATGAAGGCATTTAATCAACCCTCTCCATTTCATCGCAGCTGAGAAGTTCACTGCAGGGATTATTGAGGGACGTGTGAACAGATAATCTGTATATGTTGTGATCATCAATCTGTTGGTGAACTGATGGTGACAACTGTCTATCTGCAAGCATTCAAACTGAATGTCTTTTGATATTTTGGGAAAACAGAGAGTTGTTTGATTTTAACTTGTAGAACAACCAGCAGCTCCTTAGCTTAGGATAGCACAAAGACTGTAAGCAAAAAACACCTCCCAGCACTTCTAAAGCTCACTGATCAACACGTTGTATGTCGTCATTTAATCTGGAAAACGGACAAGCTGTTTTACATGGGTTTGTGTCAGATCAGTCCTGTCAGTGTGGCACACAACTCCCTGTAAAACAGCAATTTGTTGTTTAAACAAACAGGAAAAACACATGTTAATTAGTGACTTTTAGCATGTTGGCAGGTGGATTTTGTTACCTTTGGACAGAGCCAGCCCAGCTGTTTCCCACTGTTTCCAGTCTTTGTGCTGAACTGTTAGCTGGTGCTTAATATTTAGCATATAGACATGAAAGTCTAACTGATACTCTCATCAAACTCTGAAGAAATATGTTTTTTTCCCATAATGTCAAACTAATTTACTCTGTTCTGTGTATCACTGCCTTATGTAATACGGCAAGAAGATGTCATGCTGAGATTTTAAAAGCACAGTTAAATTAGACAGATGATTCCTGGTCCTGGACATTAGATTCCCTATACAAACTTATACGTATTTTTCATCCAACAGTTTATGACACAAGAAACATGAGACTGTGAATTACGATGAGCTTTGATGGAAGAGTGTTGTAAATGTATGAATGAGCATATAAAAGAAGTACAGTTTGCCTCCACGAGTACATTGCTATGCATACGTCTGCTCTTGTCAGTGTGCGTACAGCCCGTCCGTTCAATATTTCTAACATCGTTGTTGAAAAGGTCATTACGAGTATGTGTGGGTGATTCTGAGAGCGTGCATGTTGTATTTTTAGTGACTCTTAAGACTTGCCTGCTTTTGTATTGTGTCTTTTACAAAATAATGGAGGAATTTTAGTCTTTAAGATGTTAAGATTTCATGCCACTACTTGGAAAATGTAGTTTTTTTCTTACAATGATTGTTATTTAATAAAAATAAAAAAAAGTTACGCTGACAAAATACGAATATGTCTGTAATCTCTGGTTGAAACAGTAGCATGTTATATAATGATGTTTCAGTCTTGTATCATTTAACAGACATAACATTAGTCATCTTCGAAACTTCGGGAGAGCTCCTTAAGTGTTGAATAATTGAGACAAAATTAGAAATGTACACACATACACACATACACACACTCACACACACACACACACACACACACACACACACACACACACAGGTATTTATATCTGATGTACGTGCTACAGCAGCTTACTGCACATTCAGCCAATGAGCAGGTCTGAGACAGAGTGATCCACTCCTGATTGAGGTTGTCTAGAGGATAACAGGTTGGCCTTGAAACATACTTCTTACTGTGCAAAGAGTCTGAGCTGCAAACACACGCTGCGGTTTTTACTGTCAGAAGAGGAACGTCGTCGCATGAACCGCTGCACTGCAAAAAGCTCAACAGGTGAGACTGTTTATTCTGAGAGTTAGATTTTTTTTTTTAACAATGTTCCTCAGTTGTTTTTGTGAGTTTCTTTTGTTGTGATTGTGATGTTATTGAACTCCTCTGCTGCACAAATTAGAGTCTATCTCTAGAAAAATGGATTATTAATGTACTGAGAAGCCGGTCAGAGTCAAATTCATCAAATTTATAATAAAATGTATCTTTATGAATCTGAGTTTCTGTAGCTGCAAGCTGAGAGTCACTGGATTATTCTCAAACTAAGTGACCCGGCATAATTATAGCTCCACTCATCTTTTAAGAGGCCGCAGATTAGACGGTTTGTTGACGGCAAATTATGTCATGCTGCTCACTGGGTATCAATGGAAAACGTGTTCATTGTGAAGGAACTGTTTACTTTATTAAAATAAAATAGTAATACCACACTATAAAATACTCCATACAAGTTAAAGTCCTGAGTTTAGAATTTTAAGTAAAAATACAAAAATATTCAACAAAATAGTTTTTTTGCACTTTAAAAACTGTAACTGCTTCAAATACTTCATATATATGTTTCATATATATAATAATGCATCATTTTATAAACTGATGACATATTTTGTGTGTTAAACCTCAATCTGAAAAAGAACTAAAGCTTAATAATTAAGTTGGTTAAATAATGTAGTCGAGTAAAAAGTACAATATTTCCCTCTGAAATGTAACAAAATACAAGTACAAAGTAGTATAAAATGAAACTCTTTAAGTACAAGTACTTACTGTAGTTACTGTCCACCACTAATATTGTGTAATATTATTCGTATTGTTTATTTGAAGAAACAGTCAGAAGAAAAATTCTTCATCATAACATAATTTGATTTTAGTAGTTCTCAAACACTGTCATAATATTCAGTTCATTATCTAGTCTATAAATCATAATCATATATATTTCATAGTAATGTATTATTAATGTACAGTACATATTCTGTACGCACATATATACAACATTACTTTGATATGTTATTATGTACATCGTATTTATTATTTCTACTTATACTATAAATACTGTAGTCCTCTTGGTGAATTTCTCAGTGAAGTTTTACCTGTGTATTACGTGTTAAACACTGGGAAAACGTCCACTGGCACTGTGATTATTAATGCAGTAGGTGAACAGATCTAGAGGAAGATAGCCTCTTCTAGATCCTTATGAAAGGGTATTAGAGGTTAAGACTGTTATCTGACTCCAGGTCAGCTGCACTGTTAAGTTGTGACGGTGTTCGTGTAAGATGGGCTTCACAAAGCTGGATTAAGAGCCGTGATCTGTACTGCTCTTAATTTATCAGTGACGTAAAAATAACACAGAGGGACTAAAGCTGCTATGAGAACATCTCATCAGTCTGTTTGAGAGCACTGAGTGCCTTCAGGAACCAGGACTGAGTACATTTACTCCACTTCTGCACTTAAGTACTATTCAGGTTACATGTACTTAACTTCTATTAGTATTAGCAGGCCTTTTTCTACTTAATGCTACATTTGTGAGGCAAATATTTTACTTTTATTCCAGTACACTGATGTGAAAGCTATAATTTTAGAAATTTTAGCTTCTAAAAAACTGATGCATGTTTTTAGATTAAACTACTCAATTATGTATAAATTAATAAAAACATTTCCAATTTTGTGTACCTGTTAGTGCATCAATAATAATAATAATAAAAACAATAGATACAATATTACATTCATTCATTTTGTGTTTTGTATTTTGATTTAAATATGAATAGACTGGCTTTAAGTATATTTTTCTTGATGGTACTTGTATAATTGAATGCAGGACTTGCTAGTTTATTTACTTTTTCTAAACATTTTACTCTTTATGTATTAGTTTTTGTCTATTTATTTATTTACAATGATTGTAATTTTCTGTCTGACGCACTCTTTTTTAATGCTGCTTATGTCCTGTGATTCTCTTGATTTCTCGAACATAATTTATTATTATTACTATTATTATTACTATTCATTTTTATTTATACTCCTTTCTTTTATCTCATTTTCACAGGATAAAGAATAATGTCAGCCCTGTACAAACTCCCTCTCACAGCCACCCTCTGCCTGCTTCTCCTCGCCACACTCTTACCCAGCTCCGAGGCCAGGCGTGGTGGCTTTAGCCGAGGTGGAGGAGGCTTCAGCCGGGGCCGGGGCTGGGGCGGTGGAGGCTACAGACCCGTCCAGAGCAGTGGCCCCAGTGCAGGGAAAGTAGCTGGGGCAGCTGCAGCAGGCGCCATAGGAGGAGCAATGATCGGGTCAGCCCTGAGCCGCCCTGGGTATGGGCACGGGTATGGTGGGTATGGAGGATATGGTGGATATGGTGGATATGGAGGGGGATATGGAGGATATGGAGGCGGCTACCCACGCTATGGTGTTGGTGGTGGCTATGGCTCCAGGCCTGGCTACGAGCCAGAAGGTTCTGGAGATATGGAGTACTACACTGGAGCATCCAGCGGCCCCATCTACAACAGCATCATTGTTGTCATCGGCTCCCTGATGTCCCTGCTGATAGGCCACTGGATGGCAGTCATGTAGAGCTGGAGACAGAGCTGGGATCCCCCTCCACCACCACCACCACCACCCGAAACAGACCCAGGCCCAAGCCCTGACTAAAAATAACCCACAACATGACAGACACCAGAACTATCTTTGTTTTAAAATCAAATGTGACCTTAACTTACGACAGGAAAATTAGTTTAACCTCTGCAGCATATCAGTCTGACACCATACTTCAGTGGCCAGTCTTTTTATACTTCTGAAGATTTAATATGTTTTCCAGAAAGCAATCTGTGAAGGTAGACCAGCAGTAAATAAGATGTTTAATCAGGTTAACTCTACCTCAAGAAGTAATGTCAGAGTTTATGAGCAGCTATACTTCATATTATAATGTCCTTTCTCAGTATATTCCATCATAATAATCCTTAAAATTGAGTTTTTCACTCTGTCTGCTTATACTTATTAAAATACACATTTTATGCCATTTTGTAGACTTTTATGTCAAAAAGAAAAATGTTCTTCCATGTTTAATATTGTTATATAAATAAAAAGAACCTAGAACAAACATTTGTGTTGAATTTTATTGTCTACGTTATTTTCTAGATACCCAACATACAGTATATGGACATTTTATGGTAAATACAGATAAATTAGACCTTCAGGGAAACTGTAATAGCCTCAACACAAGCTCCACTGTCTTGCTTGCTGTTGTCAGTTTAGGTTACAATTAATATTTCAAGTTCAGCATTTAAGCTCACAGGAACAGGAAGTCCTAAAAGCTTCTCAGAATAATGTAAACTTACAACATCCTGTTGAAAAAGGGAATAAGACCAGTAGATGGTGGGAATTGGGTCGGATGATGGGAGAGAATTTAGATATAAACAAAAGTCAGTGGATCAGTGTTAATGCGATTCATCCTCAGGGGAACATTAACTTCAGGATGTCCGATTCAGTAGTATGTATAAGATGTCTGAAACACAAATGGGCCTTGGTGCTGCATGACTCAATCCGATCACAGTAGGGCTCGTGTTTGATTTCTTCTCTGTCCTCAACACTAAAGCTGAGTTAATCATTTGAGATGTTGCCACAACAGACTTGATATTTTTACTCTGTGAGTGTTAGCTCATATTTAACCCAGAGCTTTAGTTTGTCAGCCAAGTCAGGGATAGAGTTTTTTTCATGAAACTCAGTTGTGGTTGTTTTGTTTTTGTTTGTTTGCAATAATGATATTTTTGTGAATGAGTAATGAGTGGGATTTAGGGTGAAAATTAGCCACAGATTTAAATAAAAATATATATTATGAGCTTATAAATTGCATTGTTTAAAATGAAACCAGTGCTTCCCAAACTTTTTGACCTGTAACCTGTGACCTTTAAGCAGCTGGGAGTTGTCACATGTCTCTAAGTTGTTAGCAGTTCCACCAAAGAAACATTTTCCTGTGTAAGACTCAATATTTCACCAAAAAGAGCAAAGGTTAAGGAAAGGTCCAAAAATATGTACAATATATTGTATTATACTTGTTTCTTTCTTCTTCTACATCATCTCACATCATCTTGTACACTGAGGCAGTATTTCATTAGCAGTCAAGGTTCCTTTCTCTGAAGAATTTTACTTTTGATATTGAGAGTACGTTTTGCTGATTCTACTTTTGTGTTTTACTTAAGAAGGCCTTTATATATGTGACTCAGGTAATATATTTTGGTATTATTTTAGTTAAGGACCTGAATACTGAATAATCAGTCGCATGTTGTTATATATGGAGGCCAACAATTTTATGATTTCTATCAATCAAGTTAACTATCTTGTGTTGTTGATGTTGTTTTCTCTTGATCACAGGATATTAATTAATAAGTTTTTTCAAGATAACTAGACAATTATGACACTAGGACCACAGGATAATTCATGTGTAATCTAAAGATTAACATAAAATAAATTATCACAACTGGTAATTATTATGATATATATATATTTTTTTTGAAAAATATTTTTATTACATTTTCTCAAAACACAAAACACACAGAACTGCTCAGACACGACAGAAATGGAAAAAGAAACAGACAAACAGCAGAGTGTGGGCATGTGGGTACAGTAAATAGAAAATAATTATGAAATAAAAATTGATGAATATAGATAGATATAGATAGATATGGCTCAGCCATATCTGGAACACATGTTAACGACCCCAGGGGCATAGCCTCGGATTTTGCAAAGTTAATTTTATATCCCGAAAAGACGCTGAATGACGAAATGACCTTAATCAGGCAGGGAACAGAAGTCTGGGGTTGTGATAAATGTATCAAAATATTATGATATATTTAAAAATTGATATTTAAAAAAAAAAAAAATCATTATATTTTTCTATGAATGGCTTTCTCAGCTTCTATATTTATTAAGATTAAGAACAAAATGCAAAGTGAAGTGATGCTATCAGACCAAATTTAACATTTCATCTGAATCATTAAAGTTTCCCCTTTATTAAACCTTTTTGGGAAATATATGAGCCATCCAAACAACAACTCATGAGAACAGCAACACACAGGAAGCCAATATATTATGTTATTATACAAAGATAACATCATATATTTTTATAAAATGGAATATGATAACATTAAGATATTTTCATTTATTATTTTCAGTTTTAAATGTTTCTAAATGTTGAAGGCCTACATGTTGTGAAATTCTTGTGAATGTCATATCAGCTTTTCATATAATCCTCATTTTTAGTCAGAATGTCACATAAACTTCCACGCCAGACTCTTAAAGCAATAACACAAATATCTACAAATGCAAATCAGTAAATTGAATATGTTTATTTGACAAGACAAGCAACAAGTGCAAGTCAAGCTCCAGCAGCACAGTAAATGTGATCCCTCACAGTAAAGGCATTTGTGTCTTTTAAAGCAGTTCATGCACATTTTCAAATACATTCAGACACATGGTAACATAGGCTACATATGACAGCACATCAAAGGTGGTTTTTGATGACAGAGATCGCCAAAACAACAGTCAAAGACAGGATTTTATACAAACAAGGAGGAGGCCCTAACAGGTTATTTGAACACATTACGTTCATATAAAGACTGCATTTCAAATAGAGACATTTAAATTGTTTGTATTTCCACTATCAGCCTTTGCAATAAGAAAAATGAGTGTACAAATCGTATGCACTACATTGTACTTATATTAATATGCAGGGTTAGCAGCAATGAACTCAGCTGATCATGCAAGATAACATTCAATAGGTTTTGGAGATTAATGAGTATATCAGGGATCTAATACTTTAAGAGCACTTTTCACAGTCACAGGCCACCCAATGAGGAAGAGAGAGAGAGAGAAAGGCAAAACATTGGACAGGAGAAAGAAAGGCAAGGCAAGAGGCCTGTTTATAAAAAATCTAAGAAACTATACAACACTGTACAAAGCTATGGCAGTGCACATGGAAACATGTTAGGACAACATACATAAACATTCAGACAGAACGCACTTGTCTTTGACGGATTATAAAGTAAGTAATTTAAGTGTTAGGATAACAGCATGCCCACAATTGTCTGTCTGTTTAGAGTGTTTATACAAATAAAAAAAGTACCAGCAGATATACTAAGTCTTTTTGGTTTGAGTTTCTGTATTTCAGTGAAATTTATAAAATAAATGAAAGCAGCAGCTGTGAAGTGAAGCCAACATGGAAGTGCCAAAAACTGCAGTTCCTTAAACAGCCACTTGAGGCTGGCTACAGGACAAGTCAATCTCCATAAGCCCCCATGTTAAAATGTCCAACTTCACAGCAGAAATAAACATGTTCACAGCCTGGGACAAAAATGGTTTTGGTCTCTATAGCTAATTTTCTCATTCAAGACAACTGTACTGAGTCTAAATTTCTATTTAACTCACCCATTCAATGTATATTAAGGCTTTAAGTTATGCATAATTAACAGCGTATAAGCTTTGATTGACAGGTAGGTACTGTCACAGGTGGCTTGTTTAAGCAACCTGGCTACATTCAGCTCCATCCACCCTCAATGTCTTTGCCCATTTTTGCCAGCAGAGGCAGGACTGCCAAGATGGTGTCAGCCAGAGCCACCACACTGAGCTTCACTACAGCTGTGGGTGACGTCACGGATACAACGTCCATGTTTTATACAATCTCTGGATAAATGTCCAGCTTCAAGCTACGAAGAAATGGATAGATATGATCCATTACAGTCAGCCATGCTCATAGTGTAAAGCATCTCAGTATAAAGCAGTATTAGACATGGTAAAGTCCAGTATTAATTGATAGTTGTGAATCACTGTTTTTGTGTCAAAGTGACTAATGGGGAAAACATTTTTTAAATTTAATAACACAGTCTGATGAAATGTGAGGAGGAAAATTAGAAATGTTGTGCGGGGGAAATAGGTAATTGATTAAATATGTGCTATAACCAAGTAAGACTTAATAATTTAAAAACGAGTTAAATAAATGTACTAGTTGGTGGTAAAGGTAAAGTTATTTTTACCATCTTATCAGATCAGAACTAATCTTTTTAACAGTATTATTCATTAATGTTTTTAGGCATATTTTGGACTTTTTTGTACTGATAATCTTTTATTACAATTACTCACTTTCTGGGCTCCATAGACATCTTCAAATTAAATTGTTTTAACCAAAATCCCTGAAACATTTAATCTACAAAACAGATCACAGAACAAATCAGCAAATTCTCACATTTTGTGGGAAGACCGTGTAGCATTTCACAGCTGCCAGCTGCAGAATTTACGTTCAATATTGGGGAAAATTCAAAAATCGTTGTCCCCATTAGTCACTTTGATACAAAAACAATGAGAAAATAAGGTTAAAAAATACTGAAGTCACCCTATTACAAAATTTCATGCAATTTTATACAGTCATCTCATGACAGAGCCTGAATCAGCCGCACAAGTGCAAGCTAACCCAAGTTTTCTTTAATAAATAAATAACGACAAATAAATAAAAATACAGAAGAATGAGTCAGTAGTAGTGCCACTCCTTACATACAGTGCATGGCTACAGAGCTTGTCTAAATGGACATTAATGGGCCAGATTCCTCACTGCCATTAAAAGCTTAGAGTACAGTCAATGGACCCTCTGTTTTCCACAAGAGGAGAAGGGAAGTGCAATTTGTTGCAACACAATAGCTCTTTAGTCTAACATTTCTCCTTCCTTTCCTTGAATACAGAGTTCAAATTTCCAATGTATCCAATACAGTGCATGTGGTACCAGTCAAGCACGTGCATGATGATGACATGCCTAAATAATAATAAATAAATAAAAACACACAAAGTATAAATCCACACATAAAGAAGAGAGTCTTAGAAAGGCAAGAGGTCCCTCTCTCCCTAGTCGTTTCCCATTTTCCATTTATTCTTTTAACACATCACTTCATCTGCTAATCAAGGCCTCACTGCAGCAGCATTAGCATATTACTATTCAGTAGCATAACTATAGTACTAGTGACCACAGCTAAAAGCCCCAGCAAGCCCATGTCCAGTCCCTGCACACCACCTGTCACACTCCTCTCGTGATTTTCATAGTTAATGTACATCTCCAAGCATCTCCTGACTTTCAGCTGTTTGATCAGTGCTGGGTAGCCAATCTCCACAATGCTGACCGTATCATCGTCATCATTAGTAGCAGTTTTTTGGAGAACCTGTGAAGTTGAAGGCACAGGATCGGCTTTAGGCTGATTTAAAGGACGAGTTGAAGGAACAGGAGTCGAGGAATCATCTACTGCAGTGTTGTTGCTCTGTGTTGCGTTGTTGTCAATGCCAGCGTCTGGGGCGGCAGTAGTTGTGGTGGTGGCAGCTGGTTTCTTGTTTGGCTGTCGAATCTCCTCAGGCAACAGGTCTTTTCTCTTCACACACGAGTCCATGAAACTATCATAGGTCTGAGGCGGTGGGCTGTATTTGTAGTCTCTGCTGTAGTCATTTGTATCAGTAGACTTGACACCATATTTCCTGTACATGTAGTGGTTGTAGTAATACTCCTCCTGGGGGTTGTGGAACTCGAAGTGAGGACGGGGGAACCTTCCTAACCCATAGCCCAGGGCCATTCCTGCCACAGCCCCTCCAGCTGCTGCCATTACCGCACTGCGCCCAAACCCTCTGGATTTATCAGAGGGAAACGCACCCATTGCCTGAGCTGAGCGGGAAAAGGGAGAGCCGCCCCCCAAACCATGGCCACCATATCCCAAACTGCCCCCATAGTGAGGGCTCATGATTTTGTTGTTTGGGTTTTTGTTGATGTATCCACCTGGATAACCTCCGTAACCTCCATAACTGCCATGACCACCATGACCTCCATAACCGCCATGACCACCATGACCTCCATAACCGCCACGACTGCCATAACCGCCATGACCACCATGACCTCCATAACCGCCACGACTGCCATAACCACCCTGACCACCATGACCTCCATGACCTCCGTAACTGCCATGACCCCCGTAACCGTCTTGACCTCCGTGACCACCTTGACCACCATGACCATAACCGCCACCTTGAGAGCTGGTGCCATGACTATTTTTTTGGCCTGTATTGGTGCTGCCTTTGTTGGATGTGGGGGACTTCTTTGAACCAAATGTTTTTCCAAAACCTCCTTTCTTGGCCAGTGAAAAATGGATATAAAACAAAAGAAGTGACAGACACAGCAGAGTCAAAGAATTCAGCTTCATCTTCACCCTGTAGGGAGGAAAATTAAGAAACAGAACAGGGAAAAATGAGATTATAGTACTTGGATTGTATCATTTTATCCTTACAAGTCAAATATCAAGTACAAGAGAACATGCAGCTATAGTAACACAGAATTCATTTAGCTGAACCTAATGGAGACATTAGAGCAATCTAAGTATTGTGGCCACCATGTCTTCTTTTATCTTATTCTACTAACTGAATCTAGTAGTAGTAGTAGTAGTAGTAGTAACAAAAGAACAGTAAATCATGTTTACAACAATTTCGTGCTGCCAGCCTCAAGATGTTTTTGCACCACACAGCCTTGCTAACCTAGTTCACCCCCAATGGTTTTTAAAATGCATCCGAAATAGGCTTTCAGGTTGACTTGAAATAGCAAAACTTTCTTTAGGTACTTATGACCGTGTGAGAATATAAATTTAATACAGTACTGATATGTTACTATCAAAACATACTGCAACCACCAATAGAAAGAATCGTATGATTACAAATATGTATGTTATAATTATGAGAAAAAGATCTTGAAGTTACAACTTCAATTTCAAAAGTTGGGTCCTTTTTGACCTGTATTCAATTACAAAGACAAAATTGATCAACTTTATAACTTTTATACACTTATTTTGAATTTGATGCCTGCAACACGTACCAAAAAAGTTGTGTCAGGGGCGAGTTTACCAGTGTGTTACGTCACCTTTTCTTTTACCATCATTCAGTAAGCATTTGGTAACTGAGAGCACTTATTGAAGTTTTCAAGTGAAATTCTTTCCCAGTCTTGCTTGATTAATTGATGCTTCAGTTGCTCAACAGTCGGGGTGCTCAACAGTCGGGGTGTCTATTGTCTATACAGTCACTCTTTTACGATGACGCCATGTTGTTCATGTAATTGCAATAGGCATGGATGTCCCTGAAAAATACATTGTCTGTATAACCTAAACCTGTATGTACCAGCATCACTGGTGGCTTGACAGATGTGCAAGTTACCCATCAAGCCATGGGCACTAATACACCCCCATACCATCACAGATGTTGGTTTTTGGACTTTGCGTGAGTAAAAATCTGGATGGTCCCTTTTGTCTGACGTCTGGAAGACACAACGTCAAACCATCCATCATCCATTGTCATCCTCTTATCCTGGATCATTCATCATTCATCATCATTCATCATGATGTCCCTCTCTACTACGTTAACTACTAATGGCACCGTTTCATGCGCTCAACAGCGCAGCTGATCAGCTCTGTCACAGGGGGCTAGCATGGACTCGTCACAGAGCTGTGATGTAATTTTCAGACTCGGTTTGTAAAGTTTAGTCAACATGTGAGAACACGTCTGACGTCTGAGAGTCTCCTGTTGTTGCTCTATGTGTGAAACAATAACTCTACTCTAGACACGTGTAAAAACGACATTCAGCGTCGCTCCCTCTCCTCTGGCACCGTGAGTTACCATGGTTACGGGAACGCCCTGAAACTTTGTAATGATTCTCAAGAAGTTTGTGATTAGTATGACGGTACAAAGCTTTGCACAAGCTGAAACAAGCTTTGCACAAAAAAGTTTGATTTCATAGACTGAAAATTACATTGAAAAGAAGAAGAAAAGAAAAAGAAGTGTCAATAGAACAGCTGCTCACAAGCGTCCTCCTGTAAAACACTGTTGGTCAAGTATACTTGATGTCTTTATTAGAGAACATGGTTATGTGTGGAGTGGTACTTAACTCTTAGGCATTGTGTCATTTCTTTAGCAGATATCAAGTAGCGTAACTCAAATTATGTAGATCAGGGATGTCCAAAGTACAGCTCAGGGGCCAATCACGGCCCGCAGTCAGATTCCATGCAGCCCGAAGCTTCATTTTTAGAATGTATTATTTATGGCCTCCCCAGCAACATTTTCCAGCTCTTCCTGGGGGAACCTGGTGTTCTCAGGCCAGATGGGCCTCCAACGAGTTCTAGGTCTGCCCTGTGGTGTCCTACCGGTTGGATATGCCCAGAAAAACCTCCAAATGAAGGCGCCCATAAAATGTCCAAACTACCTCAGCTGACTCCTTTCAACAGGAAAGAGCAATGGCTCTATTCTGAGCTCCCTCCAGATGTCGGAGCTCCTAACCCTATCTGAGCCCAGCCACCCTACAGAGTAAACTGGCTGCTTGTATCTGAGATCTCATTCTTTCACCACCCAAAACTCATGACCATAGGTAAGGGTTGGAACACAGATTGATACAACTCTTCCCCACAGTAGTTCGAAACAATGTCCACATTACTCATGACGCTGCACCTACGTAAACTCCTTTACTTGGGGTAGCAACTCACTGCCAACCCTGAAGGAGCATTCCACTATTTTCCGACACGACGTCCATGATTTCCAAATACAATTCAAAATGATGATTGATCAGACCACAGCACACTCTTTCCACACTCTTTTTCACTTTTCATTAGTCCATCTAAAATGAGATCTGGCCCAGAGAAACGCCCTTACCCTTTGTAAGGGCGTTTCTCGATGTTGTCCATATCTGTCTTTCTCTTTGCGTGGTAGAGTCTTAATTTGCATTTGTAGATGCAGCAACAAACTTCTTTTCTGAAATGTACAGAGCCCATGTAGTAATATCCTTTGTACAATCATAAAGGTTTTTAATGCTGTCTCGCCTGAGCTACTGAAGATGACGGGCAGTCAATGTTGTTGTTCGGCCTCACCCCTCGTGCAGATACTCTCTGGAGAATTGTGCATTGACAATCATTGTTCTTAAACAGTTTTCCCAAAGTGAATGAATCTTGCATCCATGATTATGAATGACTCAACCTTTTGAGGATGCCTCTTTCATATCTAATAACCTGTTAACCTTTGGAATGATCAAAAACAAAAGTGTTTTCTGAACACTTCACAACCTTCCCAGTCTCTTGTTGATCCCCATCACAACTTTTGTGGAACATTTTGCAGGGATACTTACAAAAAAACAATAAAGTTTATCCGTTTGAACATTAACATCTTATCTTTGTACTGTATTCAACTGATTATATAGGTCAAAAAAGGATTTGCACGTTATAAAAATCTGTTTTTATTTATGTTTTACACAGAATCTACAACTTTTTTTTATAATAAAGACATGTGATCAACCATCCCTGTATGAGACGATAAATCCATAAAAACAGTACCTGATTAAGAAGCAAGCGATTTTAAAATATAAGCCTAGAGCATACACTCAGAGGTTTTGCTATACTGTTACTGTTATACCACAGTGCTTTAATATTTCTGGATGTTTACGACTGTTGCAATGTTGCAAATGAATAAGCAGGATTTATTTAAAGTCATTGTAATATACTATTGTTTACATGATTTTCATATTAGTGTCATCTTCTATCTAAAATGTTAGAGAAATGCCAATTCATTAATTTTTATTGGACTGATGGACTCGACTATTTGTTACTCCACATATTCCACGCCTATTCTGCATTTATTTCCTCCTTTGTTTGAGTGAGTACTGATAACTGCACCAATAACTCCATTCATATCTCGTCTTTATTAAACAGAGATCAAGTAATTATGAGGTGCTATATAATTATATAGCACATAAGTCATCATTACGAGATAAAGTCAGCACTTCTTTCTTTTTTACTTTGGTAAATTGTTAATTTGTCCCATAATCATACATTTTACCATTAAAATATAACTTTTCATGAGTGACTAATTTCTCTCTGAGGGCAGAGAGGTAGCAAACAGGCGTGGCAGTGAGGAGACACCGGAGACCCGAGGTGCCGAGGTGTTGTTATAGTTTTAGGGTGCGGATAGGGGTGCATATTGTTGCAACAATAAACGTCAAAATACTAGTAGTAATAGCTTTTCGTTTACAGATACATACTATATACTGACTTTGTACTGACAGTGCACTCACTTTAACGTGGCCTGTCTCTGTCACTGCCCTTTCTGTGGTTAAAAGATGGCGCTTGCCAGTGTCACGTATCGAGTATAATTTACACATTGTAAGGAGAGCAGACAGATACAGCCAGAAATGCTCCCAAACCAGCCTTAAAGCTGGAAAGATGCACTTCACTTTAAAAACAGGACCAGTCTTACCTTTATGGATGACTGTCTGGATGTTTCCGTTTAATTTAGTTCTTTTCCACCCGAGTGTTCATGCACTTCAAAGGGTTTGGAAATAAGACGTAATATCGCAAGAGAGACGTGTGGTCGCGTGGAAACAGAGGGAGGGAGGGAGGGAGGCGGGGGCGGCTTTACTGACTATTTCCCACCATCCTCAATCACCACATGTGAGCAAATAGTACAGAGCTATTCCTCTGGGCAGCATATGCGAAATGAAGTATATTTGTACTGTACTGACGTTTTACAAATATTTATTACCTGTTTACACTTTTTTTTTTTTTTTTTTGTTCTTTAATCATGTAAATATAATCACTCATACTACACAATCTACTCATGCTTTGCATACTGCCAGTCAGTCAGCTAACAGTATATTACAATTCAGACTAAACATTAAATTCTTACATTTTAATGCATAATAATAAGTCTATCTGAAATGGACCATTCTGTATAATGGGTAGTTTTACTTAAAGGTAAAATACACCTTTAACATACTTTTTGTGGTATTATGGCATTGCAACTTTTATTTAAAGGTCTCATATTAAAGAGTCATTTTTTTTATTTTATTTTTTTTCAAGCAGGCTATATAAACACTGTAAAAGTATCCAAACACCCAGAGAAATGCACACGGCCCATATTTAGAAACTGTGCCTTTAAACAAGCCATCAGGAGCTCTATAAGGTTACACTGTCACAACTACAGTCACCATTCTCAGCCTGCTCATACAGATGCCATACATATTTGAAGTAAACAGGAATAGTAATCTCAGTTTTATTTGATCTGTTGACACCTTTAAAAGATTTCTTTATGTCATACATTACCTGCTCTTATACCAGATGTGATGCTCCACAGAGTGTTATCAAAAAACATCATACGCTAATGTAAAGTTTCCCAAGAACTCAGCTCAAGAGTCAGTTTTACTAAACATAAGATGTACTTTTCAGAATTTATGCACGATACTTTTGTATTTTTTCATGTTGTAACCCAGATGACAAAACTCAAATTCCTGCCTTATAAAATATTGAATTTTTAAATCTACACTTGGCCTTATACAGATTATTGTTCCATATAAGCAATGATCTTCATAAAAGAGAAACATTACATTTCACCATAGCTTAATGAAACAAAATGCCTTCTTCATTCATTTTTAATGTTGTCAAAGGAGACCTACTGACACGAAGCAGACAAAAGATATACCTTTTAATTACCTGTAGTTAAACTCAAAAGCTCTTGGCTGCTCAATGGCAGCATTGTGGTTTTGTGGTATGAGCACAAAGAGTTTTAATAAGTGAAGCCGAGCTCTGGCAGAGGAAGTCAACAGGAAATCATAGGTGTTTTTAAGATCCAGAACAGAGAGTTCAGCGCACTGATGCTTACTTGGACTCAGATAACACCACCTGCAGGCCATTGAAAGTCCTACATTAACAACACTGTGATGAATAATACTGAGAACCTATAACAACCTATTTCTTTTAAAATAAAACACAGCCAAAAGAGTAAATAATTTAATTCTGATAATATATTATATTATTATTATTATAAGATTATTTTGCTACTTTTATCACTAACACAATACAAATAATTAAGTTTCCTCTTCTATTTTTAAAGAAGAAAATGATTTGAATGATTTCAGGATAACTGGATATGAATTCAGTCCAATTCAGTTCAGTAAGTTAGTCGTACGCTTTAAAAGCATTTCTAAAATCACAAGCTACCCCAGAGAGGAGCAAAACACTGAATAGAAAGAAAGGGAGGCAGCCATATAAAAATATATCCCATACATACATGCATACTATATATAGACATCACATCATCAATCAGTGGTTGAAGAAGTACTTTGACATTTCACTGGAGTAAAAATAAATGTCATCGTCTAAAAATACTCCATTTACTCCACAAGTAAAAGTCCTGAATTCAAAAAAAGTTTAATCAGCAAAATGTACTTAAGAGTATCAAAAGTTAAAGTACTACATCATATTATTTAAGCATATAATGTGTTTTTATGCAAAATGTAACAAGTAACTATAAATGTCAAATAGATGTAGTAAAAAGTAGAATAAAAGAATAAAGCAGAGCAAAAGTATAAAGTGGCTTAAAACACAAACTCTCAAGTAAAGTTAAAGTATGTCAGAGGTTGTACCAGCCCCATGATAAAAACAAATCCTGTTGCCAATGTCCAATTTGCATGAATAAATATAAAAAAAGTCTTCAGCTATGCTCACGTTTTTTGGTTACTGTGTTCACCATCTCAGTTTAGCATGTTATCATTCAAAACTGGATAAGAATAAGAATAAAGCACAAAGTTCAGCTGAGGCTGATGAGAATCTCATATGTGTTTCATCATAAACTTAACTATTGTGCAAAAACAATTACCTTATGATGGCGATACATGAAAAGTCAAAGTATCACCAAAGTTCTTACAATTCACTGTGACAATCTACCTTGAACTCCCAAAGACCTAATTTCAATGGTTTGCCATCACTTTAATGGGTAATGAAGGCCTCAGTGCTGCTGCAGTAACATGTTGCTATTCTATGCCATCATTATAATACTGGTGACCACAGCTAAAAGCCCTTGCACCCCATTGCTGGTGCTGGGTTTAATCTCCTGACTTTAAGCTGTTTGATCAGTGCTGGGTAGCCATGTCCTCCATTTCATCATCCAGTCCTCCATCTCCCCAACTCCTCATTGACCTATGCAGCATGGCTAAATGTGTGTGTCTGTGTGTGTCCCTTCATGCAATCTCATTATGTTTATTTGTGTGTGTCATTTGCTTGACTCACTGACTCTGTGTCTCTTCTTCAAGTGGCAGTCAAACATTCATCTGGCAGTTTCTTCCTCACCCATGAATATTTAGACTTCTTTCCCATGTCACCAAAGCAAAGACATGCTGAAATACTCAGCATGTCTGGAACGGCTCTTAAGTTTTATTTATTTATTTATTTTTTTCACATCATGCCTTCTTTTCTGTCTGCGTCTCGTTCTTTCTTGTGTTTTTAAACCTCTCGCTCGTTTTGTTTGAAAATCCCAAAACTGGTAAATTTGTGAGTTTGTTTATTTTTACTATAATTGCATGATTGTATAATTGCATTGAATCATTGTTTTGTCAAAAAGGGGACTTGAAACGTGTATTTCTTTATTAAGAAGAAAAAAGCTTCCCTCATTTCGTGATCTGCTTTTTGTGAACATGAACATATGAACATAAAAATATTGGGTTTGAGCACTGCTAAGGAGCATATCTAAACAAAAACACATAGAAAATCACTCAGCACCAAAAGCAGGTACACCTGGGAGCTGCACATTATACAGCCACACATCCACACATGATGAGCGCTGCACAGACAGTGGGAGGGAGCACGGTAACTAGTCCCCTTTAGTGCTCAGTCCTGCACCTGTACAGATGCAAGGGAAGTACTACGTGCATGTGCCAGAAGTATCTTTAACTGAAAGAAAAAAAGCATACCTTGACTAGACAGAGCCAGGCGTCGTTCATTGGAGGAATGCAACGCTAACAGGTAACATATACCTGTATGAGGGCATGTTTCTCGCTACCCTGGTTGGGGCAAGACATGATGTTGTTTAAAGTTGGATTGGCTGGGAGAACCAGGGAGAGGTTGCAGCTGGAGGTGGTTTGCCTTCATCCATGTAGATCTATCTGAGAGGCATACCGAGATCCGTGCAGTGTCATCTGCATAGCAGTGATAGAAAAAGCCACGCGAGCGGTCAATTGGACTGAGGGAGGTGGTGTAAACAGCGAACAGAAGGTGCCCCAGGACCGAACCCTGGATCACCCCTGTGGTGAGGTGGTGAGAAGGTAGTAAGAAGGTAATGATTGTCTTGATAATAAGATTATAAGTTGTCACATGGAGAACAGACCAAAACAGCGTCCTCAGAGTAAACAAGTACAGCAAAAGCAAGTTAGTACACGTACTAACATGTATGATACAGCCACAAGTGTAACACAGAAAGGCACGTTGGTGAGCTCAACACACAAACTAAGCCGTGCCGACTGTCTGGTTGTGCAATCTTCAGTAAGATAGATCTTTAAATTAGATCTTCATTGATGTTATGGATACAAGTGAAGGGAGAGGAGGGAAGGTAGGAGGGGAGGATACAAAGATAGTAGGAAGAAGAGTGAGGAGACGACTCAAACAGAAATAAAGATTAAAGATGATGGAAAGAGTAACTCATATCTGACTTCTCCTCCGCCCTGACTCTTTGAGTTTCTCACCTCTCTCTCTTCTTACTTCACTTGCTTCAACTGTTAAGTGCAAAGTGCTTTGTTGCCCTTCACGTTGACCTGCTGTACTGTAGACACACACACACACACACATTAACTCTACTGTAACTCTTGAGCGTGTATCTGACTGCTCCATAATTAGAAAGCCTGCTGTTCTTCTGCTGTAACAGTAACTAATCTTTTGTGTGTGTGTGTGTGTGTGTGTGTGTGTGTGTGTGTGTTTGTTGACTCAAGACTTGAGTGCAGATGCCACAAAACCTGCTATTGTC
Source organism: Sciaenops ocellatus (assembly GCA_033000465.1). Lineage (NCBI taxonomy): Eukaryota > Metazoa > Chordata > Actinopteri > Sciaenidae > Sciaenops > Sciaenops ocellatus. The sequence goes on along the minus strand of CP136880.1, from coordinate 17,105,033 downwards.
ATCTCTGTTGAGAAAGTACGTGTGTGTGTATCTCCGGGAAGTACTTAGCAGGCAGACGTTAGACGGCTTCCTTTGATCCGGCGCAGCTCTCATCTCGGCTAATTAACCCAACACACACACACACACACACACACACACACACACACACACACACACACAGGTTGTGTACAGGGGAGACTAATTAGCCTGCGACCTGTTTTTATGGACACATGCATACGTGTGTGTGTATGTGTGTGTTTTTTAATGATAGCAGGACTTTGAGGGTGTGAATAAGATGTCTGACATATTCAGCCTTATGTGAGTTCATTTCTGACCTCGACACTGATCTCAGTCCTCAGAAATAAAGAACACTCATCGTTTGTTGACGACTAAAACTACTTGGATCATCTTAAAGGTTCAGTGTGTAGCTTAACTTGCATAGCTTTGTTTTCTTTAATATAAAATCACGTTAAAAAATAATTAGTCTTTTATATCTACACATGGAGCGGGAATTCCTAAATACATCTCTCAATAGCGTTAACGGGCTACTTGTGCGTTTGTGACGATGACCTTTTTTGAAATGGGAGCGGTACGCAGGAGACGGTTGAGTTGATTATGACGCTGTTCTTTTCAAGGTTTGATTTTAGCCACAAAACAACTTGGACAGGTTTAGGGAAATGTGGTTTTGGTTAAAATGACTACTTCGTTTAAAGGTTAGATAACTTTCTGGTCATAGTTACAACAATAAACACGTGGTTAAGGTTAGTCATGCTTTAAAAAAGACAAACCAGTAGGGCTATCGATTCATTTTTTTTTTCAACAACATATTTATTAAAGTTTTTACATAGATATACAAAGTACACAGACATACATATTGGAACAATATACAAACACTAGGTACATGCAATAAGAGCACTTGATTCCATGAGAGTCCTTACAGGTGTTATAAAGTAATCTTCAGGTTGCAGCATATGATTGTGGTCCTGTACAGGGAATAATTATGCTGTCCCTGTTTCACACAGTAAGTCAGATAAATCTTTGTTCTTAATATACTGTATGTAGCACCTCCATATTTTCTGAAATATATCTTGTTTATCTTTTATGAGTATATGTAACTTTTTCTAATGGTAAACGTAAAGACACTTCTTTGAACCACTGCGTAATACTTGGTTTGCCAATATTTTTCCACGTTAGAGATATCACTCTCTTTGCTTGTAGTATTCCCATATTTATGAAGATTTTTTCAAAGCGATTTATGTTATGTCCTATAGGATATAAGCCCAGTAGGAAAAATTTGGGTTCCATCACCAGTCTAATTGATAAAATCTCCTGTATTATTACTCTAACCTCTTCCCAAAATTCCTTTATTTTTGGACATGACCATATACAGTGGAACAATGTGCCCTTATCTTCTCCACATCTATTACAGAGGTCAGGAATCTGCATATTAAATTTGTTAAGTTTAAGGGGAATTTGTGTAAAATCATTTTGATAAGACCTGATAAAACTCCTAAGCTGCAAGTATTTGAAAAAATGTTTTCGGGGGATATTAAATTTAGAGATTAGTTGTTCAAAACTTAAAAGTCTTCCATTCCCCCTGAAAGCATCTTTCACCAGTCCCAACCCCAAGTCTGCCCATATTTTAAAACCACCGTCCACACTACCTGGAGCAAAATAATTGCTGCCCCAAATTGGGCTAAAAATGGAGAGGGGAGATTTTTCTTTCAAATATCTTCGAGTGACATGCAAGATATAAATCATGTTTTTAACTATAGGATTAAGCGTGATCTTTTTGAGTTTATTATATTTATCAGAGTAGATATACGTGGGAAGTGGAAGCCTGAGGGAGAGTGACTCAATACTTCTCCATGTGGGGGGCTTTTCTGCAGCATAATAGAACATTATAGTTCTTAATTGGGCTGCCCAATAATACCAAACCATATTAGGGCATTGCAGCCCTCCTGCGTCAAAGGGCAAGTATAAAAGGAATAAGCGAAGTCTGGGACGCTTGTTATTCCATAAAAATTGGTTAAACAGTTTTTTTTATTTTAAAGAAAAAGTCTGATGGAGGTGGCAAGGGGATATTCTGAAACAAATACAGAACCTTAGGGAGAACGTTCATTTTTAGTATATTTATTCTACCAATCCTTGATAATATCTGGCAAAAGGCGCTCCAGTCTCTTCGCTAAAATTTTACAAAGTATCTTTAAATCTGAATTTAAAAGGCTAATTGGCCGCAAGTTTTCACATTTATCATTCAATTTTCCGGGTTTGGGAAGAAGTGTGATTAGGGCCCCTCTTAGAGTGGGTGGGAGTATCCCCTTTTGAGCAGATTCAGAAAACATTTCCAAAAGGGGTGCCTTTAATTTGGATGCAAACTTTTTATAAATATCGATAGGCAGACCATCTGGCCCTGCAGCCTTTCCAGATTTCATACTCATTATTGCCTCTGAGATTTCTTCCAGAGTCAAGTTAGCCCCCAGTCTCAAGGTTTCCTCTTCTTCTATTTTGGGAATATTTATATTGTTAAGAAAGGAGAAAAAGTCTAGTTCGCCTGGGTTTAATTCATAACTGTATAACCTTTCATAATAGACCTTAAAAGAGTCATTTATTGCAGCAGGGTCAGAGATCGTTTACCCTCTATCATTTTTTAATACAGTGATTGATCTTTCTAATTGGAATTGTTTTATACACCAAGCCAGAATTTTACCTGATTTCTCCCCTTGATCAAAAACTGACTGTTTAAGTTTCAATAAGTTAGCTGTAGCTTTTGAAGCTGAGATTTCATTGTATTGAGCTCTTAATAGCAGCAAACTTTGGTGTAGCTTGGGACAGGGACTCTTAAAGTACATATCCTCAGTGGCTTTAATTTTTGATTCCAGTAGTTTCAGCTTTTGTTTGGCCTTCTTAGACTTTGAGCTTGTGAAGCTGATTATTTGACCTCTGATGAAGGCTTTGAATGCTTCCCATCTAATACACGGGGATGTTTCAGAAGTATTGAACTCAAAGTAATCCGTAATTTGTTTGTCAAGGTACACCAATAGGTCTTTGTCCTTTAGCCATTTTTGCTGAAATTTCCATTTGGGAGGATCTCGTACCAGCCCTGGATCCATATAGACCAGACTGGCTGGGGCATGGTCTGAGATAAGAATGCTGCCATAATCGCAACCTTTCACTTTATAAGATAGATTGCTGAGATTAAAAAGTAGTCTATTCATGAATATGATTTGTGTGTGCTTGAAAAACAGAAATATGTTGATACCCCAGGGTTCCTGAAGATATAATTCCCTAGCAAACTGAAGAATGGTTTCCCTACTCTGGCTATGCGATTTGTCCAAGTGTGATGATTTATCTATACTAGGGTTGAGAGTACAATTAAAGTCTCCAGCTAAAATATAGTGGCCACTAAGTGATGACAGCGTGCAGAATAAATTATTAAAAAAACATGGTTCATCCTTATTTGGAGAATAAATATTAACTAAATTTAGAGGTTCTGTATAGAGGATACCCTGAACAATCAGATACCTTCCCATCCTATCTGCAATTACCTTATGAACATTAAAGGGGATGGACTTGTGTATTAGAGTCATAACCCCTCTCACTTGGGAGGTAAATGGTGCCGAAAATACCTCTCCTCGCCATCTCCTCTTAATCTTCAAGTCCTCTTTTCCAGTAAGGTGTGTCTCTTGGAGAAAAATGATTTTAGATTGCATATTGTTTAACCTTCCCATCACTTGTTTAACTTTTTTAAGTTTTTGCAACCCTCTACAGTTCCACGATGTCATCTTAATTTCTAGAACATTGGTCATAGCTGCTCTTTACAGATGGTCTTCTCATGCTAATATATAGAAATGTACCTTTAAACAACCAAAGCATTGCAAATAACACAGATGCTTCTAACTGCATCAACCTTTGAACACAAACCCCCTGGCCTAAGGGCCAGTTTCCCCTTCTCCCTACTACACACTCCGGTAGTGCTAGTGACCAGTCCACAATTATTGAGGAATGATCCAACGTTGCTGATCTTGTCTTATCCCATTTTGCCAAGAATATGCTGCTATGCCAAATAGATTCATACAGATAAATTAAATATTAGGGATCTCCTGTACTCTCTCAGACTCACTGAACTAGTGATCTCCAGCGTCTTCAACCCCCCTATAAATCTAACGGAGGAGTGTACAGGTGCTCAGTATGGGTATAGTTCAATGTTCAGTTCACAGTAACCCCAGATATTAGCTGCCAAGCGAGACGTTTAATTATTTTACCAACTCTATCCATACCGTTATTCATCCCATCTTGGCCCCCTCTTGGATCCGCCTAACGAAAGTCTCTGCGTCCTCCAGTTTACCAAAAGTCATTGTTTTATCCTTGTAAGTCACCAGGAGCCTGCCGGGGAGAAGCATACCGTGTCTTACCCCATGCTGCAGAGCTGCTGTCTCACGGAGTCGAATTCCTTCTGTTTCTTGTGTATTCCGGCCGCCATGTCCGGGTAAATCGTACCGGTTTGTCCTTGTAGAGTATTTGCTTTTTGACTTTGGTCGCTTTCACCACCATTGCCTTATCTCTGTCGCTCAGGAATTTCATGATAAGTGTTCTTGGGGGGACGTTTGGGTCGTTTCTCGGGCCGACTCGGTGAGCCCTTTCCAGGAACGGCTTTGACTTCAGCAGAGGGATGTCTAGCGTCTCCGGGATCCAGGTTTCCAGAAAGGAGCAGAGGTGGACAGAGTACACAACTTCACTACTTGAGTAAAAGTACAGATACTCCTTGTCAAATATTACTCCAATACAAGTAAAAGTAGCTTAGTCAAAATATTACTTAAGTAAAGTACTAAAGTGTTTGCTTAAAAAAATTACTTAAGTAAAAGTATTAAAAAGGAAAGTACAGGAAAGGAAAGTAGCTTTTTTTTTTCATTATACAATACACTGATGCGTCTGCTACAGACATGTTTATAGTTAAAAAATAAACAAATAAAAGAAGCCTCAGAACACAGGCTCGGCTGCATTCATCAACAAATGAAATTTCTACATATTGTACTTACATTTAAACACATCATTAAGTATATTAACCCCCCCCCCCCCTCTCTCTCTCTCACACACATACACACACACACACACACACACACACCTACCTAATGCCTATCTTTGATAATAATAACAATAAAAAATAAATAAATAAATAAATAAATACCCAGTCTATATGCACTCCTGTTCTATACTCCCTGCAGTTTGCTTCCTAAAAACTCAGGTTTTTGGTTAGGAACACCAGTCTGTTCACTTCAAGCTTCTTCTGGCTTCAGTGATGAACGAATAATAGCAATAACGTAACGTAAGGTAACGCTTGTCCAAAGTTTTGACCAGTGTCTTGAAGCCTGGGTTGCTAACTGTACTGATAGGGCACATGTCCTTAGCTAGCATAAATGTCACAGCCTCCGTTATCTCTCGCTGTCGCCGGGAGCTGGTGGGATATGGAGTGGCATTGTAAAGAGTGTCTTCAATGGAGGACTGTGTTGCGGTGGCGGTGGCTGAAGTTGACGCGCTTTTTTGGGTCTATTGCTCCTTCAGTACTTTGTCATAGACCACTTTATGGCTGAACTTTAAATGGTTCAATAAATTTGTCGTGTTGCTTTGGGGTGCAGACACGACGGCGCGACAAACTTCTCCTTCTGCTCCACATCTGACAATTTGAAGCCAAAATGTCTCCAAATGACCGAAGTTGTCCTACCTTTCTTTTCAACTAAAGGCTCAGGCTGGCTTTCTGCCATGTTGTCAATCGCTCGTTCCACAATTGATCCACACATGTCACACGCTTGCTGCAGCTGCACGCGAGAGGTGCGTTCACGGTGCTTTTACGGTGCTTTTACGGCGTTTTTAGAGCGCAGGAACTTGCATCCATTAATCGTTTTTCTTCGATTACAGTGTTTTTATGATCGTGAGAAGCCAAAATCGAAATTGTGATCAAAATTCGATAAATCGTCCAGCCCTAGGTCCAGGTAACAAGCAGAAGTCCGGCAATGAATGCTGAATGAAAATTTGAGTAAAAACATTATTCACAAATTGTAACAATATCAAGAAGTAAAAGAACTCATAACACACAAGTGTTTACACTGTTACACACACACACACACACACACACACACACTGGACCTTTAATGTGAGCGGGAAAATGTCCACAATGCTGGCTAGCTCGCTAGTTTAGCTAGGCGCTAGCGAGCCGCATTTTAGGACTACTGTGAGCTAGCTCGATGGACGCTAGCTGCACCACGGCTGATACACAGATACACAAGAACAACTGACAACAAAATCTATAACCTGGGTCAAATTTTAACCTGGGTCAAATATTTCTCCAGTTTGAAACTTTGTTCAGGTTATTTTCACTGTGTTAGCCAGTTAGTTCACTGCTAGTGTTGAAATAACTTTAGTTAACAAGCAAGGTAAGTGTTATCAGTTTAAAAGATAATAATAATTGATAATTATTGATAATGTCAAAACATTTGAGATTTAAAGTGAGCGGGAAAATGTCCACAGCTAGCTTGCTAGCTTGGCTGAGTGCTGTGCGGCCACATGCAGTGACTTCAGGTCAGCTGTCAGCTCGATGGACGCAGAAGTTTGAATAAAACAAACTCATCAGAGAAGAAAACACAAAATGACACGAGAATCATAAAGTGGAAATAACTCGCGGCTGAGGTCAGTGTTGTTCTGTGTTAGCTGTACGTTTATGTTGACAGTTGTTTAGAATGTATCATTCATATTTCAAAAACAGAGTTTTATATCATTTGAATCATGTTTGTTTTCATTTGATTTTTATTGTTATCTAGCTTGCTGTTTGCCATGGTAACAGCTAATATTGTACATGTTTCTAAAGATGTTTGTTCCTTTAATTGTGGAGTAATATCTATTAACTAGGTCCCTGCACAGTGTTTAGCATGTTTAGCCTCATACACAATAAGGACATTGTTCAGAGTTAGTGCCATTGTAGTTTGCTATTGAGAACAAACACACAGACACAGTTGCCTTATTCACTGCTCTCTATCAAACATCTGGTCACATGTGATCATTTTTTTGTATTCCTCACAGCTCTCCATTAAAACAACCTGCTCCTCTTGGCTGAAATAAGCAGCTCGCGATCGCAGCTCCTTTGATGTGAACGCGCACAGAGCACAAAGCTCAGAGCCGGACAATAACCGGGAAATAACACCAGTGAACTCTGACCGGGGCTATAGGTTTTGTTGAGCCGGATCATGAACACAGAGCCTGGCTATGTTGAGCCTTCTTCGTACTAAAGCCCTCAGGTCTACTCTTCATGTAATAACTGCGCCACCCTGTGGCTAAACATCAGCACTGAAGTCATAACTTCACAAGTTCTCATTTTCAATGATTATTCCTCACTAAAATAAATGTGAACCATACATGGGTGTAGAAAGAGAACGGTAGCCTATAATAGTGTGTGATAATAAGTTGTTTTTTTTTTTACTTTATTATGCATGATAATAAGTTAGCACGCTACTTTTATTTTGAGGTTGTTACACGTCACTTCCGCTACCGGTCTGTCCGCCGTCATATTAATAAATGAGAAACAAAAAACTAAAAAAAGAATTTGCAAAAAACAAATTTGGGCCATTATTTCATTTTGTTTTTTTTCGTTTTTTCGTTTTTTGACGCTGAGAGCAAAATCCGTTTTTCCGTTTTTGGTTTAAAACGAAAAAAGGAAAAGGGGGCACTGTTTCCGTTTTTTCCTATTTTGGTTTTGACGGAAAAACGGATTATACTTTGGTACCCGGACCGTGAAAGAGGTTTTTCTGCAGTCATGTCCTCTACCCTGAGACACACTCTTTTATTGTTTCGAAAAACAATGTACTGATCCATGTCCATCAACTTTCACAGCAGCGCCGAAATTCTTTCTCTCATACACAGCACTGTCCTCATATGTGCTCTTACTTTGAAAACGGCAACTTCCGGTCGCACAATATGAAAAAAACGGGCGCTTTTTTGTTTCTGTCTTCCAACGATTTTATCTTTTGTTTTTAGAAACAGGGAATGAAAATGCGGGGCCGTCTATTCAATGCCCGCCCCCAAAGTGCCAAAACTCAGCAAAGGCGAGCGCGCAGAGAGTGGTCTTTATGCGCACGGATTTTGGCACTGAAATGACGCCATAGAGGTGTTGGGTATTGGATCACACTGGCTTGTACCTAATGAGTGTACCTGATGAAGTGGCCAGTCAGACAGCTAACAGTATATTACAATTCAGACTAAACATTAAATTCTTACATTTTAATGCATCATAATAAGTCTGTCTGAAAGGGACCATTCTGTATAATGGGTAGTTTTACTTGAAGGTAAAATACATCTTTAATATACTTTTTGTGGTATTATGGCATTGCTACTTTTATTTAAAGATCCCATATTAAAGAGTCTATTTTTTGTTTTTTGTTTTTTTTTCAAGCAGGCTATATAAACAGTGTAAAAGTATCCAAACACCCAGAGAAATGCACACGGCCCATATTTAGAAACTGTGCCTTTAAACAAGCCGTCAGGAGCTCTATAAGGTTACACTGTCACAACTACACAGTCACCATTCTCAGCCTGCTCATACAGATGCCATACATATTTGAAGTAAACAGGAATAGTAATCTCAGTTTTATTTGATCTGTTGACACCTTTAAAAGATTTCTTTATGTCATACATTACCTGCTCTTATACCAGATATGATGCTCCACAGAGTGTTATCAAAAAACATCATACGCTAATGTAAAGTTTCCCAAGAACTCAGCTCAAGAGTCAGTTTTACTAAACATAAGATGTACTTTTCAGAATTTATGCCAGATACTTTTGTATTTTTTCATGTTGTAACCCAGATGACAAAACTCAAATTCCTGCCTTATAAAATATTGAATATTTAAATCTACACTTGGCCTTATACAGATTGTTGTTCCATGTAAGCAATGATCTTCATAAAAGAGAAACATTACATTTCACCATAGCTTAATGAAACAAAATGCCTTCATTCATTTTTAATGTTGTCAAAGGAGACCTACTGACACGAAGCAGACAAAAGACATACCTTTTAATTACTTGTAGTTAAACTCAAAAGCTCTTGGCTGCTCAATGGCAGCATTTGTGGTCATGTTGATTCTGGTTTTTCATCACATAAACACTCATTTGTATCAAAAATATATTACAGAAACATAATGAACTAGACAGCAGTGCAACTTTTATCTGAAAGAAACTCGCCTGCAGATCGCGCATCACAGTGGCCTTGATGAACCAAAGCATCTATGTTCTATGGAGCTCTGAACACACACTGATGTAATGAACAAGATGTGTTTGGGTAAAAAGGGTAGGATGTAAACCATTTGTTTACAATTAAAACTCCACAATGCATTTTAATTTATTTAATGATCTAAAAAAAAAATCTTAAAATCCCCAAACAAACTTTAATCTCAAAAACTGTACACTCAGCTCATAATACAAGATAATATGCAGGATAATTGGATATGAATTCAGTCCAATTCAGTTCAGTACGTTAGTCGTACGCTTTAAAAGCATTTCTAAAATCACAAGCTATCCCAGAGAGGAGCAAAACACTGAATAGAAAGAAAGGGAGGCAGCCATATAAAAATATATCCCATACATACATGCATACTGTATATAGACATCACATCATCAATCAGTGGTTGAAGAAGTACTTTGACATTTCACTGGAGTAAAAGTAAATGTCATCGTCTAGTCCTGAGTTAAAAAAAAGTTTAATCAGCAAAATGTACTTAAGAGTATCAAAAGTTAAAGTCCTCCATCATATCATTTAAGCATGTAATGCATTTTTATGCAAAATGTAACAAGTAAATAGATGTAGTAAAAAGTAGAATTCCCTTGTGAAATATAGCAGAGCAAAAGTATAAAGTAGCTTAAAACACAAATTATCAAGTAAAGTTAAAGTATGTCAGAGGTTGTACCAGCCCCATGATAAAAATGAATCCTGTTGCCAATGTCCAATTTGCATGAATAAATATAAAAAAGTCTTCAGCTATGCTCACGTTTTTGTTTACTGTGTTACATGTCAGTTTAGCATGTTATCATCCAAAACTGGATAAGAATAAGAATAAAGCACTATGTAATAATATATATATAATATATATAATAAATCACTTTATGATGGCGATAGATGAAAAGTCAAAGTATCACCAAAGTTATTACAATTCACTGTGACAATCTACCTTGAACTCCCAAAGACCTAATTTCAATGGTTTGCCATCACTTTAATGGGTAATGAAGGCCTCAGTGCCGCTGCAGTAACATGTTGCTATTCTATGCCATCATTATAATACTGGTGACCACAGCTAAAAGCCCTTGCAATCCCATTTCTAGTCCCTGCACCCCATTGCTGGCGCTGGGTTTAGTCTTTTTCTTCAAGTAATTTTCAGAGTAAACAATGTATAACTCTACACATCTCCTGACCTTAAGCTGTTTGATCAGTGCTGGGTAGCCAATCTCTACAATGCTGACCGTATCATCATCATCATCAGTAGCAGTTTTTTGGATAACCTGTGAAGTTGAAGGCACAGGATCAACTTTAGGGTGATTTAGAGGGTGAGTAGTTGAAGGTGTAGAGGTCAAGGAGTTATATACTGCAGTGCTGTTGCTCCTTGTTGTGTTGCTGCCAGTGCCAGTGTCTAGGGCAGCAGTAGTTGTGGTAGTTTTAGCAGTAGTTGTGGTAGTTTCAGAAGTAGTTGTAGTGGTTGTAATTGTAGTTGTGGTGGTGGCAGCTGTTTTTTTGTTTGGCTGTTGATTCTCCCCAGGCAACAGGTCTTTTCTCTTCACACACAAGTCCATGAAACTATCATAGGTTTGAGGCGGTGGGCTGTAATTGTAGTCTCTGCTGTAGTCATTTGTATCAGTAGACTTGACACCATATTTCCTGTACATGTAGTGGTTGTAGTAATACTCCTCCTGGGGGCTGTGGAACTCGAAGTGAGGACGGGGAAATCTTCCTAACCCATAGCCCAGGGCCATTCCTGCCACAGCCCCTCCAGCTGCTGCCATTACCGCACTGCGCCCAAACCCTCTGGATTTATCAGAGGGAAGCACACCCATTGCCTGAGCTGAGCGGGAAAAGGGAGAACCACCCCCAAAACCATGGCCACCATATCCATAACTGCCCCCATAGTGAGGGCTCAGGATTTTGTTGTTTGGGTTGTAGTTCATGTATCCGCCTGGATAACCTCCGTAACTACCATACCCACCATGACCTCCTCCATACGGGTAACCGTGTGCTGGGTAACCTCCAGCTGGGTATCCTGGCTGCTGGGGGTAGCTTCCTTGGTTGGGGTAACTTCCTTGGTTAGGGTAGCCCCCTGGTCTTCCTGGTTGCTGGGGGTAACCTCCTTGATTAGGATAACCTCCTTGGTTAGGGTAACCTCCTTGATTAGGGTAACCCCCTGGTCTTCCTGGTTGCTGGGGGTAACCTGCTTGATTAGGATAACCTCCTTGGTTAGGGTAACCTCCTTGATTAGGGTAACCCCCTGGTCTTCCTGGTTGCTGGGGGTAACCTGCTTGATTAGGATAACCTCCTTGGTTAGGGTAACCTCCTTGATTAGGGTAACCCCCTGGTCTGCCTGGTTGCTGGGGATAACTTCCTTGGTTGGGGTAACCTCCTTGATAAGGGGAACCTCCTTGATTAGGGTAGCTCCCTGGTTGCTTGGTGTTACCAGGCAGGTTGGGTTGTTTGGGTTGTTTAGGCACTTTGGGGATCTTTTTAAACAGATTTATTTTCCCACCAAACCCCTTTCCTTTCCCAGCCATTGAAAAATTAATATGAGCCAAAACGAGGGACAGACACAACACAGCCCCTACAGTCAGCTTCATCTTTGCACTGCAGAGAGGAGCCAGGGAAAGAAATGTGAAGAGAGGAAGAGATAGAGAAAAAAATATATTGTATTAGTAGCCTTGGTATGTTTTTGCACCACCCAGCCTTGACAACCTTGTTTTACCCATGGACTGAACATGAAGCTATGTGCCCAGCATAGCTGTCAGGCTTAAAATAGCACAGAATCTATTCAGACATACTGCTTAGTGCAAGCAAAGTGTTATACTTTACACTCTGTAACTGACGTTGTTTTCAAAGTTATTTTTCTTAAAGCACTGACCATCAAAGGAAATGCAGTAAATACATGGTACTGGTATATTGCCTTTATACAATTGTAAATTCTTACAATAAATTGTCTAATTTCACATGCAAATCCGGCTTTGTTCTCTGGAAACAGACCACAAAATATCCGTTACAAGAAAGGCACATTCAATGATGAGCTGGTGACGCACTGCGAAAATGTCTGTTTCCAGAAAGCACTTGCTATGGAAAAAGTTATGATACAAATCTAATCAATGTACCTTCTTAAAAACAAATATTCTAAAATACATGGATACATACTGCTGACCTTTTAACGTCAGTGTCCACAACACAGCCTTTTCTTTCTTTAGATCTTTTTGTTGCCCAACTTGTTGTATCAGTCCTCCTCACAGCCTTCTCTCTCCTTTTGTGGGTAAAAGTATTTTGAAGTCCCCCACCCACCCAGTGACGTCCCTAAAAATTGTTCATAGGGGTGGCCAGAAGGGGTCACTTAAAATACAGGGCTGGTCAGCTTCTCAAAAAGCGGTGGGCTGGCTATGTTTGTTATTTTCTTTTATGTAAACGGGTTTAAAATATATACATTATTATTTAAATAAATAATAGCCTATTTAATGTAAAATATCAAATAGAGGCATATTATGTGTACAGTACTGATTACTCAGAAGTATATAAAGTGCTGCAGGAATGAGTCTTAAAACCAGAAATGAGTTTGCATTGCATCCCTAGGCTCACAGTCAACAGGGGTTGTGATTAGTTGCTTGGAAAAAACATCTGTGGTTAACACAAGCTTAAAGAGAGTAAATACAGCACTCAAAAGCCCACAGAGGCGTTCCCCAGAAACATCCATCATCTTATGTTTTCCACAAAATCACAGATGAATGGAAAGAATTACACCAGCAGGTAACCCTTTTAATTTTTGTTAAATTTCTCCTTCCATGAATGTTTCTATCTGAAGACACATTTTGAAAGAGATATATGCAGACTATGTCTTATTATCAGATGTATTAAGAAGCTCAGTGTTACAAGAAATTCCAGTTCATTAGATGTGGACTAATTTAAAGTCCCAACAACTCTGACATACTCCTGTAGCATGTAGTATGTAAGTAGACATAATGTTATTGTGCTCAGGCTCTTAAAGCTTAATAAATGTATACAATAAATGTGCACTTGGTCTTGTACGTGTTGGTTTAGGCGTGGATTCTTGTGTACCAATGGTGCCACCTGCTGTCCATAAAAATGCATGCATTTAAAAGTATTTCTGTGAACCCCGTGGTATAAAAAGTGAAACAAAACCAAGTTAATTAAGTTAAATTACCTATATCTGGTGTTTATAGTGGTAATCTTACAGTAATAAAGTAAAATGTCCATACTCATCAACAATACAAGAAAACTGTGATATCTTCACAGAACACACTGAATAAATTTGATTTTACATGTATTAACAAAGAGAGATAGGACACGACTGTCAAGGGTTTCATGATTTTAATCATGTGAATTCTTAGTTTTCACCCGACACTCATTTGCCATTTTAACGTGATGCATAAATTTAATGCAGGGTAAGAAGTAACTGGACAGCAGTGCAATTTTGTTAACACACACTATGATGCTGATGAATGAATGAGTAAGAGGTGACACAAGAAGGATTAATCTGTGGATGCAGAAGAGTGCATCCTGTCCAATCATCGAGGGGAAACACATTTATTCATTCATCTTTCAGTCTGGCAAGTCTCAAGAGGCACAAGAGAAACATGAAACAAATCATTCCCAATTTTGTAATTGCTGTGCAAACCTTTAATAATGCAGTAGACAGTACCAGTCTTTAAATGAAGCAACTTGACAAGTCTGAGCAACACATCAACATGGCGTACAGACCTGTATCCCACAGGTAAAAACTGCCGTAAATGGGTTTACTCAGAATGTCTGCAGAAAATAGTTGTTTTTTTAAATTTGGTATCAGAACAACTGATTGTTTTTAATTCTTTTCTAATCTCTTTTGCACCACGAGTGCAGAGATGACTGAAAAGGTGATTGCCTTTTCCATCAGTATCAACATTGGTGATTGTAGGGAAGGGATTAATTTGGATTTGCATCGATACTTGGATCAAATGGGGAAGGGAAGAGGAGACATTCCACTAAAGAGAAAACTTTTTTTTTTAAACACAATGAGATGAATGATCAAACCAAAATACAAACAATATTGGTACAATATAGAAAATCTGTTTTCTGATGAAAAATGCAAACACAATCGCCCTTTAACCTTAGGCACATATGTAAAACCAATAATACAAATCTTCATTAGCAATATCTTTGCTTAAAAAATATCCTTTTATTGATGGGAGGTGACCATCGACAGATGTCAATGAGGAAAATCTTTCATTCAGCTGTAGTGAATGAATGAATGTATGTTACTACAACAATGTCAATTGTGTAGAGGAGGGTTACAAAATCTGAAGCACTGCTCAACACACACAAAACTGTATTTATACAGTAGACATTTAAGTGGTAAACTTTCCAATAACAGCTTTTAGGGTCATATATGTACGAGAACTTAATCAAGTAGGATATTTATTTTTTTACAGCCACAATACCAAAAATAACATTAATCTTATTGTGGCTTCGGGATTTACGTTTCTCTGACATGTTAATTATATATCTTTATGGGAAAAAAATCAAGTATTTTCTCTTTTCAGTTTAAAGAAATCGTAGCATCATAGTGTTAAAACACAATACATACACTATATATGCAAATAAAATCTGCATTTTCTTTTTACCTCTGGGTTTAAGGAGTGAACTCTCTCTTAATAATATACCAGTCTTCGTTTGATAATTACAGCAGCAAGCAGCTACGCTATGTCACCCTGTTTAGAGGCAGGGCCAGTCCAAATCAAAAGACGAAATGAGTGACTGAACCTTTTGCATTTTATTAAACGACAGGTTCAAAATGTGTCGCGTTTTGGCGTCTGCTTCAGCACATCAGTGAGGTCCAGCTTACTGAGCAAATATAACAGAGGGACAGAAACCGAACCAAAAAGTTCAGCTAAGTATCTCTGAAAAAAAATTGATGAATTCTCTCGTATTCTGAACAGGTGAAGGTATCGAAAAAAACTGCTTAGAGAGAAAGAAAAGAGAGACATTAAGCCTTTGCATAGCAAAATATACAAAGCTGCTGCTGCTGTGATGTAAGACAGAGACAAAAATATACAGGATATTTACAAATTTACAGGAGGAGGAGACCATCTAGACTGCAAGGTGACAAACACAAGGTTGACCAGGATATGCCATGGGCGGTTTGGGCTTCATTTCCAGGACATTAGGTCAAAGAAATCACACCATCAGTGGTCTGCCAGTCCAATGAAGTTTCAGGCTGGTTTGTCCAGCTCTGACAGAGAGTTACAGAGAACGGAGTGCAAAAATATGAAAGCAGAGGTTCGAGGGTACAAAGAAGCAGCTGCTGAGATGAAGCAGACCTTTCCTCCCCCGGTGACACAGAGATGTGTGAGTCCTTCTCCCGTTCAGTCCAGAGGCTCCTGCTCCTCTTTAGACACCGTTGGCACTCATCTTGCTCTTCTGGGACACCTCGGTTGCTGCTTTAGCCTGTGGAAGAAGCCACAAAACCTTAATTTAACAGATAATTTCAGGTGACATGAAACAAAGACAAAGAAGGGGATAAGATGATAAAGTCATCAGCCAGACATGAACTGTGAACCGGGGTCATTGCAGTCACATGTTATGTGCCTCAGACTACTGAATTACCAGGAGTCTCCATGCTAGTAGTACAGATTATGTGTTCCTTAGCGTGTGGTGCCTCTGCACAAGTAAACAACTGAACAGAAGAACATTTCAATAATAAGATGAGTGAATTCAACCAACTGACAGACCTCAGTGTCTTAATTACTGGGCTCTCTAAATCAAAACATCAATACATTGTCAATACCCGTCCCTCATACCAAAAGATAGGATACACAACAATCTCATTAAAAATATTTGTCACACTGGGGCTTTAAAATTTGTTTTTAAATGCGCCATGTAGTATTTCTTTGCTGCGTGACAGTGACAGGTCTATATTTATCAGCTATTTTTAAACCTCACACAGATTAACTTGAGATGTTCAGCTCCAATTTTGCCAGTAGCTTTCTATATTTGTGATGGTTACTCTGTCAAACTTCTAATTTTATATTGTGTCTGTTCATCTAAACAGATTTCCAACCAGTCTCTAGCAGAGAGACTACTGTATTCAAGAGAGACTCTACTGTATTCAAGTAGTTTCTATCAAGCAGAAAGCTGGTTTTCCAGAATAGCAGCAGTGTCCCACCGTGAGAGATTAGCACGTCATGTGAGAAAGATCAAAGCCAGGAAGAACTAACTGGATTAAGAAACCCTGTATAACATCAAATCCCAAACTGGTTTCTGTGGATTGCACAGGTCCAAAGAAACAATGGGTGCTCACCTGAAGGACTTCAGCAGGAGTCAGAGGTTTGTCCGACACCACGGGAGCCTTGTCTCTCATCTCCTCCACCTACAACATGCAGATAAAAAGACAAATAAGACCAAGGGTCCTGCAGGATTTTATGGCTTATGGCCAGGCATGTATACATTTATTAAAATGCCTATTGTCCTTGAAAAAAACAGGTATCTTCAAAAGATTTTTTCAGCTACGTGACAGTTTTTTTAGACAATCTAATGCACATGTACAGTAGAAAGCAAATAAGCATGTGTCCTTAAATGTTATATTTCTCTGAGAAGCTGTACAATTTTCATAATCCATGAAGGAAGAGCTATACCTAATCCTTCAGTTTGCCCAAAAAAAAGGAGATACACACTGACTGTTTTGTGACTCTGGTATACACCCAAAGATGAGCAGTGTCTATTCGGTGTCTGATACTGGACTAATGGATACAAGTACAGCCATTGTTTAGGCACAAATCTATTCTAAACTGCAGTGATGACTCAATTTCCTCTCCGTCATCAATATGTTTTATGTCTTATCTACATTGCCGTGTGTTTTGTGGCTGTGCACTGACCGGCCTGTCTTTGATGATGAGAGCAGGGTCCGCCAACATGTCAGTACTGACTGAGGTCGCGTTTGCTCCTGTGTTCTCCACTGGAGGAGGAGGAGCTTTCTGCAATAATAACAACAACAAAACCTCTGATAAGAAGACCACATCCCACAAAGACCACCTACTCTGCTGTATTTCTTGTTCAGTGCCGCTCCGCTCAAAATGTGCATCACTTGGATGTCTGACCTTCACTGTGCAGAATAATGTATGTGCAGAGTTTGAGACTTTTTTTTTTTTTTTTAAGATTTTTTTTTTAGCTTTATTTGACAGAGACAGCTCAAGAGTGACATGAAACATTTATCTGTTCCAGCTCGTTGCATGTTCAAATATGCCACTTCTCCTTTGTCATATGATTAAAAAAATATCTTTGAGTTATGAAATAGTCATAAATAGTTATGAAACAGCTTGTGCTTCTTATAAGGAGAGCCGACTCTGAACGTACCGAACGTCAGTGACCTGGCATACCAGCTATTTAAACAGATGGAATGTTAAGCTGGGTACAACTTTCTCTAATCTGTACATTCAAGTGAACACAAACTGGTGCGCCCTGTAAGATTTTAAGTAGACTGTTAAAGTCGAACCTCTAGTTTGGGAACAGGTGGGATGACGGGGGGTTTTGGTTTGAGGTCAGTCAGGTACATGGCTCTGGAGAGCAGCAGTAGTGATGGGGGAACGTTCTCCTTCAGGTGCAGGTCCAGCCACTAAATGGAGAAGAACATTCATTACACACATGTTGCATCGAGTCTGTTCATTTTGTCTGAACAACAAATATTTAACTTGCAATACTGCAATTTATGCCAGTCAGCTTCAGCCTCTGGTTATGTTTGAAACAAACTAGAAAGCTACAAACAAACATTCAGCCACTCACCTGCTGCAGCTGCAGACGTAGCTGGTCAGTGGTGAGACCCAGAGACCTCATCCCCCGACTACGACACGCTGCCTGTAACTCTGACACACTCATAGCTGCCACTCCCTCTGCTGCAATCATCTGTGAAGAAATCAGAGTAAAACGTGTGAGAAAAGAGAACTGGAAGTACTCACAATCTGAATGTGTTTATTTCACGGGGACAGCAGAGATTAAAATATCTGCCAAGCCCGTTCCTGTAGTTTTACCAACACATTGTCAAAACTTGCATACTTGGGGAAATAGTTAGCAGAAGACACAGGTAGTTGGGCAAAACTTCAGGTATGGTACTTTTTTAGTTTTATAACCACCTATTCTTTCGTCTCATGACTATAAAATCATGCCATCAGTCCCTCGACCACAATACTACCAGGTTCCCACCAGTCTATCTCACCTCATCGTCTGACTTGATGGTTCTGAGTTGCAACATCAGCTGAAAACGCAGCAAGTTGTTTGTGCCGATGGGCTGCAGCTCCAACAGTTTACACAGAGCCACTAGCTGGGGGCGCTCCAGGTGCTCCAGCGTTAACTCATCCTCAAATAACTTCGAAAACCGGACAATGTCTTTCGTTGTGGGCTGCTCACCTGTGCCCCGAACCTGACGTGAACACACAGAGAAAACAATTTCAGACCAAGTATACAGCTTATTCGAATAGAGGACTGCACACATGGAATACACTAATGAAATCAAAACCTCTATATACTTTATTAATAATACATTCAAAATTGCAGTATTTCATGCACGATCTGCTCTGCTCATTGCTCTCAGAACAACAGACCTTAATGACAGCAGGGTGCAGAAGAAACTTTACAGCAATAATTAAAACTTATGGGGTGGACCGTGCTGTATAAAATGTGTGCAAGGCGTACTACTACCTTTTATTACACACTGGACGCTAATTTACCTTCTGAACATATGTGGAGAAGCGCTGCGTCTCGTCTTCTGTCTGAGCTTTTGCTTTGTTCCTTCGAGCCATCTCAGCGATGGTCTCTTGGAGAAACTTGGCCAGTTCCAGCTTAGCTGCCAGACCCTTCTTCTGCTTCTCCTCCTGCATGATGGGAGATGGAGGGGACACTGGTTAGTGTAAAAAATATATACTTCAAACACAATAACAGTTTGATGTATTTGAATACAGTCAATACAGCCGTCAGTGACACATAGTTCAATATTACAGAGTTAAAATGTTTTTTTGTAGTAACTGGGCATTTTGAAAGATGCAGTCATATTTCATAGTGAAGTAAAAGAAGGTTTTACAAACAATTTCAGACAGTTGCGGATAATTGTTGTGTTTTCCAGCCACATAATACTATACCTTTTACAAAAGCACCATGTTTGGCTGCCTACTTTTAACTTGGCCTCATGTTTGCTTATCTTCTCCTGCACTAAATGAGTCATATTTTTTAGAAAAGAAAGGAAAAACATAAAAACCTGAAGAGCCTCATATTGTGACTTATGTCCAGTCAAATTTTCAGAGGCCTGGCACCTCTGAGCTGTCCAGGAGCGGGAGAGAATATCTATGAATCACTCAACCGTGCTCCCAGAACAACCAGGGAACATCAGAGGCAGACTGGACCGAGGACAGAAAGCTTTCCATAAGAAGTGAACCGGACAGTCAAATTATTTCTATATTATCATCCTTATATGGATCTTATTAAAGTATTTTGCAGATTTGAAGAGCATGTTTATATAGTGTTACAGCTCCCAAAGTTAATAGCCTAGATTAGATAAGGTCAGCTGCCTGCATGGCCAGAGGTTCTTAATACAGCAGCCACAGTCATATCTGAAAAGTTACGTAATGAAGCCTGTTGTGAGTCCGTTTAGGCGGCGGGGTGTGTGTCTGTGTGTACATGTACACATGCCTTTTTGGACTCTGTCTCGAAGGTGGAGGGCAACATCTCTGGGAAGAGTTTGAGGAAGACCGGAAGAAGGAACTCCATGAAAGGAACGATGATAAACACTATGAAGGGCACCAGACGAAACAGATCGGCACAGGTCCGCATCAGCTAGAAACACAAAGAAAAACAATGGTCACAAAATGTGGAAGGGGGCAAGGGACAGTATTCATGTCAGCGCTCAAGTCTTTGGTGTGTGTGCATGTAAGATCCATTACACGTGTACTGAAGCTCTGACGGTCCTCTTCTAAAATAGCACAAATATAGTTTTACCATGGCATGTGCACAACATGGGTCACCGAGGGTGCACACACATTGCAATGCGTGTACTCCAGTCAGCGAGACACACAGTAACAGTATGTTCTCTTTCAATGATCAACCAGTTCTTCTCTCCATGAACCAACAGAAAGCTTATCTGAAATTTGCAAAGATATGTTCAGGGAAGAGCCAGCGCTTTTAATAAATGACATATCAGCTGAGAGTGACATGAGCAGAGCCAGCTTAGATAAAAAGAAATAAACAAATAAATATAAGACAGAACTGGGCTGATATCATCAGTCGACATTATCTCATAACAGATATGAGCAGTGTGAGTGTTTACATCGACCAATAAGTAACAAGACATTGCAGAAGGAGAAGACTGACAGGTTTATATTATAAAGTGTCACCCTCAGTCTATATCTTAATTTTGATAATTCAATTTGAAGGATCCTTAAGTGTTTATGTTTTTAGACTCTCAAATATCGATATCATCCTGACAATTCAATTATGTTGTGTTCTAATAAAGACATATCCCTTTTGAGTTCATTTTCTAGGTGTGTCATGACTGAAGTGCTGCTCTTTGTTGAATACAGCGTTTCAGATTCAGTATTTTGCTTTTGTTGGAAAAGAAGAGTCAATTTCCTGCCCAAATCTTCCGATACTGTGTAGCTGTATTGTACAGGAAATAATCTAAAATGAGAGGAGTCTCTGTCCATCTGTCTGCATGTCTCTGTCTGTCCTTTGATTTGTCTCAACAACTGTTCGTCCAATCGACTTTACGTTCGGTGGGTGTATTTCGGAGGACCCAAGGAAGTGCAGCTGTGAGTGTGAAGTTCGGATGAGTGAGACCAGAGACACAAAAGTCATTTAAAATGTAAATAAAAGGTCAATTCAGACTCTCAGAGGACAATCAATATTTAAAAGCTCCGATGTGATAGTGACAGGGGCTGCAACTAACAATTACTTTAATTAATAATTAATCTGCTGATTATTTTCCAATGGCAAAGGGCGGCAACTTAAAATGTCTTATGTTTAAATGTTTTATCCGACCATAAGTCCTACAAAGATATTTCGTTTACATAAGACAAAGAAAAGGAACAAAATGTCCTAAACTTTTAATCAACTATCAGAATATTTTCCAAGTAATCAGGTGAATATTAGATAATTGACTGCTTGTTTTTAGCTCCTACTGTGACAGTTATGACAAAATACTGCGTACAGTGAAAATGATTCAACCTACACAGGTAACAGCCTGTATATTAGTGTAAAACTGATCTTAGAACAGTCTTTTAACACAACACAGCAGATCACTAGCAGAACTGAAAGTCTTTCACAGCAGGATTAAAGTCACAGATTGACCTATTTCAGGTTTAAAAGGAGTTTTAACAGCGTCTTTGTTCCCTGCGGGTCAGTGAACAATGAGACGATACAGCTCCTTCTGATGGAAAACTGGTCTGACGGACACACTGTGGGTCACAATGCTTGAATCTGTTCATTCACAGCATGGTGTGCAGAAAACTGCATACCTGCTGCTCCTCCCACATGTGATACGACTTCGGGAACACACAGTACTCATTCCTTATTGACATGCAAAAGGTGTGAACAGTCAAAAAAACCCTGAAGCCATAAAATATCTCTCACTGATTTACTGATAATGACGCAGTGCGAGAGTGACAGACAGACAGAGGAGGGGAACCAGGAAAACAACTTCTAGAGCCGAGTCTTTTGTAATGACAGTGAAGAAACCAGACGACTGTAAAGGAACCAGACAGACATGTTGCTGTGACCTGAGGGCAGTATAACAAGATCAGACCGGGGCAAAACATTTCAAAGCTGAATTTAACCCAAAGTGTGCACAGTTACTTTCAGGTACATTAGTAATAGAAACAAGTAGGTTTAATGCGTCCATTGAAGGAGAGAGTCTTTGTTAATTATATTATAATTTAGGTCCGACTGAAGTATTTTTTTTGTTTATTTAAATATGAATTAACACTTTTGAGCAAAATATCCTCATCCTCTGTACAGGATACATTTCTTCTGGTTGAGTGTTCCTCTGAGTTGTGTTTGAGCTATTACACAATATAAAAATGGTCTTTGTCGGGTAAATATGTGACAATGCAACTAACAACTATTTCCTTTATCAATTCATGTGTTGATTCATTTTTGATTAATCAAAATTATGAAAAATTCTCAAACCCTATTTGAAGTCTAAATGTTTCTGGTTTTCTTCAATCAACAGTCCAGCACTGGAAGATAATTCGCTATAAGTCATGCTGGCAGACAGTGGCATGGCTCTCGGGATGACTAACAGTTACTTTTAGGTAAGTTCCTATTACAAACAGGTCGGTTTAATGGTTTCATGGACAGAAAAAGACATTTACTGCTCAATATCTGATGATTTATGAGCTACACGTTTTAGTAAAAGGAGCACATTTCCAAAGTATTGAAGTTATGTTCTTGTCTGGCATCATCTTTTCCCAGTGCAACAGTATTTCTGGTGACAAATCCATGTGGGCTGGGCTTGTGTATGTGGATAACAACTTGCTGACTATAAATTATGTAGATCCCTGTGCCTGACATTGCAGTTTACACTGGAAGATAAATAAACCCTGTAAGATTAGACAGACTGAATTTATTTAGGTTCTCTTACCCTTCTCCTCTCCCTGCGTGTGAGCAGTTGTCCATGCAGCAGCCTCCACACCATCCTGCCTGCAATCTTGATGTCGATGCCAAGTAACCGGAAGCCATTGTAGTAATGTTTTAACTCATCCACAATCCTCTGATACAGAGACTTCTTCAAGACTGCCCTCTCCTGCACCGGAGGAACGGCAGCTGCTGTGGTGGTGGTGGTGCTGGTGGACGTCGGAGCGGGAGCTGATGGCGGTTGAGACTGGGGTGCAGCAGCCACAGAGTCCTGTTTCGCTCCTAGAGAAGCATCCTGGGTAGCAGCTGGTGAATCCTTAGCATCCTCTTGTTTTATGTCTTGGAGCCAAACACCTGAGCTGTGTAGAGAGCGGGCGAGCAGGGCGGAGTTGTGGCCACGGCAGAGGGCGTGGCCTCTGTAACAGTGGTTGTTGCCATAGCGGGAGTGCCTGAGCGTGAGCTGGGATGAGACGTGGCGGGGAGGGTCTATGTGGAGATAGGCTTTGGAAGACAGAGAGGAACAGCTGTTCCTCTTGGATAACAAATATGATCCTCTGTTGACAGAAACAAGAAAAACTGGTTAGTTCTGATAAAATACTGTGAAAGGTAGTGCTGCTAGAGAAAGGAAAGAAAGTACAAGATGGTGCTTAAATGTTGATTTGATGAACTGATCAGCTGATCAACAATACACAAGCAGAATTTTGATAATTGCCTATATATGTATTAAGTGATAATTAATAACTAAAGTAAAAGTGTCAAACAGTTTCTGCTTTCAGCTTCTCGTGTTTCACATCATCGTAAAGTGAAAACTACTGGATTTTTAGACCTCTCTGTAGACCCTCGAGCTGCAACAATTAGTCAGTAACAAAAACTTCAACATTTGCTTTATTCTGTTTTATATCTTTAGAAATTAGATATTATATTGGGTTTTTCACTGTTGATTGGGCAAAATAAGATTGGAGGATGGCACCTAGGGCTCTAGGAAATTTTGATGGCGAGTTTTCACTATTTTCAGACTATTTCATAGTGATGAAAAAGAAAATAATCTGCAGATTAATTAAAATAAAAGTCATCCTTAGTTACAGCCCTAATTGACTCCACTAGCTTGTATGTTGATATACGATTATCCTAGTAATCAAAACATGAGCTGCCAAATAAAATATAAACCAAGAGTCTTCAAAGTGCGAAACCCAAGTTATTAAGTTATTTATGAAAATACAAAAATACAGAAAAGCAGCAAATTCCTACCTGAAAAACTGGGACTTTGAAAAATGGCTTCAAGTATTAATATAATATCACAAACACTGCTGATAAATTAATGACTAACCAACTTATTTTAGCACCACACCACACAGAGTATAGCTGTCAAACAGACTTGTCACTGTCTGAACTTGAGGCAGCTTAAAGCAAAACTTATTATGTTCCTCTGATGTATGTGCTGCTCTAATGTTTAACTAGCCACCTTTGTTCTGTGTGAGCATCAGTAAAATGTTCACAAATCAAAAATTTTCCAGATGTTATGGCTGCAGTCCGGAGTACAAGAGTAATATACAGGTAGGTTTAAGCAACTCCCTCGAAACAGATCATCATCTTCTGTTGTATGTATTTGTGATTTAGGGAAAGTGACGTTAAGCAAGAACAAACAATATGCAAAGAGTGCTCGAGAATTGTGTCTGCGCTGCAAAGCAAGACAACTAACTTGTTGAACATCCCGAAAAACAAACCACAAACCATTAACGTTAATTCACTGAATCACTGTCCTTGTTCAGCATCAACTCAGACATCCACAATGGCGATGCTGTTCAGTGTGTCACTGTATATATCCAGTGAAAATGAAAGCAGTGCTCTGGTGATTTCATTTTGGGTTATAAGTTTTGGTAATTTTTTATTTATATTTTGCTTCTTGCTTATTTTGATGCAACGATTTGTACATTAGCAGAAATGTAGTACAACATGGACGTGAAAGCAGTGATCACCTTATTTAAATGTTTATTTAAAAGTGTAATAAAAATATTTCATCCCTAAAAATCAATATGATCTCAATACTGTGCTATCAAAATAATTGGAATTACGAGTTTTGCCACAGTCTTGCAGCCCCATTATCAACTGAGATGTGAAACTAAAAACTATTAATACAAAAAAAGGAAAGAAAAATCCAAAAATTTACTCGAGCCTCTCCAGTCAGCTGCTTCTGGGAAACATTAATCTAACCTAAACATGTTCAGATCTAGTATCTACAGCACGGATAGGTTTTAATCTAGTTAACCGCGAGTGCAGTTCACAACTGGCATCCGAATAAACCTCAACTTGTAATCAAATCTCTGTCCACACAGTCACTGCTATGAAAAAAAGCATTAGCAGCAGTTTTCAACCTGCGCGTCATGAACCCAGCTCAGGGTCACTTGATATGCTGACAGAGATACAACAGATTTCAAGAGTGTTCTTGTAAACAAACAAAGAGGCATGTTTACATTGACCAAAACACATTGTGTGTTTCCTTGAGGTCTAACAAATGTGTTGAATGCATTTCTATCTTCAGAACACATTTTATGTTTTAAATCCTGCATTGTTTACATCCACGTTTGCTCACACATTGCTGTGTTTCCTAGTGTGTTACTGGCACTTATTGTCAGAATAGTGTGAAACCACAAAACCGACACTGACACTACTAGAGGTGAAACATCACAGGGAACCTTTAATAAGAATATATATACAGTAGATATCTTCTATCACATGTATTTATAGCAATGTTGGATGATCCAATACAACAACTCTGCCATAAATTCAACTTCTCCTAAGTTTATAATGTTTAAATTTTTCATGTTTATTGTTGAGGTTGTAGTTTGCAGTTGTTTAAAACTGGACTGCATTATATTGAGGTGTTTCTAATATTTTGCCCACTCTGTTTACACTCATGAGAGGGCCCAAATAATAGGAATACCTTTCAATATTCAATATGCACTCCTGTACAACAACAGCACCCACTAAGACCTTAATAATAAACATAAAGTAGAGTTGATACCTCTCTGACAGTGTCAAGAATAACTTAAAGATTATAAGCTTTGTAATAGTTTAATTTATGGCACATTGGATTGTTCAATTTTACCTAATGAAGTGGACGGTTGGTGTATGCCAGGGTTCTACAATATATATTAGATATCTTCTATCACATATGTCTGTAAATTTATATAACAATGTTAGACAGTTTCTACAGACTCAACTGAAAAAATAACC
This sequence comes from Sciaenops ocellatus, assembly GCA_033000465.1. Lineage (NCBI taxonomy): Eukaryota > Metazoa > Chordata > Actinopteri > Sciaenidae > Sciaenops > Sciaenops ocellatus. The sequence continues at coordinate 17,078,941 of CP136880.1, read as the reverse complement.
AGATAGAAAGGACTGTATTTCGCTGATCACAGGAAAAATACTTGATGTAAAAGCATAGTTAACTTAGTATAAGTATAATTCAATATAGTTATTATACGTTTTTTGTTGACACTGTCAGAGAGGTAATAACTCTACCTTATGTTTATTACTGAGGTCTTGGTGGGTGCTGTTGTTGAACAGGAGTGTATTATATTGAGAGACGTTTCTAATATTTTGGCCCTCTCATGTATGCAAACTGGGTAGCCAAAATATTAGAAACATCTCTCAATATAATGCACTCCTGTTTAACACTAATGCAAATTACAACCTCAATAGTAAACATAATTAAATGAATACCTCTTTATGGCAGAGTTGTTGTATTGGATCAAGTGTACGTAATGAAGTGGCTGGTTGATGTATATCTTCACATCATATGACCATGTTACCGACCCCAATGTACAACTGAGTTAAAGCTGTGTAACTGGGTCATGATGAGTATTTAGGAAGGTAAAAGCGAGGACAGGCCAGTCCTATCAGCTGACACTGTGAGGCAAACTGAACTGTCTTCTCCCCTGGTAGTCCTGTTTGTGATCTTACATCATCAGTTCAGCTTATCTCGTGTGTGTGTGTGTGTGTGTGTGTGTGTGACTGGAGCCATGAGACTCATTGAATAGGCCAGCAGACACAATGTAAACAGACTCTCCTTCAACACAGTAAACACTGTTTTCTTTTTTTACTGCTTACCTTGATCTTGTGACTGCCAGGAGCACCTGGTGACTAAAGACGGCCATTGCAGGAGCAGATTACAGTGATCTGTTGAAACACATGGAGACACACAGAGAGAGAGGGAGGGAGAGAGAGGGAGCATGCAGGTGTCTGATTACAATCCACTCATATGGTGCCGCAGCAACAGGCTGACTGGAAAAATACAAAAAGCAGAGTCCGTCCGGTCACACACAAACACAAACACACACGCTGCTGCCAAACACACATATAAAACAGACGCCATGTTTACCTAACAATGAATGTATATAACAAAGTTAGCATGAGCACAGGCGGGCAGCATGTTGGCTTCATATTATGTAACAACACAACCGCACCACTCGTTATGCATCTGTCACATTACAATCAAACAACGTGACGCTCAGCTGCTTAATTTTACACTAAAACCCACAAATAGTCTAAAGCAACGATAGAAATATGTAAACACACTCACATGTGCTACACAGACCTCTCTGTTAAGTGACACAGCCACGGTTAAATGGACGTAAGCTATAACGCTAATTTAAAGTCACGCATCATTTTTGGTAATTTTCCACTAACGTTAGCTACCAAACTAACCCCCAACTCAGATATCACAAATATCTTAAAAACTACACAACCATCACTCCTCTAGAAAGCGTTAAAACTCACCGGTACTTTAAAAAAAAAATCAGATTAGCATCATGCTAGCGAAGTCGCCGCTAGCTATGGGCTATAACCGTCTGCTAGCTCTGCCGGTTAGCCAGTGAGCTAGGCTAGGCTAGCTGGTGAAATGGCAGTCGGCGGATGACGAGCTGACTAACCTCCAGCGTCAATGACGGAGCTATGGCTGCCGCTGCTGCCGCTGCTGACTGGGCGTTGTAAGGCTTCTCGGTGAGACGTGAATAATGTAATCCATCCACAACAATCGGTTGTGGTAAACGAGAGCGACGAAAGTGACTCCTGGTGAGGTGATAAACCCATTTACGGTGGGTTTATACGTTTAAATCTCCTGTGGATGCGTCGTTGTTTCAGCTCCTGACCGTCCCCGCTGTGCGTGTGCAGCCTTCCCAGGCAGCTGCACTGACAGACCCGCACGGTACATGCGTGAATGTTGTGTGACCGAGGATCGTGTGTTTGACAAGATGATCACTCGGTGGTTTAAAGAAAACTGTACCACCCCTCCTTACTCAGTTCAAGTTAGTCAATCAGATGTTTTATTTTAAAGAAAGTAATATATTATATTACTTATATCTTCCAAATTTCCTTCTCTTGTGGCAAAACCAATGAATACAATTAATAAAAATTAATCCCACTGTTACTTAAAGGTACAATATGTAAGATATTTATTAAATCGTAACATGAATATGCTGTGTCATCAGAGATTAATAAAACATGCTCCACTCAAATACAAGCTTCTTGACAAATTACTATAGTCAGTATGTTTCTTATTTTGAAGTTTGCCTTGACGGACTGTTTTTGTTTTGTTCTGTGTGTTTTGATCCAGCTTGATAACTGCCAGATATGAAAAGTACTACAGCCATGGAAGCAAACAAAGTGGATCAACAGAGTAAACGTTAGATTCTGCCCGTCCTAAAAATCTCCATGAGCAGACACGTGTTAAAACACGGTAAATATTGGAGATGATCTGGAAGATAAAGACTGTTTAGAGTCCAAAAGGACCCAGAGGGTTTCCACCTGATTTCCTCTGTAAATCAAAAAATATCTCATCTTAATTCTGATATTTTAACTAGAAAAACATTGATTTTGTTTCCCACAAAATAGATTCACAATAAATTTGAAGCCACAGGTTACAATTATTTGAGATTTGAAAGATGGGCGTCATGTAGACTGGCTTTACAAGAACTGAGATTACTCTTCAGCTGCAGACCCATGTGTGATGATTTAATTGTATATAGTTTTGATCTCTATTTCTTATTTCTATATTTTACTTTTTATATAGTTTTCTATTTTTATCTTTGCACAGGTTTAATTTAAATTAAGATTTTTCTTATAGGTCTAACTTTCATGCATGTTTACTGTGTCTCATGCTGCTACTGGATGCTTGAATTTCACTCAGGATCAATAAAGTATCTATTTATCTGATAACCAATATGCAAAGTATATTAAATGCAGTTTCACCTTTGTGCAGCTTTCAAACACTGTCAGCTTATTTGTTTACCATGTGGCTGGTGAAGAGGGCCAGTGAGCTCTGTATATTTCTAACAAATTTGTGCAAAAAACCAGGACAGTAAATCTGGAACTTATAGTTTAGACTCTTGTGTGGTTACTTCAGACTTTTTTTTTTTTTTTTTTATCTTTCCTGGTCAAACTTTGCTGACCGCAGCTTAATTTCTCAAAGTTAGCCAGCCAGGAGCCTAATTTATTCAGCAACAAATTCAGTACAAATCTCCAAGGGATGACAGTGAGCAATGTGGATTTTGGTGATTACTGGCCACTCTTTACCCTCTTAGTTTTGAAATGTGTTTTACTGTACAAATCCATTAAAAATAATTGTAAAACTATGAGTCGCCAAGCAATCAACCTCATGTACATAAAACAACCTGCTATAAAGCATATTTATTTCAGCATCCTTTGCACTCTGCACTATTGCCTACTTCTTATTCTGCTTCCAAATGTTATTGTTGAATTGCTATATATCTGTACATAATAGTATAGTGTTTATGTTTGCCTGTTGAGCTCCTTGTTTTTAGCTGTATGTATGTCTATAACTGTATGTACATTGAGAGCAAAGTGAAGCCCTTGTATGTGTACACATACCTGCCCAATAAAAGTGATTCTGATTGTCCTAATTGATGTTTATGTTAATGATTATTGCTCAAATCATCACTATCAAACCGAGCTATCTCCGTGAAAACTCAGCAAACTCCACCTTCCAATGAAGATGATCAAATGTGGGATAAAAACCTCAGAAACCTCAGTGGGATAAAAAAAAAACTCAAGTGGACCTTGAGTTAAGATTTTTTGAGTACTGTTTCCAACAGATGTTTTTAAATATAAAGTTCAGGTAGCACCACCATATAAACATCTATTATCCTAAAAGTTGTGTGCTGCACACTAACATACTAACTATAAAAAAAAAAAAAAGTGAGACAGAGTGAGAGGTCTTTATGTTTCCTCTCCTCTCAGCTACAGATCAGGCGAGGAGGCGTGTAACAGCCAATCAGAGCTGCTGGTGCAAACGTAACTTCAGCATCCGCATCGCGTTTTGATCAGGGTGGGAAATAAAAGATAAAAACAATTATCTAGTACCGTTCACACCCTTTATCATAAAATGACACGATGACAGTAAAATAAATAAATAAATAAAAATAAGAGTGTGTCTTTATTTGTTCGGTTGTTTGCATGTTTTCCACATCATCACTACATCCTCATATCAAACACTGTGTTTCATTTTCGTTTTTCAAGTGTAGGTGGGACTTTTTATTATTGCATTTGATCTTCTTCCCTTTTTTTCTCTGCGTGCATGAGAAGTGAACTACACATCCCGGGGTGCTCCTGATAACCCCTCCGGTGTGGATCTGTGTGATTTGGCGCTGAAGAAGAAGAAGAAGAAGGAGAAGAAGAGGAGCAGGAGGGAGCAGGCCTGCACTTAACAGGGTGCTTTTGTTGAACACAGAGGAAAGAGGGCGAGCTAGAGCTGCTTACAATCATTACCGTGAAGAAGAAGACACCGGGAGAGAGGGGGTGCATTTGAGATTTGAACATATCTTTCACTAAAACGCTCCAGCCCTTACACTGAGGAGGAAGAGCCAAGCATTGGGATTGGGCAGCGACCAGATAGCGTAACACCCCCCTCCTCCTGCTCTCTGTTGAGACTTGCGTTAAAACGAAAAAGGAAAAAAGGGCCTGCGCTTTATCTTTAAAACACAGGATATATATATTTTTTCATTTTTGTTTTCTTATAGATTAAACGAGGAAGCGTTGCTGGCTGGTGTATGTGTTTAGAATGGGACACGCTGAAGGTATTGACATTTTATTTAATAATATTTCCCTGCATCTCCTCGACTCGGCATCAAAATCTGTGCTCTCTCTCCTCTTTAGCAATAAGCGTGTTTGCCATAGCCGCCGCCGCTGCTGCTGCTGCATGTTGTTGTCGTCCCCCTCCTCCTCACCCTCTCTTGTCTCCGCACTGACTGTTTTTTTTTTTTTTTTTTTTAGTCGTAGCTGGGCTTATTTTCAGGCACATCTCCCCTCCAAACGTCCAGTGATGGAGGTATAATCACGCCAGACAAATTTGATTTAAAGGGGCAAAGGCAGCCATATTGGCAAAGGAATGTTAGCCTAGCCAACATTAGCTTCCCTCCTCCCTCTCTTTCATCTCCTCTCATGTGTGATGCTCATAAACGGACAAACAATGACTGCTGCCGCCTGGATGTGTGTGTCCGAAGATAAACGATCATATCACCGTGTAGTGTTTGTGTTTTTTTAATGGTTAGAAACGGCTCACTTTATCTTTTCCAAGACGGTCTCTCCCCCCCCCCCCCCTTCTCTCTCTCTCTTTTGATGCCAGGTAGCTTCAGGCTAACATCGCAGAAAGCTATAAGATCATTCAGTGAAACATGTTTTTAGGTCTGCGCAGGCGTTTTTAAAACACAACCACACAGTTGTAACCAAGTATTGTGTTTATATAAACCCCAAAATAGCACCACAAGTCGATATGTGTAGCTAATGACCGTTAGTTGACACCTTATGGATGTTTACACCACCGTTATCCACCTTTGGCAGCCTGAGTCTTAGCCTCAAATTAAACCACAATCACCGTGAGGGTGAGAGCCTCCACACTTTTAACCCGATGAATTAATCACGACGGATATTAAAAATGTCAGGAGAGGAGGGCAAAGCAGATACTGGTAGCCGCTCTTTGTTTTGTTTTGTGATAGCAGGCCACCATGTGTTTGTGTTGATGAAATAAAACACTCAAAATGATCTAAAGCTTGTGAACAGAGGCACTACACTGATGATTAATGGCTGTTAAATGAGGAACCCACAAAACTTCTCAGGCAGATGAAGAGCAGCTGTCTGGAGTTTGCTTTGTGTTTAGAGAGAAAACTTAATGGATGGTGATTTTTTTGTTTGTTTTTTGTTTGAGGATTTGCCATGTTTTGACTATACAAGTCCACTTTACTGTCCACTGGCATCTAACATCCAGACAGCCCTGCGAGTTTATCTGGGCTTAGACTAACAATCATTTTTCATTCTTGATTAATCTGCAGATTACTGTAATGCATTGATTAATTGTTTGGGCTGTGAAATAGGGAAAAGAGGCCAAGTAAACATAATTTAATTGCTAGTTTTGTCTAAACAACAGTCCAAAACTCAAAGATATTCAGTTTACTATTATAGAGGATTAAACAAATGAAACCAGTGAATTTTGCCAGTTCCTCTTGAAATAGTACTGAAGTAATTATCAGAAATGTTCAGTCAATCTACTAATCTTTTCAGCTCTTAAATTTATTAGGAGCTGAGGTTACTGTATGTGTTTGCAGGAAGGTGCTACATGTCACATAATATCGTTTGACTTCTTAAAGCATCAAGGCCACTTGTTGGCAATTATTTTGTCTGCTTCACATACAAATTTGTTTGCATATATGCACCACTAATGCGCCGTATTACATGAAATGGTAAGGGAAGGTGCTACATTTCTTTAAACATTATTTTTTGCAGGCTGAAATATGACTTGCAGCAAAAGTTCCCAGCTGGAATCAAACTGTGGATGCATTTATATGTTGTGCAGGTGTACATCTGAAGGCCACCGGGATGTCCGACTTTCTCTTGAGGCCCTGTCTTTGCTGTACAGGTTCCATGTGTCCAAATCTATGTTTTAAAAGTTCCAATTTTATTATGCCTGTGTGGTACATATTCCTAAATACATTTATGTTTCATTAAATTACCACAAACCAGCTGACACGGGATAGTATCCCAGAATAGGAGCAGTGGTACGTTTCTGGGCCTCTGGGGGAAAATATTATGAAGCTGCCATGTGTAGTCTGCAGTATGCACTGTATCTGTTGGACACTTGAACACAAGCTATACATACACAGTGCATAGACAATGGCAATAACCTGGGGGTCAACAATGACCCAGAAAGGGTCATGCAGAGAATAGATTTGATATAGTGCTCCATGTTCTATCATTTCTTAGGTCATCTTAGAGGATAAATGAGATGATTCCAGTAATTTGCACAGTAATAAACACAGTGTGTAGTCGTCATAATGATTTAATCAGAGCCTACATGTGTCTCATTTGATTGTATATTCCTCCGTCAACAGGTCCAGTCAAAGAAAAAGACAGTTAAGGATGCAGGAGCCCAACAATGGATTTCTCCTTCTCTTTCATGCAAGGGATCATGGGAAATACAATTCAGCAACCCCCTCAGCTCATTGACTCAGCCAACATCAGACAGGAAGGCACCTGCGACACCGGCAGTGACCCGGGCGAGGATGGTGGACCCTCCTACGATGCTGCCCTGGATGCAGAGTTTTCCTACCCGCCCTCGGCCTCGGAGGACATGTCGCAGGTCTCCAACGGCTACCCGCCGGGTCTGGGCATGTACGAGCCGCAGGCCAAGTTCTCCATGTACTCGCAGTTCCCCAACGGCTCGGCTAACGGCTACGGGGCCATACGGAGCTACGGAGAACACGGCCTCATGCCGGGGGAGAGTACGGTCCTGAGAGGTCCGGGCCTCCAGGAGAGACCTTTGTCTCCTGTTTCTCCCCCGCTCTCTACACATCACCCTCACCTCCACCACCATCATCACCACCCCCATCACCACCACCACCACGCACACCACTTCCACTCAAACCCACCTCATCTACATACCCACGCGCACCCACAGAGTCCCCCGCCGCCACCGCTTCCTTCCCAGCACCACCTGTCCCAGACGCCTCACATCATGACCCACACTCTCCCTCCGCCTCCCCCATTACATCTGCCTTCCTCCAGTCCTCCTCCCTCACTTGTGGACAGTACCCCCTCTTCTCAACCGTCCCACACTCCGTCCAACACTCCTGGTGGGGTGCTAAAGAAAACCAGCTCTCCAGAGATCAAGCTGAAGATCATAAAGACGTATCAGAATGGAAAAGAGCTGTTTGAATCTGCGCTGTGTGGAGATCTGCTGCAGGAGCTGCAGGTAATGCATGCATGAGCACGTCAGTTACACGCACAAACTCACACACACTCACACACAGGACTTGAGTCTCTGTATTTCTTTGTACATGATTTACTGCAAAGATCCTATTCATTTAGGATGAGAGTGAATAATCTTCTGTATGTTATGACATGAACATGTAATGAACATGTACACTTGATGTTAAAGCTGAAGTGATTAGTTGCTTAATTATTTAGTTAATCAAGAGAAAATGAATTGCCCTCAATTATACAAATGTACAAAAATAGTAAACATGAGCTGTTCCAGCTTCCTATAAGAGGATCTGATGTTTCTCTGTTTTATTTCATAGTAAATGAATCATCTTTGAGTTTTAATCAAAACAAGAAATTTGAAGATTGCGTTTTGGGAAATTCTGATGGGCATTTTCTGAACAAATTCATAATAAAAAGTAATGATTATTGCTACATGACAAGCTTTTTGAGTAGAAAACCTTTGCCATTCTTGACCTTGGCTAAAAAAATCTTAACTCCAGGCCCACGTACCAGCTTTTAACAACATCTCACACATCTCTCCATCCATGTAAGCATACACCTCTTTGCTGGTTTTATGATTTCTAAAATCTTGCTTTTCTCCTTGGATGTTTTTATTAATGTTTGCAAATCAACAGATCTACACCTCTAGCCATTGTAGCTCATTTCTGCAGTCAAACTTTATAGTCAAATAAGAGTATAGTGAATAGGTAGAGCATACTAAAGTATAAAGAGTAAGAGCATAGCCTGATCATACCACATCCTATCTTATCACTGCATCGCGTGACTATTTATTGTATATGTATCATTTGTTTTACCACTGTTCATAGATAACTTTGTTCAGAAGATAAATTCATCTGTTATGTCAAGTTTATTTACCGGAGTCCAAATAAACATAAGTAATTTACTGAGACATGTGATGCATCTACAGAGACTTGGCAAAGTTCTTCCCAAACCCTGGACAGGGGCAACCAAAAGTATTATTTACAAATATTTAGAGCTGCAACAATTATTTTAATTATTGATTAAAGAAATATTTTTTTTACATACTTTAAAGGCGTCTCATTAAAATTGATGTGGGATTGTTACACTGTGGTCATCTTCATCTTCTCAAAAAGAAGTAGATATCTGAGAAGACAGAGATCTGTTTTTAAGTCACCTTCATAGAAAAAGCAAAAAGTTAACTACTATCCCTTTTCTTTTCGTTTTCTTCAGAAGGAGTCTCAGAAGAACGAGGCCGCTCAGATGCAGCGCAGACACGAGAGGAAGAAGGAGAAGAGGAAAAAAAGTGCGAGGCTGCAGCTTCAGGTCCAGGAACAGAGCCTGGACCACAGCCAAACACAGGCAGGTACCACAGGCCAGACGGAGGACATCCACATCCAGCCTGAACTGATAGAAACACCCCCAGCACAGACAGAGAAGCCTCAGAAGACCGTTATCAAAACTGAACCAAAGACGCCAAAGGCAAGCGCGTGACTGTTCTCTCTCTATAGTAGTCTGAGTGTTTTGCACACAGTTACTGCAGATTGTCAGAAATCCTCTTGTCATTGTTTGGATTTTGAAAGCGACTTGTTCATATTCATATTCATGTTTAGGTTCCGAAGGTCCACCATCCATCAGTGATCCAAGAGACGGGCTTCTGTAAGGAGTTTGTGATAGGAGATCTGGTGTGGTCCAAGGTGGGCACCTACCCCTGGTGGCCCTGCATGGTCTCCTCTGACCCGCAGATGAAGGTCCATACTCGTATCAACACTAGAGGTATGAACACATGTGCACCAAAAATCACTCCTAACGCTCTGCCTGTTTTACTTCACAAATGTATAAAAAGTGTAATGACACAAACACTGCAGCTTGTTTTCTTTTCTATGTCACCCCAAAGGTCACAGAGAGTATCACGTCCAGTTTTTTGGTAGTGTCGCTGAGCGAGCATGGATCCATGAGAAGAGGATAGTCATGTACCAGGGGAAGCAACAGTTTGATGAGCTGCAAGCGGAGACTCTGCGCAAGGCCACAAACCCTGTAGAGAAACACAAAGTACGTCTGAGAAATACTGTCAGGCTGGTCTAGTATAAAGATACTTAACTTCTATGTGTTCCCTAAAGAACTTGCCAGGTTTAAGGTCTCTTTTTTTTCTACTGTTTGTCATTTGAAATCATTCATATTCAGTCATTTGTATTCTTTATGTGATTAGAGTGAATTACGGTGAGCAGTGTCCTCTGACAGCAGAAAAGTAATTTTGGATCAATAGTGAAACAAAATCTGGGTACTTTTTGGCTCAAAATCTGAATCATTTTATGATGAAACTGTTTCCAAATTACCTCATGCATTGTACATTTTTTGCATTAGTCTTTTTTAAACCATCATGGATAACACCTATTTGGCTAGGACAATGTTGATGTTCATCAGTTGTTCTGCATCTTTTTGATGTTTTCTTCTCCAGCTTCTGAAGCCTATCCCTCAGCGGGAACGTTCTCAGTGGGAGGTGGGAGTGGGCCATGCCGAGGACGCCTTTGTGATGTCGCGACAGGAGCGAATTGACAACTACACCTTCATCTATGTTGACCCAGACCCTAATGAAGCCCCGCCCAGCAAGAAACCCAACATCAGAGCTGAGAAACGAAGCCGGCGCTCGAGCGGTTCAATCAGTAAGAAGGAAGACGGAGGAGTGAAATCACCAGACAGGGAGCAGCCGCCGAGGAGGCAATTGCCACGCAGACAGTGTAGTGTTTCAAATGCGGACGATAACACGAACTCCCAGGCCTCAAATGAAGAAAAGAACCAGAGGGGGGACCAGCGTAAGGCTGGCTCCCCAAAGCAGAACGCTGGTTGTGATGCACGAACACGGCAGGACTCACCGCCACCAGTCAGGGCCTGGAAGACAGCAGCCGCCAGAAAACTGCTGCCTCTCTCCATCACTATGAAGAGGTTGAACGTGGAGATCACAAAGTGTGACTGGCCTCTCCTGCAGAAAAAAGCAGCTCCATCTCCAAAAAAAGAAGAAGAGAAGGAAGAGAGAGTGGAGAGAGAGGCGAGGCAGCCCGACCTGGGATACTGCTCCCCTGAGGTTGGTGTGATTCAGACAGAACAATGTATACATGACAGACTTATCCTGTGAGGATCTTTCAAATGTTGGTGCTTTCAACAGGACAGCAGAGCTAAACCTGAGCCGAGTCCTGAGGAGGAGGATGATGGGGATGAAGGAGAGGAAGAGGGGGAGGAGAGGAGAGGCTCCCCCGCCAGTCGGAGGAGCGAAGAAGGAGGAATGCAGCAGACCTCCTCTCCTGGCTCACACCACAGTAGTCCACAAGGTTGGTAAAGCGCAGACCTGCAGGGTGTTTTAGTTTGATGAATAATTGACGTATAAAGTCAGTAAGAGATACAGCTCAATATCTTTCTGTGTTTTCAGGTTCTCAGGAGAGGAAGCTGCAGCGGCGGTCAGTCAGGAGCAGGTCTGAGTCAGAGAGAGGCGGCGATCCCGTCCCTAAGAAGAAAACCAAAAAAGAACAGGTATAAGTCTACCGTAGCTTGGTGTTAAGATTAAAAAAAAGCACAAATGTAATGTTCATAACTTGATTTGGACTGAATACATTACCTATACACTGTGGAGCATTGTGAGGGCATTTCATATTTTCATACAGCGCTAATGTCAGTCCGAACATCGCCTAATCTGCCTCCACCTGTATCAAAATTACCACCATGATGACCTAAACTTCACGTTTAACCTCCTCACAGGCGGAAATGGCTCCTGAGACCACACTGAGGACGGGCTCACAGAAAGGTATGAGATCCTGTTATTACTCCTGCTCTAAACCTCTGCGGTGGGAACTCCTTATACTTCTAAAAAGTGTAGTCCATCTTTTTTTAATTTACCCCCCTGTGTGATCCTCTAGGAGCCAGTGAGATCTCAGATGCCTGCAAGCCCCTGAAGAAGCGAAGCAGAGCGTCAACAGATGTGGAGATGGCTTCTTCTCAGTACAGAGACACTTCTGATTCTGACTCTAGAGGCCTCAATGACCCCCAGGTAGGCTTGGAAACTATGCAGAGAAATATCCACAAACCTAAAGAGGAAAATAAAGTTTATCCTCCACACAGAATACAACATACATTAGAGGAAAAAGTGAACCCATTCTCAGTTTTCAGCAGTGTGCAATCAGTCGATGAATCAACAGAAAATTAATCTGCAACAATTTTGATTTATAGTTTTAAGGTGATTAAAGCAGAAATTGTGCTTCCAGCTTCTCAAATGTGAATATTTTCCAGTTTTCATTATATTTATTGGTTGGACAAAAGACATTTGAAAACATCACCATGGATGGTCAACCACAGTTGGCTTTAGATTCTTTTACACAAAACACAGACACGCTTGCTCTTTCTTTTTTATCACACAGGGTTTATTCGGGAAGAGTCTTGATAGTCCAGCAGCAGCAGATGCAGACGCTTCAGATACTCAGTCTGTAGACTCCGGCTTGTCCCGTCAGGACAGCAGCACCGGCAAGCGAGACACCGTCTGCCAGGTTAGCGCTGCTCATAATCCAACACTGTTGCGCTCTCTTTCTTCTAAAAGCTTACAGGTATTGAGTAATATGATGTTGTTGTGTATAGATCTGTGAGGTGTATGGAGAGGGTTTGGTGGTGTGTGAAGGTGACTGCAACAGACAGTTTCACCTGGAGTGTCTTGGTCTGACGTCCCTACCTGAAGGCAGATTCACCTGCTTGGAATGTAGAAATGGTGAGTGGCTCAAAATACAGCTTCTCTATCACATGTGTTGTGTTTGACGCTTTACTATCACAGACTCTCTGTCATTCTTTTTCTAGGCAATCATTCATGTTTTAGCTGTAAAACAGCAGGCCGAGAGGTGACACGCTGCTCTGTGTCTGGATGCGGCTGTTACTACCATGAGGACTGTGTCCGTAAGCTCCCGGGGGCCACCAGCAGTCCAGGCGGGAGCTTCACCTGTCCCCAGCACAGCTGCTCTACCTGCTGCCTGGAGAGAGACCTGCAACGAGCCAGTAAAGGTAAAATGGCTTCTTCTTCATTTTTTAGCTTCTCTGATTTCCTGTTTGAGTCAGCAGTGGGAGCTGTGTGGCAATGAACCGCTGCTACATCAGCAAAGTGTGAATAAAATGTTTAAAAAACAAAACTTTGATTTTTTTTTTTTTTTTTTTTCCATTTCAGTTTTTAGCTGATGTTATTGAGCAATACAAAACAGACTCAAATAATGAGAAGGTCAAGGCTCATTTCCTTATTAGAATATACAAAAAGAGAAGTACAAGAGGAAGAAGACAAAAAGCTGACAAAAAGGTGCTACTTTACCTTGACTGAAATCTTTTTGCTGCATTTTCCTGCAGAATATTTGGTGACACAATCGTGCCCACCTCAAACTAAAAGTACTCTTTTCAGTTTGAGGCGAGAGACACCTGGAGGATACTGACTGTTATGAAGTAATCGCCGTGTTCCTGGAAATGTCTTTATATTATAGTGCATTATCCTGCTGGATATATCCCATCTGAGAAAGGGAAGCGATGCACTGTGTTTGCAACAAAGGTTCAGTGTCTTGTGGTTGCATAATGACCCTCAGATGGTGAGGTGCCAAACATGTGCCTAGAAAACATGTGCTAAGTGCATAGTTAAGAATAGCTGGAAAGCATTTTAACTTTAGCATTTTTAACATAGCAATGGAGAGGAAAACCCCACAAAGACTCATCTCAAATAACATTATTCAGCGAATTCTGTTAAATACTGTGTTTGTGTATATGTGTACAGTCTGTTGCATCAGTCATAGTTGTATTGTTACGAATTTGTCCATACAGTTGATAGCAGTGATTCCAAATGTTTTGAGTTATTAGCAGAGACATTTCCCCTCCAAGCTTCTGGGAGGGTTTCATTTAAATAACTGTCTGAGTCTCAAAAAAATGATCAAATATTTCACACAAAAATCAGAGGTAAGAGAAAAGTCCATGAAATAAATGTTAATTGTGTAGCAGACCTTCTTCTTTTCAACTCATTAAACATGTCACCACCCTTCATATTTATCTTGTAACCCTGCCCTGACTCAACTGATCCAAAACATCAAATGTGAATGTTCAGTGTCAAACCTTATTTAGCCTTTTTTGTTGTTAATGAAGCAAAGAGGAACGACTTTAAAGACTGAATCAACCCCCCCCCAAAAAAAGCACCAAGTGTTCATAACATTTTCTTTAATTACAGCTGGAGCCCATAAAGGAGTCTGACCTAATTTATTCTTAAAACTCTGCACCTTTCCACAGCTCTGTGTGTGCTATATCACAGACTAGTGGACGGAGTGAGCCGTTCACAAAAACATTGTACATGTGAAGTGTGAAAAAGGTCAAAAGTCACCCCCTCTCCTCTGCTTCCCGTCCAGGACGCCTGATGCGTTGTATCCGCTGTCCGGTGGCATATCACACAGGAGACAGCTGCGTGGCGGCGGGCAGCGTCGCCCTCACCCATCACATCATGATCTGCAGCAGCCACAGCAGCGCCAAGAGGAACGGCCTCCTCACCTCCCCCATCAACGTGGGCTGGTGCTTCCTGTGTGCCAGAGGTAAGCTCCCACAACTGTACGCACTAACAGCCTTCCTCTCCTACAGCCATGACCCTGAAGAGACGGAGCAGACAGATGTGGAAGTTGTACATTTTAGAACACTTTATGATTACGCTCCCAGGCTGATTTTAGTCCTGTGACTTTTTGCTTGGAGTATAACCATTTTGGTGCTCACATACTTTGTTTAGATATTTTCTGTTTAGATATTTTATCTTTTAATATTACATGTTTCATGTTTGGCATTGTTGTTCATGAATAGCAGTGCTGTGAAATGTAATGTTTGTTCTCCATCACGATACTAATACTATGAATGATCCAGGCTGTTACACTGCACTCCACTTAAAAGAATCCCATCTGTCCTGGATGGTGATGAGTGAGAAAACACTTAACCAGTTTAGGTCTGATGTCTTTTCCTTGTTAATAAGTTGAGTGCACTGTTTGGCCTCTTTGTGTTGGGACAAACTTTGTTTTACTTGTTTCTTCTGTGTGCGCGTGTATGTGCGAGAGACTGTGCGTGTGTGTTTGTTCTTTCTCTTCTTTTTGTGAATTTTGGGTAATTTTTTCGAGTTTGACTGCGGCTCACCCCCGTCTCTTCCTGTGTGTCTTGTGTAGGGCTGTTAGTGCAAGACCTTACTGACACCATATTAAGTTCATATGCCTATAAGTCCCACTACCTTCTGACTGAGTCAAATCGTGCTGAGTTGAAATTACCTATGATTCCCTCTCCTTCGTCAGCTACCAAAAAGAATGTTGGGAAAGGTAACTGCACAGTTTTTCTCTTTCTCCTTTGTCCCACTGGTCTGTGTTTGTGTTGTGCCTGCTCCGTTTCCCTTTTTTTGTTCTTTTACGCATCTTTCATTTCAAAGCCTTGAGGTGCAAAATTAATTAACTGGTTAAACGTGCAGTTAATTTCAATGCAGAGTGGCGCAAAGTAACCTCAGCGAAGTTCCCTGACGCATTAACAGAAAGCAATGGGCCTCATGCAAGAACAGTCCTGTAGTTTATCCCAAACCTCTCTTTCTGAGGGGGGTGGATTCACTGAACTAAACTTGTTGTAAATTTGCATTTTTCACAGATACTTTGACAGCGGATAAAATAATTAAAACCATTTAGATGCTTCAGTTCCAGTGTCCTGCTATTGTGTACACAGGCTCACTGAGACACTGTCATGACTCAATGGGACACTTAGAAAAGAGGCATCATTAATATTTTTTATAACATTTGTGCTTTTCCTATTATGACAAGTTAAAAGGTCGTCTGCTTAATTTGTGGTCAACTTTCATGTAATAATAAACAGAAGTCTGTCAGAGATCAGTACACAAAACCACCTCCTTCAGCAGGGGCATCTTGCCCAGATGTAATCACATGACCTGGGTCACATGATAATAGGTGGTCATATATCCCCTACCTATTTTGGTATCGAATGTGACATCCCATTGGAAGTGAGCCTCAAGTTAAAAATTGTTATCACAGTAGGACAATAATATAAATGAGATTTTCTAAAATGCCAATAAATACATACAATTTTGTCCAAAAACACCATTCAGTAAAAAATATGATGATAGTAATTTATTTTTATTTAGTTATTAGTTTTTATTTTAGTCGATTTTAGCATCACATTAAAACTTAGATGACGGAAATATGATTCTCATTTTGATTCTAAAATCAAACAAGTGTTTTTCTTCTTGTGGAGATAGACAGAGTATCTGTACATGTAATCACATAAGGTACAATCACAGTAAAATGTGAGGTAAGACAGATCTGGATGACTTGTGAATTTCATTCCTACCGTAAGAAAAAAATTCTAGGTGCAAGAAAGTTTCTCTTGAATCACTTGAACGTGCCACTTAAGAACAAATCTGTTCGTATTATTGGTTCTTGCACGAGGCCCATTGTAAGATTGGTTCATGCTGCGCATGAAAAGTCAATCTGGGTATATATATATATATATATATATATCTGCAGTAAAGTTCTTCTAAACGCTCTTTTAATTTTCAACAAGTACAATTTCTCTGCGGGCAAAATATAATTGGTCGTTAAACCTCCAGTACTTAAAGTACTAAACGATGCCCTGATGCAGGATGCGCTGGGTTAGTTCAGGTTCTGTCTGTGGTTTGTGGAGCTTTTTGCTGCTGGAGGCGCACTGCTTCTCTGCTTCAGCACTCTGGGCTAATTTATTTATTTATTTTTTTATTTTTTTAAAAGGCCTTGTCCAGCCTCACCTCTTTTATGCTGACTGCAACTAAGTTTTGTTTTTGACTGAAATTTTCAGATGAAATGAAATTTTGGCTCACCTCATTTTCTGGAGCTTTGACCTGCCTTGAATGGAATATAATCCCAATCAGGACTAGATTTGATTACAGTTTGACAAGTGTGAGAAGAGTGAAATTACAGTTACAGATTCTTCATTTGAAAAAAAAAAGAAACATGTCTCAAATTGCAATATTATAAAAAATATTTGATTCCATGCAAGCTGGTCTGTGCAGGATGCGATATATGTGTGAAGGGAAAAGGTTTGCTTTACCGGCAGGACTGCATGCCTGCTTTTTGCCAATAATTTATTTGAGTATAACCCTGATTAACTGTTAACTTGCTGGCTGATTTTTTTTATTCCTGTGCTGCCGCATGTATTTCCCATAGACTGGTCTTGGTACAGTGCTCTGAATCTGATTGCCAGACATGCTGTAACTACTTTGATAAAAGTTGTAACTGACCTGAGAGCCCTGTGCAAGGGCCATACTCTCACAGGAGCCTTCGCTCAAGCAAAAAGCTCCTAACCTTAGTTTTAATGATCAGAAGTTATTATGGGAATTGTTTCCATATCACATTAAATGTTAGAAAAAAACCATGACTTGGTGCTGTATTTGTAGGCTTTGTAGTATTCATACTTCTCTCAGGCTTGTCTGCAAATGAGATTCAGAGTTTGTCCAGGTTTTAAGATGCATCACCTAATCATACACTCCTCCTCTCTTTGCATATCAATTTCCCACAACGCATGCACACACACACACACATATACACGCATACGCACACATACATGTGTACATCCATACAAATGTAGGAGGCAAGTTGCTGTGCTGTGACTCATGCCCGGCTTCCTTCCACCCGGAGTGTCTGGAGATGGAGATGCCAGAGGGGGCGTGGTCCTGCAGTGATTGCAGGGCAGGGAAGAAACCTCACTACAAACAAATTGTCTGGGTCAAACTGGGCAACTACAGGTACGGAGAGAGCACTGATTATAGAGCGCTGAGGCTTATGCAACTGTCACTTTATGGTACGGGTCCATTTGAAGGATAAGTCTGGTGATATTTTATATTTTACTTGTGATCAAAAAATCCAATGAAAAGACCAAAACAAATAAATCAATCGATCAGACGAAGAAGTATTCTTTCTTTGTCATAGAGCTCCGTCGTTGTCTAAAAACACATAATTAATTACAATGGACACACACACACAGCGTACTTTATTTTGACTCTGTCCCACATGCACCATCCTGCTGCTGTAAATACTCACTAGAGCAGCAAATGTGTATCAGTACGCAGCTAAAAATAGTCCCCAACAAATTCACTATTTACTCCTGTTTGAGTAACTTTTGCTAAAAACTACAGCACTCAGCTGTTTTAGGAGATTATTTAGGCTTTTTTTTAGTCGTACTATATATGTGTGACCCTTTTTTAAAGATTTATGTCTTGTTCGTTGGAACAAATGGGTTAAGAACCACAGACAGGTTGGGGACAGACTCATTTATTGTTGGTTTTGGTCTTTTCAGAGCATTAGTTGACATTAACAAAACTATAGAATATCGCCGGTTTTATTCTTCAAATTCAGTGCAACAAATCTGCTTTGCACCTCACAGTGAAACAGGATGTGACATTATACATACAGGGATTACGGAAACGTTGAGCGGAGCACAGCAGTGGTGTCTTCCTGTCTCACACCCACTGTCAGCCACGCTCTTTAATATTTATGCTGCAGTTTATAGCCTGCTGGCATTGTTCCAGATCAAAATTATGTAACGGGACACAAAAATGTCTCCAACAATAAATAAAAAAAAAAAGATTATAAAACTATACAGCATTTCTATTGGCCAGACATCTAGGTTTTTAGAGTGTGGAGTTCAACAAACATGAACTCTGGTCTGTGATTTTGCAGGATAAATTATAATTCACATAAATAAAATAACAAGAAGTAATGTTTAAAAAGTTTAGTTCAGGTGTGACACAACCCTCAGGCTATCATCATTTTAGATTACATGTTTTATTATTTGTTTTTACCACCGTGTCCCTGTCCTATTCCTTTACAGGTGGTGGCCAGCAGAGATCTGCAACCCTCGCTTGGTGCCATCAAACATTCAGAGTCTTCGCCATGATATCGGTGACTTCCCTGTCTTCTTCTTCGGCTCCCACGACTACTACTGGATCAACCAGGGCCGCGTCTTCCCCTACGTGGAGAACGACAAGAACTTTGTCACGGGTCAAATCAATATAAACAAAACCTTCAAGAAAGGTAATTTCTTCCTTGAAAGTTTCCTTGTTCTGATTCCATCCTTCTAAAGCTGTAGAAAGGAAGAATTTCTGAGATATTGTTGGTGTATTTTAGCTCTGGAAGAAGCAGCCCGGCGGTTTCAGGAGCTTAAAGCACAGAGGGAGAGCAGGGAGGCTCTAGAGCAGGAACGCAACTCTCGCAAACCTCCACCCTACAAATTCATCAAGGTAATGTGATTAATGCCTCGCCTAAGACAAATAACCCAGAAACTGTATATGTTGTAGTTCTATTCAGTAAGTCTTCAGTGTTTTTACTTTTTTCTATTGGTGTTGTGTTTTCCTGTATCAGTCCAACAAACCAGTGGGGAAAGTGCAGGTGCATGTAGCTGACTTGTCAGAAATCCAGCGATGCAACTGCAGACCAACAGATGAGCATCCTTGCAGCCTCAACTCCCAGTGTCTCAACCGCATGCTTCAGTATGAGTGTCATCCACAGGTGTGTATGTTATTGTTTAGCTCAATTCTTGATCTATGAAACCAGTGAGACAGTCAGGAGAAACCACACATCTTAATTTCCTATCGTTTTTATGTTGTTGTCATCAGGTGTGTCCTGCGGGAGACAACTGTGAGAATCAGTGTTTCTCCAAGCGGCTGTATGCAGAGACGGAAGTGGTGAAGACAGACGAACGTGGCTGGGGCCTCAGGACCAACCAGGCCCTCAAGAAGGTCGGTGTTGAGCTTAATGTCCAGTCGCCCAAAACCACATCAACATGTCACTGTTTTTCATTTGTGTTTATTTTCAACTTAAATGTGAACAAACTAAATCATGGATAGCTAGCTCACTTACATTACATACAAGTTTTTGTTCTTTTAGATAAGCTACAGTAGAGAGGTGCAGAAAAACAGGTGAAGAACATGTTTGTGACTGGCCTTTACATCACTGGATTTATGGTGCCAATATTTCCAGTTTCCAGACACAAACCATCTCCATCGCGTCGCCTCGAGTGTATTTCAAGTTGGAAATTATCTCGACCTGCCAGTCGAATACCTAATGATCACACAAAATGCATGTGTCCTTGACATTGATTCCAACTACTGATTTCTAAAACAACGTAAAAATATGGTGTTTGTTGTTTTCTCCAGGGCGACTTCGTGACAGAGTATGTGGGAGAGGTGATTGACTCAGAGGAGTGCCAGCAGCGAATCAAACGCGCCCATGAAAATCATGTGACAAACTTCTACATGCTCACCCTCACGAAGGTAACATCAGTCACACACTGAATCAGAGGGGAGACCTCCACCAAGCATTTCTTCAACCCTGGTGTCTTAATGTCTGTCTTTCCCTCGTGTAGGATCGTGTGATAGACGCTGGCCCAAAAGGAAACTCATCTCGCTTTATGAACCACAGCTGCAGCCCAAACTGTGAAACACAGAAGTGGACGGTAAACGGAGACGTTCGGATCGGACTCTTCGCCCTCTGTGATATCGAGGCTTGTGAGTTCACATGTATTCTGTTAGATGCCTACATATATATTACACGCACTCCGAGCAAGCTGGATGATCAATTTGATGTGTGTCTTGTCCTTGGTGTTCCTGCAGACACAGAGCTGACATTCAACTACAACCTGCACTGTGTGGGCAACAGGAGAACGTCTTGTCACTGTGGATCAGATAACTGCTCTGGATTCCTCGGGGTGCAGCCAACGGTGAGGACCTTTTACCTCTCATCATCAAGAATCCAGTTCTAGAGCAATCCTAACTTTTGTAAGCTATGTTTGCCATTTTTGTCTTTTTGTTTCCTCCAGAGCGCTGTGGTGATGGAGAAAGAGGAGAAGGCCAGGAACGCCAAGCTGAAGCCCAAGAAGCGGAAGCTGCGGCCGGAGGGCAAACACACGCATGAGTACTTCTGTTTTTGCTGCGGAGAGGGAGGCGAGCTGGTGATGTGTGACAGAAAGGACTGTCCGAAAGCATACCACCTGCTGTGTCTCAACCTCACCAAGCCGCCATATGGTAATGACAAAGCGTGACAAGAAATATAGATGCACAATGTCGAAATCTCACTGATAACAGATATTTATCAAGGTTATCAGCAGCATGAAGTACTTGCTGATGCTCTGAGACTACATTACATTACATTTAGTCATTTAACAGACACTTTAATCCAAAGCGACTTACAAAAAAGGGAAACAATCAACACACAGGTACAGTGCGACTAGGACATGTTAGTGCAGCAATAAGTACTGTGACAGTACTAGAGGGGATAGATTTAGCATGTCAAGTTGTTGGTAATGCCAGGAGAGGAGGTAGGAGAGCTGCGTCTTCAGGAGTTTTTTTTTTAAAGGTAGAGAGGGACGCTCCTGCTTTGGTAGAAACTGCTGTGCATTCCACCAACAGGGAACAACAGGTTTGTGGCTCCTCAAACAAGCATCTACTTGAAATGTCTGGTTGTATGTCATTGGTTTCACATGTCTACAGGTTCTGAGGAATAATTTCTTTCGTCCTTGATTATTTGGATCATTTTAGGATTTAGTGGCATCTTGCAGTGAAGTTGCAGATTGCAACGAAATGAATACTCTCCCAAAAGGCCATATCTACATCAGTGTTTGGTTTGTTTGTTCTGAGGTATTGTAGAAAAATTGCGGTTCAACAATGGAAGAGGACCCACTCTCACTGTAAATCTAAAGGGCTCTTTAGACAACGGAAAGACAATGATTCTTATGTTCAGGTTATTGTACACTGATGTAAACATACTAATGAATATTGTGTTCCATTCCTGCAAATAAATACTCCTAAATCCTATACACTGGACCTTTAGGATTGTTGACAGCCTGGGCTTTGGATGGTCCACAGTAAAAGGAATATTGTTTCTAGAAAATACATTTTTGTTGAATCTTGTAAATGTAATTTTTCAGTGGTTTGAACGCCACAAACCACAAAAAATGTTATTGTAGTTGTGTTCATGTGGAGGCATAAATCATAGAGGTAGATATTTTAAAACCAGGACAAATAAAATCAAATCTTTCTCCATGGTCAGATGCCACTAGAGATAAGTGACCAAATATGTATTGTGTAATTTGGGTGAACTGAACCTTTTTAAACACATTTAAAGAGGATTGGCACAACATCATATCAGGGCCAATCAAACCATTTTTAAACAGTCATTTCTACGCACTGATATGGCCAGTATGACAATGAATGTTGTGCCAGTTGTGCCCCCCAGTCGCTGGTTGCATACGTAAATACAAGTGTTCTTGAATTCACGAGCAAAAAGCAAAGATTAGAACATGTATGAAAAAGCAAACTATCTAACAGAAGTATGTCTTTTCTGCTGTCACATCCTGTTCATCTCATGACCTCCCCCAAGTTTTATCCTGTGACTCAGTGGGGGTGAAAACCACAGCTCGTTCTCCTTAACAAACTC
This sequence comes from Sciaenops ocellatus, assembly GCA_033000465.1. NCBI lineage: Eukaryota > Metazoa > Chordata > Actinopteri > Sciaenidae > Sciaenops > Sciaenops ocellatus. The sequence continues at coordinate 17,056,592 of CP136880.1, read as the reverse complement.
TTTGTCCGTCTGTCTGTCTGCAGGACGTTGGGAATGTCCCTGGCACGACTGCAGCATTTGCGGCGCCCCGGCCTCGTCCCTCTGTGACTTCTGCCCTCGCTCGTTCTGCCGGGATCACGAGGCGGGGGCGCTCACGCCCTCCTCCCTCGAAGGCCGTCCCTGTTGCTCCAGTCACAACCCCGTCAGTCCTCTGGGCTCTAACTCCACCCCTAACCAGCCACGCCACTCCGCCCTGAGCCCTGTCAGGGTCAAAGAGGAGCCAGAGATGGAGCCGGGCCAGCCGGCTTCAGAGTGACGCCGCAGCTCCCCTCAATACCTCATTCCCTGTAAAGTGCGCTCCTGTTGGCCTCCTGGGCTCAGATCCACCTCTGATCTGAAGCAGCGCACTAAGAAAAGGGAATACAGTGTTTTTTGACCAGTACAACGGCCCCTGTTCAGAGACACATCGATGCTGTTTGTGGCGAGAGCAACTGCAGCGTTGGCAGGGGAAGCGTCCAGGCATCATTGTGTACCTGTTTTCCCTCCTCTCTTACCATGAAACACCACCAGTAACACTCTCTACAACTCGCCTGTGGCCCATCGGAGGGGCCCAGGAAACCACCTCATTATCTTTCTTATTTTTGTTATTTTTTTACAGCTGTGCAAAATTTTAAGTGTTGTCGCATCGTTCGTTACCGGCACTTTGAAGAACTCGACAAGTGAGGTGGAGGGAGAGGTAAGAGAGTAGTGGAAGAAGAGGAGGAGGAGGAGGAGGAGGAGGAGGAGAGTTGAGCTGAACCTCTCCATCACCATGCTGCTCCTCTCCTCGTTTACCTGCTGTAATCTGTGGTCGGCATCTCACACACAGGATGGCTGTACGGAGACGAGCCAGCCCTTTTGTCCTCCTCTGCGGCCAATCATCACTCCCGACGTGATCTGTCATCATATCTCTTCTTCTTCTTCGTGGAGGAAAAAGACGGAGGGGAGGGGGGGTGACTGATTTTGTGCAATTTTTTTCAGGACCACACTACATTCCAACCTTCCTTAGACATGGTTTTAATATACTTATGGGTATAGATGAATATAATTATATACAGTATCTATGTTTGTTAATGTTTACAGACAGATTCTCTCACTTCATCTCGGTGAGTGGTGTATTATGTTTGTTTGTTTAGGTGTTAAGCATTACGCAGACCTCCTTGTGAAAATAGTCCTATTAAGGTGAAATATAATGGTATATAGTGTAATGGTATGACATTACAGAAGTACTTGTGATTTTCATATTGCCAGTCTCACTCGCCATTGTGTATATAATTGGCTCATACTATTGTAAAGTACTTAAAGATCAGGAGGGACGGAGCCTCGCCTCTCTGGTTGTTCCTGGAAGAAGGAAAATGCTTTTTTAAACAACATGACAGATCCTTTTTATTTTCTTTTTTCGATAAAGTTTTGTTCCCACATTTCCTCCAAGCAGTTACTGTTATTTGTATTGTAGATGGAGGGGCGCAGCTTGTGATCACTGGTGCTGTCTTAAAGTATTGTTAATCGGCCTTAAGTTCGGTTCTGGCTGTAGGAACTACTGCCCAGATGCAGTTCATTTCAGTAACGTCGTGTACTGTGACCGCTCTGATGCTTCTTTTGTTTCAATTTTTGTTTTGTTTTTTTCCCGTTTTCTTTTCTTGTTTTTTGCCAAACTTTTTCTGAAAAGCACTTTTACACAGCTTGTCGCTACACAATTTAGCTAGGTCATACATATACAGAAATGTATATAAAAAGAACATAAGACAAGTGTTTCAAAATGGATACCTCTTCTTGTAGTAACGTCGGAATTTAAACTGTGTCGTAACTTTTTTTCCTCTCGGTCAGAAACGTGCAGAGTGCTGGGCATGGTCGGGTGTTTTTTTTTTTTAGGAAAGTGGCCTAAATGCTGTTATTTTTTATTTTATTTTATTTTTTGGCACAAGTAGGAATGACTGCCAGCCCGGTTTGTACAAAAAAAAAAGGTCCTCTGTGTCCTTGAGAAGCACTCTTTGACTTGCCACCTGGAGAACATCCTCAAGGCTGGGCTTTATATAAAGACGTAATGGTATAACAACAGTCCAGTTCAGTATAATGTACAAATACAAACTTCTGTACAGTGTTTTTAATCGCTCATCTGTCAAATCAAAATTTTTTGTATTTATTGCACCACATTTTATACCAATTTCTTTTTCAAACACCAGTGCAGTAATTTGTCTCCCCACAGTGTAAGTGACATAGACGATTTAAAAAAACACGGGGAGTTTTATGTATCTAGTCATTGCATACGTGTTTTGTTTTTTTTACATTTGGTGTAATGATTCCACATTCGGTAACAGCCGCTGCTCATCGACCTGTATCGTGACTCACTGTAATTGGTGTTAAAAGCAGTGTGAAGCAGTTCAATATTGGAATGTAAAGTTTCAGTTTCTGAGAAGTTTTTGATGTTTTTCTTTTTAAGCCTGGACTCAAGTGATCATTGCAACAGGAAGTTTATCTGTCTCAGCCTTTTGCTTGTGATTCTCCCCTGATACCCCTGTTTGTTTGTGTTGTCCGCCCTTAAGAGATGTTTTTTTCTTTTTCTTTTAAAGCCTGATCTGTGTTTAAAATCGAGCCACAGGGTCAAACAGTGTCAGTGTTTCCAAATCATTTCAGTTCATTTTTAGGGTCTCTCTGTAAATCATGAAGAAAAAAATACTGAAAAAAGAAGGGGAGCCATTGAATCCAAAAATCATCACACACATTTCAAAAGTGCTGAAAACGATGACTTCTCCTACTTCAGTGATACTTCCCTTCTTAGCACATGTGCACTGGAGGTTTAATGTCTCCACATCACTTTTTTAAGTTGAATATTGAGCACACTAATTTGTGCTCTCACAAAATAAATAAATGTTCTAAATGTATGCACACAACATACATAACAGGCACTTTACTGGATGAAGAACACAGAAAAGCCGCTTCTTTTACCGTGTTCGTTATGCTATTAAATGCCTGATTCACATTCAATCTAACTTTACTGCATTCAACTGCTCTTCTCATCTTTTCTTTCTGTTATAATCGACCCTTTTAGGAAGCCTTTTTTCCTGAAAAAAGACAGAACTTTCTGATTTCCTTGTTCCCAAATTTGCCAAACACATTTCTCTCGAGTAGTTATTTGTAGGAAATAGGCCACATCAGTACTTGTTCAATATCAGGTAGGTGCATCATTAAGGCACTTTTACTTACATACTTACAACGGTCTGCTTGTCTAAACTTGAATTTTTCTTTATTTTTTTATTTATTGATGTGTTATGTTTTTACACAGGATTCATACGTATGTGATTGTCAGACTGTAGACGTCCTTGACTTTTGTGTTTGTGGCTTCAGAGAAAAAAGTCTGACTGATGACTTTGATGATTATATAACTGGTCTTACAGCCTTTTTTGTTTCCTTTCAAGGTGACTGTTCAGCTGAAATGCATGCTTCCAACATCAGACACTGGTTCAATCCACTTGTGTATTCAGTTGGAGAGTCTTTAAATGCCTGATTTTAATGCCAATCTTATGTTTTTCTTTGTGTTCTTTTCCTTTTTTTTTTTTTTTTTACCACATTGCACAGAGATTGTGCAAAACCGAACAGCCTTTATATGTTTGCACCTGCAGATCGCATGATCATATGTTACTTTGTGCCAGTCTGTCCTCTCCTGCCCTTCTCTGCTGATACAGCAGCAGTATTACGTATGCCTAATTTAAGTGTCCCAGCGTGCATCATTTCAGTTGGTTAAAACATGATCTGATGTGTATGTTTATTCTCATTGTAGTGCTCATATTTTGTTTTGAAGAGACAGCATGTTTGTTCTCAGTTAAGTGACCCTTAAATACGCCAGAGGAAGATTTTTCAGTGTCCAGGAATTTGCTTATTATTAATATTTTTCATTTACACTTACATTTAGGATGGACCACCCCCCCCCCCCCCCCCCCCCCTTGTTTGTCAAAGGGTATGTTTCAGTTCACTGTGATGTCTTTTTGTTTTTGTGCAATGTTGCCGACTGTTTTTTAATTGACATGCTGTCAGAGGAGAAATAGTGTTGGAATAAATAAATAAATCCACCATCATAAGCACTCATCATCTTTTTTTACTTGTAGTAAAAACTTACTTACAGTAACTCTAACTGGGGTCATATCTATCTCTCTTGGTGTTGCTTCAATTAAAACGTGGATGAACACAAAATACCATGTTGATTACTGTTCAACCTGTGTTACTGCATACTGCATATTGTTGAAGAACCTGTAAATAGTTTGCATTGAACTTGCATAGACTCATGTTACTGTGGCGTGCTCTTTTTGCCTGTACAATTCTGCTTCTAAATGTGTGTGACTGTTGAGACGACACTCTTTTTGTACATGACTGTCTTTTTATTTGAGAATATTGATTCTGTCCTTTTTCATTCTAAAGTTGAGTTTGAAGAGTTCAGACATGCCTGAAGTTTGACTTTAATAAAGCTGTACTCTGTCTCAGTGAAACGCTCTCACTGTATGTGATTACTTAACACTTGGACAATATAAAAGATCAGCCTCTGGTTGTAATATAAAAACAATTGAATTAAAGATCAAATACTAGCCAGGATAACAAGTAAATGTACTGAGCACGGTTTGCTGCAAAGCATCAAACAGTCTGTGGACATTCACACATGCACCATGAGAGGAAGAAATAAATCAACTTAAAGCTATAAGTTATAACACGATGTAAATTTTACAAACTTTAATTGATTTGGTAAAAATAAATGAATAAATAAAAATTCATGCAAACGTCACTGGTTTAACCTCTAGATGGCAAACCTGTAACGTGACGTGGCTTCTTGCATCCACGTGTCAAGGCAGATAAAATCATCTACACTATCGTTTCCGGTTTAGAAAACGCCACGGAGCTCCCAAGTATATATTTTGAATTTATACATATATCTATACATATACTATATATACTGTAGTTTGCTGCGCTCTGCTTGTCTCATAGGCTATAAAATACTTTATAATGACATTATATTATTGTTTTATATTATACTTTGTATTACTTTATAGTGGTGTGTTGCATTTAAGATGTATTATACCTATTATATTCAGAGACAAAATGTAATATTATCTCATTTTCCATTTTCATCTACGGTGTGATACAGTGCACTACACCGCAGAGCAAGTGAGGAAGTGGACCTTCACTTCAGATCGATTTCTACATTTAAATCCAGGCTTTTATTTTGAAAGTCGCACACGGGAAGCAGATGTGATGTGACGGTTAGCTTCACGCGGCGCTCATCTCCTCTGTGGCATCCCTGTTTTCTCTCTCAAGTCCTCAAATGCACGACTTCCACCGTCGGCAAAAACAGGGGATGTCGAGGCCTGGTTCATGTTAACAGCACATGTTGATATGAGGATAGAGAGATAAAAGCGAGCGAGCTGTCTGAGGTTAGTAACTTAGCCGGGATCTCCTGTTTGACAAGCGGAAACGAGCCAGATGTCTGGTCTGACAGATGTTGCTAGCTAGCTTAGCTTAGTCTGCTAACATCTTGTTTGTGCGAATCAGAGACTAAATGTCAGCTTGTTTACTTTGTTTTTTGTATCTAGAGGGTGGAGAGTTGTGTATTTATTATTTCTATTATAAAAACAGACTTACTGTGTACATACTATCAAATATCAGCTTGTAGATAGGCACAGGTGCAGCATGTTGGCCTTTATACCAGGTAAGGAGCTAAAACCTATAAGTTACTCAACATTATCTTTACTTATATTTCACCAGATATATACTCAGAGTAAAAGGAGTGGAAATATATTGTAGGAAGGAGGACACTGTCCTCATTTGTAAGGTTTTGTTTAGTTAATTCTTTATTTTTAGAGACATGTAAACACTTAAGGTCAGGGGTTAGTAACCTCTGCTGATGTGGGAAAGAAATTGTTTGTTTTGGGGGAATTGTGGTTTAAAATCCAGAGATGCACTGATGTGTTTCTTGAAACCACAAGGATCATTTCCCCCGTCCACATTTTCAAGTACAGGAGCATTAACTTGAAGTATATCAACTGATAATAACTTTTTGTGCATGGTATAGCTGTATCAATGTATGAATGTCGTCCGATAAAGTTTCAGCACATATCTTGGTCACAATTCTTTAATACAGGATCCTTATAAAAGTGCCCAGACGAAGCAAAGACTTTTTGTTTTCCTCAGATAATCCATCATGATTATAGAAAGCAGATATTTGTGCTATTTGCTGGATGTGTCCACATATAACTGAAGTATGTAGTAATTACATTTTCACTTTCATACCCACAGTTGCTCATATCTCATTAGATAGTACTTTAATTTGTATAAAACCGCAGCTCTCCATTTTTTTTCTAGTCCCATTTAAGTTAAATGGAGTGATGATGTTTGCTGTTGACTGAAGACCACACCAAGAAACAAAATGAAGAGGAGGCTGCTTCGTGGTTTCCTGTCGGAGGTTTCCATCCGGATGGCTCTGTTGGCTGTGTTCCTGTAAGTATATCCACCTTTGTATCATTTGCATCAGGGCTTTATGAAGCCGTAATTTGAATAGTAGGCGTTATTGAACGCACAAACAGAAACAGCTGTTTTTGTTTCTGTGTAGTGTGACGGAGCAGCTTCCTCCTTTCTACCGTGAGATCCAGCCAGAGGAGATGTGGTTGTATAAATTCCATCGTGTGGAGAACGACCATGTGCCCACGTCTCTCATGTTTGTAAGTAATATGTCTGCATGCCTCTCAGTTCAAATGGGACATAATAGTTCAGTTTTTCCCCTTCACCTCATCCCTGACCTCAGTCAGTACAGACAATCAGAACTCATTACTACTGTGTTTTATGTTTTACACGACAAAACTTGTCCAAGTGCAATTCAAGATGTCCCGTCTCTATTCAGGTCTCCGTCTGTGTCTCTCTAAGAAGTCCATTTGCCCTATTTATCAATTCAGATTGTTTAATTCTTAATACATTACTGAGTCTTTCCATATTTCCAGCAAGTGTCACAGGGTAGGAGGGTCTTTGCACCATTTCCTGGTATTTGCTGTCTTCGTTGCTGCTAACAGAACCAGATATCGGCCTTCACATTCAACATTTTCCCTTCTCAAGTTGCCTAGATATGACACCACCCTCTCCTCCTACTGTGTTTAAAGGACCATACCAATCTTTCTTTTACGTTTTTAGATTAACCCCTAATGTTTGCCGTAGATTTGACCCTAATCAAGTTTCTGTAAGTTTATTTTCATCCTGTAGTGTGTGCTCCCCAAAACCTGTAACGAAAACACCACCAGTCTGAAACATGGACAAAGACTGGCACAGTCCCATTCAGTGGAAACACGAAGAAGCAATCAAAGAAGCATGCAGATACATGCTCACAGACTGACATTAATTTTGCTTTACGTGGATTAAAGTTGTTATACTGTATACTGATATGCTTTTTATTTGTCTGTATCAGAGTGTGGCGGTTTTCACCCCGCTGATTGTAATCCTGGTTTTCACCTTTCTGAAGAAGTCAGAGCGAGGAGACCTTAAAGAGGCCACTCTGGGTAAGAAAGCTGAACTCAGATATTTGTTTTTCCTAATAAGCCAGCCAGTTTTCTTAGCTCACTTGTCTGTTGTTTTTTTTGTCATCCAGCTGTGACTTTGACTCTTGTGCTGAACGGAGTTTTCACCAACGTCATCAAACTTGTTGTTGGAAGGTAAACATGGTTCATAACATAACAGATAATAATGTTACCCAGTGTCACCGTTGATAAAAGCATAATCTATTCTCTGTGTGTTTGTCCCTGCCTCAGGCCACGGCCAGACTTCTTCTATCGCTGTTTTCCAGATGGTCAGATGAACCTGGAGTTGCGCTGCAGCGGTGACCCAGATATTGTCATGGAGGGCAGGAAGAGCTTTCCCAGCGGACACTCCTCCTGTAAGGGTCTTTTATGGTCGATTATGCCTCAGTAGCTGGTACATTTTCTTTAGCATGCAACACAGAAAAACAACAAACACACAAAGTGGGGCAGGAGGCCATGAAATATCTGAAAATAGATGTATGAAAGTGTATTTTATCCTTCAGGCTCTTATTTTGTTGTATAAGCAAGAGTCTCCCACGTTTCTCTAAAAAACACATCTCTCCATGTGTAATCCCTGCCCTTTCTCTTTTTGTTGTTTTCTCTGTTTCTTTTGAAAACTTTCTCTGGCTCTGATCACCCTTTCGATCGTTTCTTTTTGGTCGCAGTTGCCTTTGCAGGTTTGGGTTTCACAGCGCTGTACATCGGAGGAAAGCTGCGTTGCTTCAATACAGTGGGTCAGGGCAGAGCGTGGCGGCTGTGCGCCTTCCTCACACCTTTACTCATCGCAACAGTGATTGCCCTCTCCAGAACCTGCGACTACAAACACCACTGGCAAGGTCAGTTTATTATTCAGTCTGACATCATCTTAACAATGCCTGTTATCAGTTGACGTGGGAGCTGTGGTAACATTTTAAGGTTTTCCATGTCGATAATAAGAAATGTGACATTAAAGAGTTATTCCCTTACAACAACCCTAGGCATTTGTCACCATTTTGTGGACATCATGTTTCTGTCACTGCCACAGAAAGATGATGTCCAGGAATACTAGGAAAACTTTAAAGAAAAATCACTTTGTACAAATATAAAATTCAGTTCTGTTTAAAATGTCAAATGTGTGGCCGCTTCTTAAACCAGAGGTTTTACCCTTTTGTCTGTAAAACATTAACATAACCAGGAAGTAATAAAATAACCACTTTGACTTACCATGGCAAGTGCTGCAAAGGCCATTAGTTCAACATTAACAAGGCATGAGATCCATCTTAATATCGACATTATTCTTAGATTTATGGAGATTTATGGCAGTTCAGGCACACTCTCCCACACATTGAGCTCTGCGTGTATTGGCATTTATCTGTAGATGAATTTGTAATGGTTTTAATGCGTTCATGTTCAATAAATGTTTATATCTCAGGCTCTGGTGGGAAGTCTGTGTCAGGTTGACTCAAATTTGTTCCAAAGCCACACTAATATTACTATGATAAATGTCTCTTAGGGTTAATATTCTCCCAAAATATTTGAATCTTTGCACATGAGCAGAAGATGTGAGAAAGCATTCATGTTAAGCTGTGGAATCAAACTCCTCATAAATGTATATGCGTCTGTGTCCATGTGTTTGTGTGTGTTATCTTCTCTCTCCTTCATGTAGATGTATTAGTGGGTTCTCTGCTGGGTCTCGCCTTCGCCTGGCTCTGTTACAGACAGCACTACCCTCCACTTCAAGACCTCGACTGCCACAGACCTCTGCGTCACAGAGAGACTGTTCCCGCCGCACAGGAGCGCAAACTGGCCAACTCCAACTACATCCTGCCCCTGTAGAGCAGCTGTAACTAGATCATACTCTTTACTGGTGTCATTTATTCTGGGTTACACGGTAATCCTTCTAATTCTGGTTTTTGCACCCTTAGGGCTGGGCAGAACATCAATAGTTATTGTTTATCATTTTAACTGTATTATGGCAATTTTCTTTTTGTAGGGTGAAACATCACACATGGCTAATTTTTTCGACTAAAATGACAAATTTCTTCTGAATAGTTTCTGAAACACTTGAGAGTTGTGGTAAGTAACAACTCCAGTTTAACAGTTCAACATGGTGGACTCCAGCTACATAAACAACATGAGGTGTTGAGTTTCTAAACCTGAACAGACATTAGTATATACAGCATTTAACAGCCCTACATACCCTGTGTATTGTGCCTATAGATCACATGACTTTAAGTACAACAGCTGAGCAGGTCGAATATATAAGCACTGCACTAATAGTCCACTGCCTGTCAACCACTGGCTCAGCTGCTGTGGATCAGTTCTTCATGTTGGGTCGCTATTTTGTGACTGTTTTGTAAACGTTTCCAGTAAGCAGGGTCGAGATGTATGTTTGTGCATGGATGTTCATCCCTGACCTTTTGGCTCAACAATGATTTGGCAATAAATCAGTTAGTTAATCGACAACACTTTTGATAATTAGTCCTTTATGTCATTTATCAATAATGATATCAAACATTTGGTGGTTGATTTGCAGATTTTTGAACATGGTAAATTTAAAAAAAAAAAAAAAAAAGTGATCACGTGATCAAAATGTGATCACCTAAATACAAAACAACAAAGACGGCCAGATCAAGGAGGACATCCTAGCATCCACCGTACATGAGCACTTGATATCATGTGCCTGAATGTTTATATTTAGAATGCTCCAGTCACTGAAGAAGACTGAGATAAGGTTCTGCACAGATTATCTGCACCATATAGTATTTAAAGTAAGAGGTGTTCATGTGGGCTGTTCATATCTAAACGTAGGGGTGGGCGATATGGATAAAATCCTCTGTCGATGTATATTACCAACTCTATAATTAACAACTCTTTAATATTAATGATCTAATTGAAAATCAGTTTAGAAAAGGGATATAGACAAAATAATCTCACAGAAATTAATGTGTTTTGTCTCATACAAGCATTATTATATTATAAGGTTCTACATTTTTTAATTGTCAATAAATTCCATGAAAAGGCCGAACCTAACCGGTCTGTCGGCCCAACACCCAGTCACTGATATACTTTATTTACTGTACTTTTTCTCTATGAAAAAGGTTCACTAATGTCCTATAGCTGCAGGGTACTGTAGTTATTAACAGACGTTACTCAGCCAGGGGTAAATGATGCATTTGTTGGGAACTATTTTCAGTATATTCAGTACCCAAGTTGTTTTGGGAGAACAGTGGCACAGAGGAAAAGGATACCCAAGGACAATATCTGTTGGTATGATCGATTCATTGTTGATTTTGGTCTTTTTATTGGATTTGTTGACAATAACAAGAAAGCAAAGCTAAAGAAAAGTACAGAGCGTATGGCCCGCTCCGATCTGAAAGTGTCTCTTTGGTTGCCTTTATGTGTAAAACAGGTTATTCAAAACCACTTTTTATTTCTTTGATCTCCACCATTCTGCTTTGCTGCCTCTGTCCTGAATGCTTTAAATCTCTTTGTCTTCCTCTATTATATTTTTAATAGATGTTTCCATTCACATATTTTTTTGATTAATCGGGTTCATATGCAATCCTGAGTTTAGCGCCCTGATGTAGCATTTCCTCTCATTTCTTCTTACAGATTTAACTGTAGTTTCTTTGTGACAAACACAAATGGTAATCACGTCTCAACAGCACATGTGTTAATATCGCCACAAGTTAATATGACTGTAAAAGAACTATGAGATAAATGTTTTCCTATGTCAGTGGTCTCAGGCTTATTGTAGGTCGGGTTTTCATTACTGCACACTCTCACGACTCCTCCGCCAACCCGTCTGAAGTGTGAATGTTCACCAGAGGTGGAGAGATGTGGTGCACAGGGGTTGGTTGTTGGAGTGACGGTAGAACCAGATCTTTCTGATGAACCTGAGTGAGATCACTGTAACCTCTCCAGGTAATGGTGCTAGCCTCCCAGTGCTCCTGCTGGTCAGGTTTTCTATCCTGTTAATAGTTTTATCGTCACGTAAAGTTTGGTGGGGTTTTTTTGTTTGTTTGTTCATTTTTTCTGGTAGTTGTCATCAACTTTTATTTATAACTGTGAACTTTGGGTTTAAATTTCACTCTGTTTTATCTTTCCGTTGATGTTTGTAAGCTTGATTTTTAACTTTGGGGAAAAAAAACATGTCAACTTTAACAAAGATGTGACTGTTTTTACAGGCTGAAACCTCTTATGTTTATGTTTCATGTGAAACCAGCCAAAGTTTTGCAGGGTCAAAGCACTTTTGCTCGTCGCTGTGAATCAAGCTTAAAGCGCCTTGATCACAGTGGTTTTAGACCAAACTTGGCAGAAAAAAACAGATGAATTTGTGCCTTTGTTTACTACATTACTTTATTACCCTTAGTTAATGAATGAAGTGTATACTGCATGTTACAGTGTACGCTCTCTGTCATGGTGTAGACACAACTTTGTTCTCTTTATGTTTTTTTTAAATTCGCTTTACAGTGTATAGGATCAGTTGGGAAGATAGTACATGATATTTAAATGTGGCATGCTGCCTTTCTTTACCTCAGAAAAAAATTGTTCCATGAATTCTGTTGCTGGTGGAGTCAAACGTGCAGATTTCTGGGTGTAAAATTTACAAATGCGTGAGTAGCAAAAAGGAGAAAGTTTGCTATTTTAAAAATTTTGAGACAAATGATATCTTAATTTACTCAATCTTACAGGTATTTATGTGATGATGTACAGGTCTAAGTGTATTTAATTTTGGGGCATGTAGGAATTTACTTGAATTTTGAATATTTGTTTGTTTACCTTAAATGTGATAATGTTATTTCATGAAAATAGGTCTCACTTTGCGGGCACATGGGTTTAAAAAAAACATTTATTAGATTGCTGCCTTTTGATAAATTTGTGCATGTTTCGCAGTTAAAGAGCAACATATTTTCTTCATTATGTTCTTTCAAAACCCCGCATTTCCATCCATTTCTATTCATTTTATGTGATTTTCAATACATGTACCGGTATACTGTATCAGGTTGATGATGATCACGTCTGATCTCCTTGAGGGATTATACTGAAACTTGCCTGTTTGCTTTTTTTATGTCATGCTCGTCATAATTTGCCTTGGCTTGTAGGAGCACATAGCAGCCGCTCATGCTGATACAGTACCCTGATTGTACATGTGATGCTTTTAATGAATCTTTTGGTGACACTAAATGATGTTTCTAAATAATCTTGCAATACATGCTGTCCTTTGCTTGTTTCCTCTTGAGTCATCATGGTTTTGAGTATGTGTGATGATTACATATTGTTTAGACAATATGAAATGTTGAGTAAAGGAAGGCAAGATTAGTTTATTACAGATGTATTTCAAATTTATTTTCTTTTTTAAAGCTGCAGTCCCTTCATTTTCATATTTTTAGATGATCTTACTGTTTGATACTGGAAAGTCCTTTCCTCGTTTACATTTGAACATGTCAAACCTCAGATTAAAATAATTTTGTAGCTTATGTCTTGCCCTAACCTAAATTAAATTGGCTTAAGGAACATCACCGTTAGGGTTGTGGTTGTAGCCAGGATTTTAGAAAATTAGTTCCCATTTAAGGAATATATTTATTATTTATTTAACTGTATTTTCTATAAATGTGATCTCCCTAAGTAAATACTGACTCATGACCTCAGCACTGAACTACAGCCTTGACTGTGATGTTCCTTCAGACCTCCCAGTTTAATCAGGATTAAGCAGTGGTGAAAGATGTATTTAGATATTTTACTTGAGTAAAAGTTACATGTAAAAGGCAGACATTCAAAATCTTAAAAAGTATAAAAATATTAGCATTAAAATATACCTTAAGTACCAAGGGGTTTGGGTTTGGGTTGGTACTGAAAAGTTCTTTCCCAGTTTACATTTGTCAAACCTCAGATCAAAAATAATCTTGTAGTTTATTTCCTTGTGCAAACCTTCACTGAATCAAACAAAATCAACCTAATCCTGATTAAACTAGTTTGAGTTGAGCATCAAAATACAACTGAAGTACCAAAAGTAAAGGCACTCAATATGAAGAATGCACCATGTCACTAAATCATGATTAGTGATGCATTAAAGTACATCACTTTAATGTTATATTAAAGAATACAGAGGTATAAAGAAGGAAAAGCACCTCAAACTTGTACTAAAGTACAGTACTCGAGTAAACACAGCTTCTGTACCAAAGTTCACACAATATGTGTTTGCTAAAACATCATTAAGCAGTATTCTGTGTGAACTGCTGCTTGTTTTTCTCTTTGTTTGAAGACAGCTTTGTTTTCTCAACGTGGTGGGCGTGGCCTCGAGCGTCTGACGTACGTTATTTCCCTCCCGGTGATTGGTTGGATTTGACGTGCAGATTTGGCGCCACATTTCCAACAAGGAACAGCGTACGGCAGCAGAAAGACGCTCCGTGTCTGACAGCACAGCAAAGTAACCCGCTGTTCATGCGACTTCAGCGTCATTTTATCTGTAAGGTTTTTAACAGACATTGTTGAAAATGTTCATCGCGGACATACGGAAGGAATTTTATGAAGTTGTTGCCAACCAGGTGAGTTGTTTGAGCTAACATGAACCAAGGCTGTCTGCTAGCGTTACTTAGCGGGTGGACCCTCTCATCCTGAGCCTCTATTTATTCATTTATTTAACTTGGTATACTTGACTAAACACGACCTGTCTTTGCCTTCAGAGAGTCGCACTCCTGGTGGCAGCAGACATCGACGCTCTCTGCGCCTGTAAGATCCTGCAGGTAAGATAACCAGCTAACATCATGTTAGCAAACATGAGCTCCTACAGCCTCTGCTCACACTCAGAGCTAGTTTGTGTTGACCTTTATCATCAGCGTGATCCTGTGAGAGCATAATAATACTCCCAGTTATATTTCACGTATGTTTACTGTAGGCTAGGTTCATTTTAATATCTATCTATCTATCTATCTATCTATCTATCTATCTATCTCATTTTCTTTCAAAAAGTCACTAAAACAAATATGTAATAATCTCAAATAAAGTTCTTTTGTTATCACTGCATATTTCTCATTTTTATTTGGTTGGTGATGCTTTGATTTTTTTTCTCTATCTGTATTGTTACTTCATGTGAGAGTCTATTCATTTATTTATATTTGGCTTATGCTGCAATTTCTTCTTGTCTTTATTAATATTGTGTGTTTTTGAATTGTTAAATTGTTTTTGTGTAGACGTCAGCAGGACTAATGACCATTTTTGTGGTCAAGTTAATGGGGATCCAAATAAAGAATAAAGATGCACCTTTCAGATATAAAATGAAATGCTCATTTTAAAATGTTTGTCTTTATACCTTTTTGGATTTGTCTATAAAGTTTCTTACAGGCTTTGTTTTCAGTGTCCCAAGATTCAGTGTTTCTGCGTCCTTATTTGTCAGCGAGAGGCTAATGATGAATATTTTTGTCTCTTTACAAGGCGCTGTTCCACTGTGACCAGGTCCAGTACACACTTGTGCCAGTGACAGGCTGGCAGGACCTTGGCACTGCCTTCCTTGAACACAAAGAGCAGGTATAATTAAGTCCGACCTAAGCTTACACATGACTAAATGACATAAGAAAGAGCTGTTAACTTTAAACTAGATGTATTGTTTTGGTGTGTTGTAGTTCCGGTACTTTGTTCTCATCAACTGCGGGGCAAATGTTGATCTTCTTGAGATGCTACAGCCAGATGATGACGCCATTTTCTTCATCTGTGACACTCACCGGCCTGTAGATGTGGTCAATGTCTACAATGACACCCAGGTGATGGATAATGATCAATTCAGCTCAAATGATTGATTATGAAGGAAGCAAACTTGGACCACACATTAAATTGTTAATTTTGAATGTGCTGCATCCATTTGCTTGCTTGCATTAGCTTGTGCATTGGTTGAAGAAATTCTCTTGTTTAGCTCTTGAAGTTTGCAAGTGACGCCAAAGTAATAAAGCACATCTTATAGAGACATTAACATTGTGTAAACGCTAACATCTCGTCCGCAGATAAAGCTACTCATCAAACAGGATGACGACCTTGGTGTGCCCTCGTATGATGATATTTTTCGAGATGAAGATGATGAGGAAGGAGGTGACTCTGGGAATGAGAGTGATGAAGGCTCTGAGCCGTCTGGGAAACGCAGGAGATTTGATGAAGTATGTACAGAATGAGAATATTCCACTGACATGAATGAAGACAGTGTTGACTGTAATGACTGTGTATGATGTCGTCGCAGGGGGCAGTTGAGAGGAGAATTGAAAGACAACGAGCGAAGAGGGAGTGGGAGGCACGAAGGTGTTTATCATGGCGTTTTTAAGAAGGTGTAAAGACATTGCTTGTCATATGTAGACATTATTTGACACTAATGCTAATGTTGTTTTCTCAGGAGGGAAATCTTGTTCGACTATGAGCAGTATGAATATCATGGGACGTCTGTGAGTAGACACTTCAACTCTGAGTTCTGGAAACCTTAGATGAGCATTTCGAAAATAAATTTGTTGATTTGTCTTAAACTTTCACAAAACTGAAAAGAACATTTTATATCTACACACACGCACACATGAGAGTTCACAATGCGTAGCTGTATGTTGACTTTCATTTCACTTATTCTGTTATTATTCCTGAATACAAATGTTTTCATGTGTCTGTCAGGCTGCGATGATGTTTTTTGAGCTGGCGTGGGTGTTGACTAAAGACACAAAGGACATGCTCTGGTAAGCTCAATAATAAAATGTCATTTTTTTTAACGACATAAACATTGTAGAGCGGCACAGTGCACTGTACAGAGTTTTCAATGCAGACGATTGAGTGTTTTTCTTTGCAGGTGGGCGATCATTGGGCTGACAGACCAGTGGGTTCATGATAAAATCACACAGTAAGAAAGTCTTTAATATTTTTTTGTTCATTATTGTTTAGAACTTGTATTTACTGTATGTTTGCATCAAGTTATTTAACCACACACTGAATTATTCTTGTCCTTTTTAGCATGAAGTATGTAACAGACATTGCCACAATGCAGCGTCATGTTTCCCGGCATAACCACCGAAACGAGGATGAGGAGAATTCCCTCTCCATCGACTGTATGAGGATCACCTTTGAATACGAGTATCCTTAATTTGTCTGACATGTTGGCATTGGGGGATATTTATGTGTCATGGTGGCAGGAATCATTCGTACAAACTCTGTAGCTCCTTTTCTTTCTTTGAGTTTTCTTTAACTCTCTGCTTCAGCCTCCGTTTAACCCTCTACCAGCACTGGTCCCTGTATGAGAGCATCTGTAATTCCTGTTACACGTCGTGCAACTTCAAGCTTTGGACGTTAAATGGCCAAAAGAAACTCCAGGAGTTCCTGGCTGACATGGGGTAAGTGGCTAGAAATCAATGTATGTCATCAATGAAACATTTATCAATAGAAGTACTAATTATATTAAATATAATTACTTACTTGCTTAATTTAATTTAACAGGCTACCTCTGAAGCAAGTGAGGCAGAAATTCAACTCTATGGACATGACAGTCAAAGAGAACCTAAGGGAGGTCATTGAGGAGTCGTCCAACAAATACGGGTATGAATCTAGAAATGAAGAAAAGGTTTGACACATTTTCTCATGCATTAATTGACAGACAGCATGAAATGATTTCCCCCTCCTCCATGTATCAGTATGAAGGACATCCGCATCCAGACATTTGGCGTTCACTTTGGCTTTAAGAACCGTTTCCTGGCCAGCGACCTGGTGCATGCTACTGCTGCCTTGCTGGAGAGCACTGAGAAAGATGAGAGCGACAGTGACAACTTCATCAAAGCTCTGGACTCTCTGTCCAGGTGTGTATCAGAAACTTAATGATAGTTCACTGACTTTTCTCAAATGATGACTTCTGGTTTAACGCTATAAAATGTCTGTTTATGATCAGATTACAAAAAATATTTATCATGTTTACTTTCTGTTGGCTTCTTTTTCTGTGCAGGAGTAACCTTGATCGTCTCCATTCAGGCATTGACCTGGCTAAGAAGAAGCTTATGGCTATCCAGCAGACTGTAGCTAGCTGCATCTGTACCAACCTCATCCTCTCCCAGGGACCCTTCCTCTACTGCTACCTCATGGAGGTACAAGTGACTGTATGACCTGCACATGTGTGTGGCTGCTTCTTAACAGTATATCCTGCTCAGCTCAATACTTCCCCTGCTTTCATGTGTAGGGAACACCTGACGTGAAGCTCTTTTCTAAGCCCATGGCCTTGACTCTGCTCTGCAAGTACCTCCTGAAAGCTTTCGTACATTCTGTAAGTATCTGATTGTGAAAGAAGAAGCTTTTACTTACAATGAAAACACTGTTGTTTGTGTCACTCTTTCACTGCTGGTGTGTTTCTTTGCATCGGTTTTTGTTAGACGAGGAATAAGCGCTGCAAACTGCTTCCCCTCATCATGGCTGCTCCCAAGGACGTAGAGAAGGGAACTGTCATCGTTTTGGGAATCCCACCTGAGTCTGAAACATCAGACAAGAAGAAGTAAGACCTCACTTCTGTTTTTTAAATATTCAGGTTACTACCAAAAAGAGCCGAGCTAAAATGTACTTGATAAATATACTACTTGAAAGCAAAATGTCTTATTTAATATAAAGTTTTAATCACTATATTTATGTGCAAAATTTAACTTTAGAGCATGGATATCTGGACTATATGGTCAAATATTCCATATCTGGTATAGTTTTTGCTATCTGCTCTGGAGAGCCACGTGGTGATGCTTTGAGAGAAAACTTTATTCTGTGTCTCAACATTGCAATACTTAAAACATTTAAATCACCTTCATTCAAGAACATTTGCCTTCCTTTAACCCTAGACTTTATTATTTGCAAGACAAAAATATTTGTCTTGTTTGCCAGTCGTGTTTGTATGAAGGAGTGATGGCATCTGTTCGCTGTGACTGTGTCGTTAGACCTCCTTTTTTTTCTGTCCAAAGATATTTAATTTACAGCGATATAAAATAGAGAAAAAGTCTTCACATTGGAGACACCATTCATAGTTTCAGTTGGATGTCTGTAACAATGAGTTGAATCAAAATAGTTGGTTTATTTTCTCTTGATTGGCAGCTGTAATGTATATTTTGTAATATATACAACCTCATTTCCTCAACTCTCGACCTTCTCTCTGTGCTCTATAAGTTTCTTCGGTCGAGCATTTGAGAAGGCAGCAGAGAGCACCAGCTCCAGAACTCTTCACGACAACTTTGACACTTCCAGTAAGTGATATCGTCTTTTTATTGTCTTGTCCTCTAATGTTTTATACGGGGTGTTGTCATCCCTTCATTGGCCACAAGGTGGCAGCCCCTTCATTTCTAGCAAAACTTCAGTTATCAAGACAAAGGAGTCAGACAGTTGAGCTCACGAGTCATGTTTACGTAGAATTTGAAGATTTGTTGAGTATTTATACACTTTCTTGTCTGAAACATTTATCCTAAACCACCTCCAGTCCTGCGGCTCAGATACATCATATTTGATTTGTTCCGAAATAGAAATTTGTACGTATATTAATTCTTCCTTGTGTTTTTTCCTCTGCAGTAATTGAGCTGAAGACAGAGGACAGGAGCAAGTTTCTGGATGCACTTATCACCCTCCTGTCATGAGGAGTTTTCAGATTCAGTTCTCTGTCAGTGCTGCTGTTCACGTCTTCATGTCAGACATGACCAATGACTGATTACCATCAGTCACATCAGACATGTACAGTGTCACCAGTACAAGAACTTTATCCATGTATTTATCAGTTTTATGTGTATATTGTACAGTCTTTTTGTAAATGTTTGGAGTCTTATTTTTGCTTTTAAATTCTGATAACTTTTGTCTTTTACTCCTGTTTCTGTATGTGAGTGATTCATCACATTTTAAACATGTTTAATAAATCATAGTAGTGCTTGTCTGTGTTTATAAACCGTATGAAGAGTGAGTTTTTTAGACATGAGTGTTGTGAAATATAGGGAACTACTTCTTTAGTCTTATATAGATACAGCTCTACCTTCACTTTTTAGATTTTGATCTAATATCTGCTGCAGTTGGGAGAAAATGGCCTGATGTAAAACAGGAAATATGAAAAAAAAAAAAAAAAACATACTGAAGCTTACTTCCTCCACACGTAGAGATATGGTTGCATCAAAGTGTTTCCTAATACCAATTTCAGTACCTCAACTCAGATCCAATTTTATCAGTTGTATATGTACTCCTTATGTATTTTCTGTATACCTCAGTAATTTAAGTAAGGTGACATTGAGTGGGGAAAAAAAGACATGGGCTGATACCTGATTTGTTCAATAAGGTCAATATTGGCACTGATATAGATCCGATATGTCACGTCAGTGCATCCCTCTCAGAGCTGTCACTTTTAGTTTGACTCAGTTAGGAACTGCACTAATAGAAAAATACCTTAAATTGCACTGATAAACTCCTTACTTTTAAAAAAACAAATTGTAGAAACACCTGTTGGCAGCCCTCATGACAGGTGGTGAGCAATTCAATCATCTAATAACCCTCCACCTCCCTTC
Source organism: Sciaenops ocellatus (assembly GCA_033000465.1). NCBI lineage: Eukaryota > Metazoa > Chordata > Actinopteri > Sciaenidae > Sciaenops > Sciaenops ocellatus. The sequence goes on along the minus strand of CP136880.1, from coordinate 17,036,530 downwards.
AACTTGCTTAATTTTCACAGAAGGCCTACAGACTGAAGTATTCCACATGGAAAAACTAAACTACCGAATATTTGAATCTTGTGTAGTAAAAGATGGTCCCTGTGACTCATGAAGAATTGTCTTTGTTGGATGTGTGCAAAAAGATAACAGGGACCTTAATCGATTTATCATAAGAAAGTTGAACTTTCTCTCGTGTCATAAAACAAAGATCTGGCAGAGCTACAGCTGTTGGCAGTCACAGTCTTTTCATCCGAATCCAATCTTTTGTTTCGCTGACGCACAACTTGTAAAAGAAATCTTACTGTATTCCTTGCAAACATATTTGAGGTTTAATGAGCTTAACATCTTCTCCGGATCTTACGGGGCAGAGGTGAGGGCTGTGACCTTGGTCCACATTGGAGAATCTAGGCCAGGCCTCCTGGTGATGATTTGTTGCCGGCCCAGTGAGGGAAATGTGGGGCCTGACCCGCTCTCCACGGGGTAATTTAGATCCTTATCGCTCTCAGATCAGGATGAGATCATGACCTTCAGAGGGGAAGGGTGTTTGGGTGGTTTGCACAGGAGAGTCCGGACTGTCTGGCAGCAATGGGACTCAAACGTGCCATGATCTGCATCGAGCTGCAGCAAGGAATGTTGACATAAATGTTCTTGTTGTTACTGCTAAAGGTTCATCACTTAATTGTGCATGAATAAGTCTCACTGCTTCCCCTGGGTCAACTATTTGAGAACAATTTGCATCCATAATGACACATTGTTTACAGTCAGATTGATGTTATCCAGGAACAGTAATGCCGCCCTGAGGAAGCAGTCAGCAGAAATACAGAAAGCTTATAGAGGACACAATTATATCATTAACATGGTGGAGATACTGTTTATTTCTGGAGACATAATTGTCAAACTGATAAATTATCTGGAGACATCAAACTGATGTCCAGCTGTCTGTTTTTTTTTTCCCTCCATCTCTTTTTGGCTTCTCATTTTTTGCTTCTGGTGAGTTTTTAATAGGTTTTAGATGGTTGAAAAAATCTCACAAGATCCATTTAATAGCTCTTCAGGAGCTTTTGCTTATATTACATGATTATCATCAGCAGATGGAGGTACCTGGTTGTATTGTAGCTGTTCAAATTTTAAAGCACTTTAAAGGTAAAAAAAAAAAAAAAATCTAGGGTTCAAAGTTCACTCTTGGAAGCAGCAGTCGAGGAAACCATGTCATCGCAAGGTCCATTTAGTGGCCATTTTTGGATAGTTGGATGAATTCTCAGTTTTCAAACCAACATGAAAGAAAATTCCTTAAAATCAAGACGATGTAACTTTTGTGAAACAGCGGCCACAGGTGGCGAATCCATTGCACAATATGGCATGATGTGACACTTGTGATGAGACCACTGAAATGTACGACATGATAAAACACAGGTGATCAGTTCACTAACTCTATGACTCCACTTTATTTAGACTAATACACACTTACTACTTTTCAAACGTTTGGAATCATGTGTTTTGGTTTCAGTGGGGATAAAAACCATAAAATTCAGACACCAAGTTTATCATTTACATTTGAAATAGTTGTTAATAATAGTTAATAATAAGAAAAATTCAGCTTCCATTTAGTTGATGTTTCCACAGTGTTGCTTGACAGGAGAGAACACCGTTTCCCCGCCAAATATGCTTCGATTTTGAATTTATTTTCTCGTCTAGAAAATCATTATTAAACCACGACGGTGAAGGGCTTTTCTGCTACTCAGTGGCTAGACTGAACATGTTTAAACTGTGACTTGTCAGTTCATAGTCATATCAGCTGATATTCTGTGATCCTGTTCCAACCCTAGACCAAACATCTGTTTCTGTTTTGAGGTTTTAAGAATAGTTTTGCTAACACAACACATCTGTTAATTCCAGCTCGTTACAATGATTATTTTGCACTTGATGCTGAAACGGGTACCTGTTCTTATTTAAATCTGCTCAGATTTTAAATGTTATGTCAAATTGTTTCTCAGAGGTGTATTTGTCTCTTTCTGCCCCTTTACTTGTCAGTCTCGTTGAATTGTACAGCGATTTCATACAAAATAACATCTGTTCATAAAGAGGACTCTCTACAACCTAAAAGCATGAGTCGTCAGCTGTCTCATTGTACATAATCAAGCTTTTGTTGGGAGGTGATTCTAAACTTTAAAGTCTAACTAAAGTTAGTCTAAAGTTAAACAGTAGCCACCATACGGTGGTACTAGTCATAGCACACCATGTGAGGCTGTAGCAGCAAGTTGAATTTAGCAGGAGCGTGTTTTATTGCTTTGTTTTTTATTCAGCTTTTTATTTCTAAGAATTTTCATTTCTTCTTTCAACAGTTACATAGTCACACTAAAAATTAACTCAGCTGGGCAAAATCCTGATGCTGATGAAGATTATGCAATGTGATCAAAAGCTCACAAAAGCTACCAAATGGAGCTTGTGGTGAGACTGTTTTCTCAGTTGTTTCCAAGGTCGAAGATGAACTGAACCCCATGTTTGAGTTCATTTTAGTTTAGTTCATTGATCCTGATTTGAAAGCATAATGAAGATGCTTATTTCTTTGTTGACGGTTAAGGACACAATCCATCCTAAACAGCTGTTAAATCCAATCACCTGACACTTACCTGGTCAATGAGCAGACAAGGTGGTAACAGCAGTCAATCTGTGGATGATTTAGCAAGAGATCCACCTGTTCAGCCATCAATCACTTTGCTCTCCATCCCCCCTCTTGCACCTCTGGTGAAGTGGGGCCACTGCCCTTTCCACTGCTCTGCATCTGAGGAATGTGGCATGCAACAGACCAAACACACACACACACACTGAGGGAAACATACCCCCAAAGACAAGATTATACAGCCAATGTATAGATGTATAGAGCAGCATTTTTGAAGGCCTCACACTCAAACAGCTTCTATTGCTGCTAAGTAGAGTAATGATGTTGTGATGGCGGGTCGATACAGTATTTTATGGAATAAAATTGACATGAAAAAACGTATATGTTTGAAATTTTTTGATTAATTGGAAAGTTATGCATTTGAATCTAACATAAACATAGATACAAGAGAGTTTGGTACAAAGTATAGCCTGACTGATACTGGATTTTTATTGTGTATTGATATTTGAGAGTTACATAATTCCTATCATATATCACCTTCTATTAGTTTCTTCAAATAAAAGCACAACATATGCAAGTATTTTTTTATTAGGATCGACACTCAAATACTATCTGCTGCAAAAATATTCCAGTTAACTGGTTAAAGATTCTCCAAATTATATCTACATCTTTAAATCTGTATAAAAGACAAAATGTCTCCTGCCTTACTAAAAAGTCACTTCTCAGTGTATGTGCATTAAAGGTTAAAGGTTTTCTACTAATGTTGATGTGACAAAATTATGTTTATAGGTACACATGTTAAACTTGAGGTGGGCGCAGACAAACTTTCTTCCTTCAGCAGATTGATGTGAAAACAGCAACTCTGCACAGCAAAGCTCAAACATTAAACTGAGGTAACAATGAAGAAAACATGCTTTAAATATAAATATACAGTATCTTTGTCATTTCTGTACTGAAATGTCTTCTTACTAATTGACCGACATGTACATCAATACCAAAATATCTGTGAAAAGGTAACATCGGCTAACATATCGGCCTGGCCTAGTGCTGGAGGAGATCTATTACTTAAAGAAAAAGTAGCAATACAACAGTAATAAACTGTTGTATAGCAACGGTGTAATGGTTATTACTTTGTTACAAGTAAAAGTACAAAGTGTTAGCATCAAAATCTACTTAAATAAACAAAAATAAAAGTACACGTTATGCAGATTGGCCCATTTCAGAATATATTACTGTTTATTATAATTATTGATAAATTCATGTGTTCATCGCTTTGAGATCTCAAATATTTAATTGGCAGCACCAGCTGCTTAAAAACAGTCTGTAGATGCTGTAGTGTGTCTATATGTAAACAAAGTCAGAAACTATGTCCTTTCTTGAATTCAGCTGTCACTGAAGTCTTCAAGTATCAACGTTTAAGAGTGGACGGTACACTTTGTCACTAAGGAAAGTCCATAAAGACATATGGCTGTCTAGAACTAACCCTAACCCTCTCAGTCTTACAATCTCAGATTTCAGGTAGGATTAGCTTAATTTAGACAAAGAGCTACAGCTGACTGTTTCTGCCTGCTGCCTGTCTCCACATCATGCTGTGAGAGGATGCTCTCACTCACTCACACACACACACAAGCTCAGTATATGATAAAACACGCAAATTTCACTTGTCAAAAACAATAAAAACGTCCTCACTTCAAACCTGTATTTTCTGCCCTGCTGCTGCTGCTGCCGGTAGCTTCATATCAGCCTGTCAGCCAGCTGATGCCCTTAATGATCCCTAACCCCTGTGACCTTTAACCCCTCGAGCCCTCTCACAGTCGGGGTGTTACTCCCTGATTCGGTCTCTTCTCTTCCATTGTTGTTGTCAAGTGTTTTCAGGCAAAAGGGATTAGTATTGCCTGGAAAACATTTGCATGAATTTGATACTGATTGAACACACTGCAAGTCTATGAAATATTCAATATACACTGTATATCATGTGTTTACGCTGTATATTAATGCTCCCACTGCTCTGCAGTTTGTCAGGTGGATGAATTTCAAATGTATTTAGAGAGATAAAATAATCTAATCTATCTAGAAACAAACCACAAGTTCAGCACTATGACAAGCCAGCAATCTCTATGACGTCTTCCCCTTTAGAAAATATTTGTTAATAATGACACTTTGGGGCGTTAAGTAAACTGCAAGTAAACTGCAGTCAGCATCCTGTTGCTCATGCTTGCACTTTGTAGGCACCAGGGCTGACCCTAGGCTTTCAGTTGCCCTAAGCAAGATTTTGTTCGTGGCCCTAAAAAACTCCTAGTGCAGTCAACAAATTCCACACACCGCTAACCCTCTTTGAGGGTTGGCAAACAGAAAACAACAGTAACATTATGTAAAAAGTAAATGAAGGAAAAAAAACAAATTGTTGACTGTGGATCCTGCAGGGTCATTTTGTCCAGAAAACAAACAAACTAGTTGTTATTAAACTAGAAAATCAGCCTAGAAAAAGAAGAGAGGGAAAGAGTTCTGAGCTGAATTATTATGTCAGAGGTGCTGTGGTCACGTTAACTGAACATATTTACTGAAGGCTACAAAGACACTTCATCGTCTGACACATTTGCAGCCAAATGAAGATATTAACCAGAGGACCTGTCTAATAAATGAGAGTGAGGATAAACTATGATGATGATTTGCACAAAGGTCATACATAATTCTATATTTTCATGAGGATGTTTTCTCTTTTTTTTATTTGGCCTGAGATTTGTCACGTACAATTATGTAATAATACGAGATTTCAGCATTGAGGAACAATCAGGCTACATTCATGATTTTATTCAGACACATAAGGTTTCAGGGCATCTCCGTAACCATAGTAACTTACGGTGCCAGAGGAGAGGGAGAGACTCTGAATGAAGCTGTTTACACAGATACACTCCAGACAAAGTGCAGACCGGAGTTGGTATTTCACACATGTAGCACACAACAGGAGGAACATTCTCAGTGTCAGACGTCTCACATGTTGACAAAACTTTACAAACCAAATCTCAAAATGACAACACAGGTCTGTGACGCAATCACAAACTAATTGATAACTGATAACGTCACAGCAATATTTCATTAGGACCACTGACTCCATGATACTAACTAGCTTGCCATTTGCAAACACACAGAATTAGCTGAAAAAGTGAAGACTTTATAACTAGATTTTCACATTGAGACCCTCTTCAGGACCTCAAGATAAGCTAATAAAGTAGCAAATTCTAATTAAAAAACAAAATAACAATTAATTAAATTACCATAAACCAACAGTCACTCATTGAGCTTTCGTTACTATCACTGGTGCACCTTGGATGAGCAGACAAAAGAGAGTACGTTTATGTGTAAATATGTTTCCCACAGTTGGGAAAAACCCGGCTGACATGTCATTCACATTGAATTTAGGTTTACACAGACACTGGGATGCCAGGGAAGAACACTGAGTGAGACCAGGCGGAAACAGCTTCTTCCTGCAGTCGAGTGTGATGAGGGTGTCTTTTCTTTTATTCTCGGTGGTAGGTAGCTCACTCATGCTGGACTCCTTTTAGTGGATGACATGCACTACAACTTTCATCCTTGAAAATACACTGCAGTCCCATGCACAAGCACAAAAAAGAACCCAGAAACATGAAGAAAAAAGAGACTAACACGTGTTTGTTTTGTTATAAATGTGACTTTTTGTCTCCAACAGTCCCGAGAATAGCAAGCAAGAGTTTTCCTGCAAGATGCAATTAGTGGTGAAACAATACACTTAGTACACATCGAAATCCTGATCCTGTTTGTGTGTGTGTTAATGTTGTAGACAAGCTGTTTGTTTACTCAGACACTGATTGCCATATCCTCTGTCAATATAAGACTCCAAATCACCACTAGAGGCTGCAGCTAAAAGCAACACCACCTGTGCAGCTGTGCTGAGGCTGATAGCAGAAATAGTGTATAAACACTGGTGTGGTGAGCTGCTGCAGCCCTCCATGTTAGAGGAGGCTGACATCACATACATTTTGCTAACCATGCCAAATCAGAAATGTCTCCTGATCCCACTCAGACATTCCTCATGCTCCTCTTCATCTCAGCGGATGGCCGTCACTCACCACTTTGTCTGGTCCAGCTTACCTACGTGTGTCTGTGTGTGTGTGTGTGAAGATAACATACTTTTACATGTCTGTCTATGTATCTATTTAAAATGGCCTCCACATGATGATATACTGTACGGAAACATGATCTCATTTAGACAGGCATGAAAGGAGTTGAGACTCCCTGTTTCGACTTATCACTATGCACTCTATTTTTCAATGTATTAAGAAAACACTTCATCTGTTGCTGGCTCAAAATACACATCAATACTACACTATACTATGCATATTTTGTAGTTTTGGGAAAGTGTGACTGAATCTTTGGCAGCACCTTTTATAAATATTATGTCAATATTTAGGCTCAAATTGCATCAATATTAGTAACCTTTCATTAAAAGGCAGTATTCTCCTTAGACCCTTACTTTTTGATTTACAACCTGGAGTTATGTAACTTTAACCCTGCAACAACAGATTTTTTAAGCCTTATGCAGCCAAAACTTTCTGTGAGCACAACACTGGCATATAAACCCTCTTCTAAGTTGATATAAATAAGCTACCTTGTTTATTGTCATAAACAAGGTAGCTTATTTACACATCTAGTTACGGAGCAACATTATCATTCATTAGCAGTCATGTTTCTGTCTAACTGGGGGATGTAAGTCTAATATTCACTCGCTTTTAGCTCTGTTTTCATCTCCACCAGCTAAGGGAAATATCCGACTCTTTAGCTGCTAAATGCTCCGCTATGTTCACCTGTTAGTTGTTCTCTGTGTCTATCAGTGGGTTTTTAGATCTTTTTTTTTCTGAAAAAAGCAGCGTGCTTTGACTGAAAATGCTGCTATGAGAGCGAATGAACCAAAACAGTAAAGTTGTGGGCTGTACAGCAAAACAATGATTTTTGTTATAAAGCAGAAGGAACTGCAGATTCAGGGACTAATTATCTGGAGTCCATTGCTACAATGTCACATTGTTTTCACATTATCATTTAATACATTGTTATAATAAAATCTTGATTACAGCTACTTTATATATATATATATATATATATATATATATATATATATATATATATATATATATATATATATATATATATATATATATATATATATATATATATACACACACACAGTACAGTACATTTACATTGCCATGATGGGATTGAAGACGTTTAAATCTGTGAAAATGGTATATAGCATAATCTACGTGTCTCTATGTGTCTGTATGTTTACCTTTCAGAGTGCTTTAACCAAACCACTTCAACAAACTTCATGCACACACACACACATACTCCACCCCTTCTCCTCCTCCTTCTCCTCCTCCTCCTATCCCACACCCTCCATGTTCCTTCCTGTTTCCTGTTCCGCTGTCCGCTGCACAGGAAGCCTGGTCGTGCTACTGCACTATGACAAAAACTCGTGAGTCACCAAGCCGTAAACTTTGCGAAAATACGAGAAAAAAGAACGTGGTTGATGTTGTTTTTTCTGATCTCCATCTCTCACTTCTAAATAACCCTTGCATTGTTTCTCAAACAAATAGCTCGTGTGGTCTGTAACTCTGTATACAAAGCCACATTTGTCCTCTATGTTTTACCACCTGCTGACTCTTGGCTTTACTATCTGTGACTAAGCTCCATCCAGCTGGGACGTCTGTAGACTGTATGCACCTGCTGGCTCTGATGTAAGTCTGAGTCAACGAAGAACAACGTTAATTAAGACTTCTTTATTGTGTGACTCAGGCCGACTGATACACTCTTTGAAGAATTTATGTCATTATATAAGATTAAAAACTTCAACCTCGCAAACTTTCTGCTTCAGCTGGTTATTTGCCGGTGTGTGGAGGAGCTCTGGGTTGAGGGCTGTGACCCCTATCAAATGTGGGGGATTCTGCTTCAGTGAGATCATGCCTGGTCAGTCGAGGGAAGTGACTTTATGACTAGCTTGACCTGAGGCCAGATTCAGAGTTTAAAGTTCATGCCATGAGAAATGACGGCCAAACCTCCTTTAAAAATGCACTGACTAATCTAAAATGAGTACGCAACTGACGTGACCTTAACCGTGTGGCCCTCGCTCCGCCGGGCTGAGGGAGGTCAAGTTTAGAGGTCAAAATGGTGCTCTATGTGATGTCATCTGTCTCTATGAGACACTTTTTTTTAGCAAATCAGCAACAATTCTCACATTTATTTCTCATTTTTTAATATCCACGTTTCTATTCTCTTGGACCAGAGGTCGTGTTTATGTTTCTAAGCGCACAACATTTATGGCTACACTTAACTTTTGCTCTTTAACTAAAACACAATGAAACAAATGTGTTTCTGCTGTCACAGCTCTTTTTGCAGTGACCATTACAGGCTTTAGGTAAATCCCTGCTTCATCTTCCAGACTGCTGTGCATGGCCTGTGTGTATGTGTGTGTCCATGCCTGCTGGAATGTCCGCCGGCCAGGCCTTTTATTAGGCTCATCCATACCACGACATTATAGGCTCTCGTAGCCAGGCAACTGCAGGTTCTGGCTGGTTACCATGGCAAACGCCTATTGAGTGACGTTGCTGGCCCTATTTGCCTCTCTCCTCATTGGAATGAGGGCCTTTTTAAAGGTGCACCCCCCAACTCTACACACACACACACACACACACACTTAACCCCTTGCTCACACACTCCCCCACACACACCCTGCGCTTCGTCACCCTCTGTGTGGTGACTAGAGGAGTGGAACTAACAATCCGACAAAAACATCTCACTGAGGCAGACCAGACTGGACCATCCAGGGAGTGTCTTTGTGTAGAAAAACCCATACAGACCCCAAAGTAGGAACGCCTACTGTAGGCATCTGTACTGTGAGCGCTGGGTATTACTGACAAAATCACATATCACAGTATTCTTAGCTCGGTAACATTGCCTTATCTAGTCATACAAACACATTACACTCAGTTACAACTATATAACAAGTTTGTAAATCATCTCTCAGCTGCACTGAATCCCTTGGAAAATTGTATTTAAGATATATCATAAAACTTAAGCATAAAAGCAAAACTTATTTTCTTTTTTTTGATTATTTGTTTGTCCATATCAGATGTTTGAAAATGGAGAAATGTCCATTTTTATTTCCCAGAGCCAAAGTTAACATATTCAAATTGTTTGTTATGTTCAACAGACAATATCAAAGAAGACTAATAACCCAGCAAATGTTCACATTTCAGAAGCTGGAACCAGTGCTTTTTTTGCCAATTCTTCTTTAGAAAATAAAAAATGGTTATTTAAATTATTGCTAATTAATCAATTGATTGAGTAATTCAACTTATTGTTTCAGCTCTACATTAAAGATAATTCTTGACCTTGGAAATACGTAGGCTGTAATTATGATATAGTCTGACAAAACGATCCCAACTTAAGCCACACTTACTAGTTTTTTTCAGACCTTTCATCCCAGATCACATGGTCATCAGTGCATGGAGCTCCCTCATTTGAATTTCACAAGTACAACAAGCTTGTGAGTGGCCCTTGAGTTGAGACTGTTTTTTAAAAAAACTACTGTTTCCAAGGTCAAGGATAAACTTCTGTGCTTAGCCATTCAGGAAGAACATGAAAAGTCCAAAAACCGATGGATGAAATCATAAATGAGCTTGCATGTCAACTCAACCATCTCCGTGACAGCTAAGAAAACTTCATCCAATGAGGAAGACCGTGAAGTATGTTCGAAAGTTCTAGAAAATGATTGCACTGAGTGGACTCTGAGTTGTGATTTTGCCAAATTATGATAACCAAAACTCCAGAGAGTTGGCAATAATCACTAATGGAGGAATATGAATTTTGTTCTTTGGTAAATAATGTGCTTAACCTGCTGTAGAGTAAAAGTAATGTTCTCTTGTGGAGTGCAGTGATCATACACTCTCCTGACTGTATGTAGACTTGATACATGACCACATTTTCAACTTTTAAGAGAGCATATGACCTGCTAAGATTCTTAAGTGACCAGCTAAACAAGTATGGATAAGCTTCTGTAATCCAGTCACAGTTTTAAATCAAACTGTTACTCATGGACTGAAATATCTCGTGTTTTTCTACTGTTGTCACACATTAAACAATCTTTAATATTTCACTGCACATCGTCACCAGTGTTTGGATAAATGTGGTGCCTATGATGCAGCTGTGGATAAACTAATTGCTTCAAAGTGATGGTTTGTAATCTTTTGTGGTGAAGCCCATCTATCTTAGCTCCGCCCTGACGAAGGGAGATGGGGTTGTGACGATTAATGAATGGAGTGACTTGCGGGAAGAAGATTCCAACAACTTCTCCATCGCTCTCTAATTTGAACGCCTTTCAATGACTGCGGAAGAGGGAGGGGTGGGGGTGGTCTGACGGGTGGTGGTGGTGGGGGTTGTGGAGTATTGTGAGTGGAACAGCAGAGCCCCACTCTAGCTGAATGGGTATTGTCATCTGGATTTCTATGGCTAACCAAAATACTTTCTCCCGCCGTGGGGGTTTATGGATACATGGTGGGAACTGCATGCATTACGCACAGCCGTGGAGGGCATCACATCACAACTCTGTCAGTTGTTGTTTTTAAGAACACACTTTAACTAAGGATTTCAGACAATATATTCAGTTTAATCTTAATAAAATGAAACAATATTGCATCTTCATATACACGAATAATGAATCATTACATCAAACGTCAACAAACCAACAGAAAACAAAGTTTATTCCTAGAATGCTTTGAAAATAAAAAGACTTCCTGCAGTGACAATGATGAAAAAGACGTTGCAGGTGCTGAGTGCAGCCCAATAACGGACTGTAACATTTCATATTGTGACCTATGGATCCCGCTCTCCGGACTCTACAGGTCCAAAATTAGACTGCAATCTTCAAAGTCACCGCTATCAACGTCTGAACAACAGAAAAGCCTGTCCAAGATTTATTAGGACTTTGTCTACACTTCTTCGCTCGTTATTGCTATCTGGACATTGTCGGAGTCCTCAACATGTCGGCGTATTCCACTAAAGGAAATGGTTCTTTGCATGTGTGGGAGTGCAATAATTCTCAGTTACTGTACAAGTTTGTGCTGACAATGCACATCAAGGCAAAAGAGAAGTGTGTCTATTCGATGCAAAGAGTTCCTCTAGATAAGAAAAACTTTGCGGTTACAACAGTAAACAATTCAAAATACTAATCATTTTCGAAGACTTATAAAAGCAGGTACCTAACAAAGATACTCCTTTTTGCCGTGAGCTACCTCTTGTAGTTGATAGTCTTTTTTAAATCTCCTGTAGATACAAAAAGGATTTATTAATTTGCGGTCCGAGCGTATTGAAGAGCCAGTGTAAAAACAGCAGAGGTGCTTCCATAGATTTTCAAAGTTCAGATTTCTAAAAACAAACAAACAAACAAACAAAAACTGCAGGTGCAAAGATAACGTCCGTCAAAAACAAACAAACAAACAAACAAAAAAAAAAGACAAAACAGTTTTTTAAAAGCTGCAGGCCACTTTTACGCACCGCCTGCTATGAGCCACATTGCTACACATAATTCCTCTTGTCATAGTCCCCGTTCTGCGTGGTTCTCTTGGTCGGTGAGTATTTTACCGAGTATCCCGAATTCCCGCTGGAGGGACAGGAGAAGCACAGCAGCGTTCCTCCGATCAGTAGCAAGGCTGAGGCCGCCCAGCCGATGTAGAGCGCAGCACCGATCTCCCTCTTCTTGGATGCGGGCACCTGCGGGTTGTAGAAGTCCGATATGATATTGTTGGCCATCCAGCAGAGAGGCACCAGCACAAACAGACCACTGATGATGTAGATGGCCCCTCCGGAGTTCACCACCCGGACTTTGACGTACTCAGCACGGATGCAGTTGGTGCACTGCGCCCCCGCGATGACAACCATGAGCCCCAGCACGCCCATCACTGAGGAGATGATGGTGAGCGCTCTGGCCGCCTGTAGATCGTGGCTGAGGGCGAGGACGGAGTCGTGCACCTTGCACTGCATCTGTCCCGTACTCTGGACCACACAAGACATCCACAAGCCGTCCCAGATTGTCTGAGCCACCACGATGTTGGCTTCGATGAAAGCCGTCACCTTCCACATGGGCAGCCCGCACGAAACCATCACCAGGAGCGAGCCAATTACGCACAGCGATAGTCCCAGGATCTCCAGTCCGGCCGACACCATTTTCGCTCTTTAGGTTCAATCAAGTCTGTCTGAACTTTTTCAAACTCTCCCCTAATTTCTCTCCTCGAGAGCAAGGTGTATTTCTGCTCTTTACTTCTTCGTTCTCGCCTCGATGTACAGGAGCGTCAGTCGTTAGTTGCGCATCACTCACCACATTTATTCGGAGATGTAAGAGACAGCAGCTCTGAGTCTCTTTGTGTGTGAGGGGTTGTGAAAACAACTGGAATCACAGTAGCACCGGACCACGAATATCTGAAGGGTGGGGGCGATAATTCGAGGAGAAACTTTCATCCAATCAGCTGTGGCCGCATCCTCAAGGGACCAATGAAAACGCGGGGAAGTTGTGAGGCTGAATAAAGCGGTCCAGCGCGTATTGTGTGTTTGAACAGTTATTTACAATGAATCAAGGGGGGCAGGAGAGGGGTGAAGGCGCACGGGGGGTGTTTTAAGCGCATAGAGCAGCTGAAATGCAGAGGTTGGATGAATCAGGGCACTTGTTGTTGATTTTTCTGACACGGAAGCTAATGCCACTTGTCTGCGGTATATATAGCCTAAAATAGCCATTTCACACCCATTGTGATGGTTTGGTTTTAAAATGCCAGAACAGGAAAAGAATAACAAAAGAAAATCTCATATTCATTTTAAAAGTATTCACTTTACTTTGAAAGTTTTAGAGCCTTACCTCAGTCTGAGACCCTGATCCTATGCCTTTCTGCTTCCTTGATCTCTTTAGAAACAAACAGAAAAGATGCGCTCTTTGATTGGATAAATATGAATAAAACATAAATAAAAAATATTTCGTAATGCTCATTAAAATCACGAAATATTTTTTAATAATCCCAAATAGTCTTTATTTCATTCTTGAAATCAAGTTGCTCTTGCTTTCAATGATTATATTTATACTCTTACTCTGATTACTTTGTTTTTTATTTGCTATTTATTTCTAGCGTGTTCTTTTGTATGTTTGTTTGTTATTTTGATATATATATATATTTTTGGGTGGGTGCCACCCACAGTCAAGAATCATTTACAGCCAATAAACTTTGCCAAATGCTTTTTTGCTGTTTTTATACAGGCCTGTTTAGAGTTAGTTCTACAGATAATCTACATGAATTTACTCCAAGACAATGCTTTATTTTCTATTGGATAGATACTGTGTCATTACACTGTCAGTTAGTTCATAGTCTATAACAACATTTTAAAAGATCATTATAGGCTGTGTTTTATATTCAGAATCTTAAACTGTAAAGTACATTATCCTCTGAAAGTACAATAAAGTGGAATGTAATGGAAATATGGAAATACAAGGACCTGAAATGTTATAAAATATTTTAAAAAATAGTTGAATCCACCACTAGAAAACACATTACAACATATGATATCCGGTGGCTTTAAACTGTTTATGGACACTTTTTGGTCAGAATGTTTAGAAATATAATCAACATAAAACACAACATAAAGACAATTACAGCTTGGTAGTTGGAGTTTATGTTATATATTGGTAGACAGTAGCACCATTTATACTATATATTATCAGCATTTAACGTTTTCCACGAAGTTATTAAATGTTAAAGTAACTGTAACACTCAGGCAGCCATGTTGGATCCAACGGGGACTGACGTTTTGGCGGCCAACCGTCCTGACCGTTGAGCCGTAATGGCGTCAGTGGCGCAGCACGATAGCTCGGTGACGAAAAGCTTCAGGAACGAGGGCGGCGGACATCCGAGGACGGTTTCCGGGTTTCCCTTCCTGGGTTGGGACAGCGGCAAGAGGCAAAAAAGCTCCTATTGATTAACAATATTTCAAAGTTACGTTCAGGTAAGACACTGCTCAGTGGTTTGTTGTTTTTTTTTGTTTGTTTGTTTGTTTGTTTTTTTACAAACTGTTCGGGTGAAGAAGACACACGGCCGAGCTGGCAACATGACACCAGCCGCGGCAGCAACTGTTGCTTGCTAAAGTTTGACATGTAACGTTAACAAAGTTTAAGATCCGCTTTACACTTAAAAATCGGTTTATTAAACTAAGTTTATAGAGGAAATTAAAGTTCAGTAAGCTAAGATGTTTAACTAAGCTGCGTACGTGAAAGTTATATTGTCATTGTCCCAGTTGGTGTTTGGTAAACTCAGTCAGTGTCTGACAGGCAGACTGGGTGTGGTGGACATCCAACTGTTACAGACCCAGAGGCCTGCACACACGGTTCAAACTCCCCTGACCAGTGACTGAAGCATTGTTTTATGTTATTCTTTATTATATGACACTACTGTTTAAGTAAACATTTCCTCCTCTTCAGACACATTACTTTTGAACTCATTTATTGTCCCATTGTACTAGCTCATACTCTCCACACTGAAGTGAGCTTAGCACTAAATGAAATCTGCATCAGACAAATCAAAGTGTTGACTTTCATAAATATCCTTGTGTAACATTCCTGAACTCTGAAATCGCTCTCCAACATCCGATTAATCCTTGACCTTTTGATTGTAAAGCACATTTGCGCAAAATAAATTTAATGTTTAGACAACTTCACAATAACAGTGGGAAACAATAACATATTCTCATTATGTGTCTGTCCAATATGTGGCTTAGGGCCACTATTGAAGAATTATCATCCATCTTGGCTCAGTGAAAACATGCATATTTCACTTCCTTTGTTGCTGAGTGGTGAATGCTATGGGCACGATGGCAGACTGTGTGAGCTGTAATCTCAGGCTGGCAGCTGCTCTTTGCTTCAGAAACAACTTAAGTTTTTACCCAGCTGGACGCAGATCAGTTTGCTATCAGTAGGACAGCATCTCTTAGTACTGAAAGACATCTCAGGATCCAGCACCTTCACCTCTCTCCGACCTTTCCCCTTCCTGCGACCTTATCTCAAACACTGGCCAACACAGGAGCGCCAGGGAAGACATCTGTCTGACACCATAAACTACAAGGGGATGTTTCCTGTCACTTTTACACTGTGGTGTGAATGGAAAAAACAAAACTTGATTCACATTGACAGACCCAAGTGGACCTGAACTATTGTGTCAGAGGTTTGAAGGATGAAGTTACACAGCAGGGGATGCCTTTGTTCAGTAGACTGCGTGTGAAAATCTGGGTGAAGAAAATGCACGTTTGACTTTGATCGCCACCAGTACCAAACTTATTGTGATAACAGGAAAACGGTCATATGAAACATTTGATCTATTTTCACCCACCGTATATTTAAGTAAAATAAATGTAGACACAATGAGGCTGTGAAAAAACCTCAGTTTTTCATTATCGAATAATCTATAGTAAGGTTAAATGAAATGTAGAAAGTTCTATGTAACTTTATTTGATAAAAAAAACATATTTTGAGATTGTTCTTGTTCTGTAAATTCAACTGAGAAACCATTTATAGATAAAATAACTGGCTAGGAATGTCTTCTTTTTCTAAAGCATATTAAACACCCAACAAATTAAGGTAGATCATGATTGAGCAGGTTGATTATAGTCCAACCCTAACACATTAATTATCTTTTAGAATAATCTCTTTGTATAATAAATTATCACAAAAATTCACAAGAGCTCCAGATAACATCAACCAGCCTTGAAACCAAAGATACTAACTTATTGACAATTATATTGTAACTAACCGAGAAGAAGCAGTAGTTGGTCAATATTTACCTGTTTGTGTGATAAAATACTTGAAACTGTACAAGAAATTGATAGAAGTTATAGTCAAGTATAGGTATTTGTGTCGTAATTCAACACTTGTTATTAAATCCGTAATTTGTGCATTTACCGACCATAATTATACATGACAATTAACAAGCTTTGGAGATTAAAAAAATCCACTTTTAATCCTCCCCGCACTTTTTGTTTCACACTTAGTCATCAGTGTGACGGTTGTTATTTCCACATAACTTTCATCATCATACCTTAAAGCAGCAGCAGCAGCAGCTGTGTGAGTAGCACAGTGTTGGGGTAGCATTTGTTGCTGTATGACTCCCACTTGTTTTTAGTCATTTCCTATGCTGTCCCCATCATCATAAACGCTCCATCCTGTGCTTTAAACTCTGTGTGTGTTATAAACAGGCCTGCTGGTTTCCTCATGGTTGAAAGGCTTTCTCGTTCCGCTTATTGTGGCTTTTTTTCCTCTCTCTGGGCTCAAATTTTAAAGTGTTTCTACAACCCAGTTTAAAAAACACTATCATATCTTTATTACTGATACCCACCACCACTAAGTTTTACACTTTTTTCCCAAAGTGCTACTTAATTACAGTCAAGCCCCCTGTCCATGTGTGTTGTTTGTTTGTCTGTATGCCTTGGGGTGTGTCTTTACATGTGCCAAACATCACTTTATTATGCTTTGTAGCTTTGGGGGTCCCTGTGGCTGTGATCAGTCGCCAGTAAATTACCATTTCTGTTGTTGTGCCACTGAGTTCACCGAATCTCCATGGTGTGAAATTATTGTTTCAATGTTTCCAATAAGAGCAGAAAGTCCTTAATCCATGGAGAGCGGGTTTGCAGACCCTTGACACTGCCTGTCAGGAAGGTGAATAGTTCTACTAGCACTGCTGCCCCCTTTATGGCTTCAGTCCAGCCAATAAATCAACTGTAAATGCCATTACATGCCAAGAACTTTGGCTTTACTAAGGTGGCATTTTTCCCTTTTGGCCCAAACTGTTTAATCTCCCCCACGTCTAGCCTTGTTGATGGCTGTGTGTATGTGTGTGTAAGCAGCTCAGTGGCCCGGCCGATTAAGTGGCCATTATTAAGAGAGTATTATTGAAGTGTGCCTCCTGCCTGTCTGCCCTGTAGTGTTGTCTTTGTGATATTACAACTGCGATCTTAGAACAGTTTAATTAATCTGCTGCTGGAGTAATGCTGGTTCCCACAGAGCCTGTCAAGGAATAACACTTGGGGTGTGTGTGTGATACACAGGGATATGCCTGTGTGGGCCGCTACATTAACCTGGATGTTCATTAAAAATGAAAGCACATTTATTATCGTCTTTGTTGGGTTATTAGGGCCTGGAAATAATGACTAAGCGGCCATACGTATTGTGGCTCTAGGGATGGCAGATTGTGGAGTAAGTCCATCACACTTCCGAAGACCAAGTCAAAATTAATGTGTTGTTTTGAGCAACAAGTTGTCCCCTTGGGTTTACTATTATAGAAGACTAAGTAGCAAGTATTTGCATTTGAGAATCAGTATATTTCTGGTATTTTAATGATTTATTATTAAAATGGTTTCAGATTAACATTTTGTTGATTAATTAATTGACAAATAGTTTCAACTTGAGCAAAATTAGTGACATAATACTATTGAGGTTTCATTAACATTATGCTGGGGGCTCATTTTTAATGTCAGTGCTTATATTTTTTCCCTTTTTTAAATTTTTAATCTCCAGACATGACTCATAACCTGTCTGTTTAGTGACCGGGTTAAACTTTTGACCTCTATGGCCCTAACCAGGCACTCCTGCACCCTAAATTATCGGTGTCTCCCCTCGCTGTCCTGACATGTGGTCGTTCCTGAATGTGGTCAGGGGTGAGGCACGTGTTCTCCCTCCTCCCTCAGCTGAGCTGCCCTGTATAGGAAAGGCTTCAGGAACTAGGGGGATAAACACCCATTGTTCTCCCCGTAGGCTCGGTGAAACCACCCTGTCAGTATGAGAGATCTTTGCCCACTTTCATGTCGATACAGAGCCCCCCTCATCCCCCCAGCTACCATCTAATGGATTTAACAGCGTGAAATGGTTCCCCAAATGTGTGTTCAAATGTGTGTTTTTTACATACAAATGGTAAAAGGTCAGTTCAGGTTCCCATGCCACCTCTTTTCCCCAAACTAACATTACATAACCAGAGTGCATCTCCGTTTGGCAGCACACGGCAGCCTGCCTCTTTCTAATGCTTATCACACTCCACCTGTCAAGGGCCAGTGTGTTGGTGATAAAACGGAGCCTGTTCTTCCTGCTCAGTCATTATGTGGCTAATTTATCAAGCGGGCTTGTTGCTCTGTCGTCTGCTCAGGGTCATAGAGTGGGGGCAGCAGCGCAGGGCTCACAAAACTGTAACAGTTTAATGGGAGTCTGGGAACAAATTTGTTGCCCAGAGCCTTTTAATCTGTTCTCCTTCCGTCTGATAATGTTAAAGAATAGTGTAGTCATCAGCCTGAATGAATGTTTCAACGCGGGCTCAATGAGTTGTCTGAGTCACAGTTCACAGCATAAATATCCTGAAGATAATTCTAATGAAGATTTGTAACGTAAAAATAATTTTGGGTCTATTGCCTGTTCAGTTGTTGTTATGACTACAAAGATATATACCAATATATAATCAAAGTCTCCTAAGAAATATACTGAATCTTGAGATATATGTATGAATATCATATATAAAATAAGATATACTGTGAAAAGGATTTTATCTTCATAACCCACGCTAATTCTAATTTTAGTAATTATACAAAGACCTGTTTCTGTGTGATGATAGTATAACATCTGATCGATACTAAGTATTTATCATCAAACATTAGCATTAATTAGTTTTAATTGTTAGATAAAATCTTCAGTGAACTACTAGTAACCTTCTGTTATTAGGTGGGAAGTTACTCTGAGCTGTTTTCAGGTGATTTATCTATCACCATCATATCTTATATTTTTTTTCCACCAGCAGGCTCGTCAGACATCTAGTCAACAACAACAGCGATGTCGCAATCTGGAGAGAAAGGGAAGGTGAGTACGTGACGATGAGAAATGTCACCACGTTACAGTTTTTACTGTAGTAGTACTCCAAACTTCAGTACGACAGATTGACCGAGTGTACAGGAGGGGTTTCTAATAAGGTGGTCATTAAGACTCATGGTCCATGTAATCTCATGCACACACACTTGCACAGGCATCCAGAGAGGATATCCTGTATAAATGCAAGCGTTTCATGGCTAGGCTTTATTGCCTGTTGGAATTTTTCAATAGTATGATTCATCATTAATCTCACTCTTACTGTATAACACTGTCACACCTTTAGCAGATTTACTGAGTGAAAATAATAAGTAATAAAAAGCAGGAAATTACATAACATTAAAATTGCATAATTACTTACTTGCCCCTTAATTTGAGTTAATACATATTTTTATGACTAGTTCAACACTTCCTTGTTAATTTCAGTTTCTTTTGTGCTCCACAGTTCCCAGATGCAGCAGGTTATGTAGGATTTGCCAACCTCCCGAACCAAGTGCACCGAAAATCTGTGAAAAAAGGGTTTGAATTCACCCTAATGGTTGTTGGTGAGTGATCACTCTTTGCTCTTAATGTAGACTGTATGACTTCTTCAGAGAATTAAACTTTATTTTCCATTCTCTTTGTTCTTCAGGGGAGTCTGGTTTGGGCAAATCAACACTTATAAACAGCCTGTTTCTCACTGATCTCTATCCTGAACGCTACATTCCTGGTGCTGCAGGTATGTTCCCCAGTACACAGACACAGACAGACACACACGTGCATACACATACACACTGTAATAATAGAGAAATGTCTGCTGCAGTGTCTCCAGCAGAGCATTATTTCAAGGGGAATGTTGGGAATGCCTTAGCCTCGAAATATGACCCTGCCCTTCTTATGACTTGACTTAGCTTAGGACTTGTTCTGGCTGGAAAACAATTATCCAGACACTCCCTGGTCAGTTTGTACAGATAAGAAAACACACAGTCTTTTTAGATGACAAAACCCATGATTTCATTTTTTAAGGCGTATCCACCTTCTCTGATCCTGCGGTTGTGGCAGCTCAGTGGCTTGTGTAAGCACGTAGCTCAGGCATGAATTTTGGATGTTACGTAGGTACTGAGGTGTCTCCTCTGTTATGCCACCCTTCAATTATTCTTGCACTTCACCTCCACAGAGAAGATTGAGAGGACGGTGCAGATCGAGGCGTCAACTGTGGAGATAGAAGAGAGAGGAGTGAAGCTTCGCCTCACCGTGGTCGACACCCCTGGATATGGTGACGCCATCAACAGCCAGGACTGGTGTGTTCATGTACCGTGGAGGAATAGGGAGTGATAAACATCTGGGACATGTTTCCCGTGCAGCATGCTCTCCCATTCTTCCCTCCTGTTCTCAACAACTCCCTTTCTCAAGCTGCATCACAAACTCCCTATGTCTGACCTCACCTCCCTCTGCGTTCCCTGTGACTAGACTTTCTTAAACTGTGTGTGTGTGTGTGTGTGTGTGTGTGTGTGTGCGTGTGCGTGTGTGTGACATTCTCATGCTAGTGGTGTCAGTGTAGCCTCCCTGTCCAAGATCTATCTCCTGTCGATTGTGCTGGCGTAGCTGTATTTCTACACTCTCACTCAGCTGCAAAAAACTTCCCCTTTGCTTTCTCTCTGCAACATTTGTTATTGTCGTCTTTTTAATAATTAGTTCACGCCAATTCAGGACTACACACTCACTGCATTGAACAGAGATCAGTCAGTCAGGTGCAATAGTAGTGGTTTAACATATTTAAAGATGACGAGAGTCATTCTACAATCTGATTCGCAGACTGTACTTTCTGCCTAGACGAATGAGATAACTGAGAACTGAAATCACTGTTAAGGTGATAAGCCTGTGAAACAAACTTTTGTGTAACAGCAGCTGAGATTTTATATTGGTCACCTGTATTTTTAGTTTATCCAGTGATTCAACTAAAATGAATCCATTCATCTGATCACAAAACTGCAGATATAGAATTTTACAACAGTGACATATCTCCTGACACATTAAGACACATTACTGAGTCATTGTCCGAAGCTATATTTTGCTCACAATTTCTCCCTGATTGTGAAACTCCTTCTTGATTTGTTTCTTGGTTGCCTTCAAAATGACACATATGATTTCCTTTCCTTGAAACCGACATTCATTCATTCATTTATTCATTCTCTGTGTTGATGGTAAAAGGGTGTTGCATGGTTATTTATGTGATATCTGTCTACTCCTTTGTCTGATGTCAGCTTCAAGACCATCATCCAGTACATTGACAATCAGTTTGAGCGATACCTCCACGATGAGAGTGGGCTGAACCGAAGACACATAGTGGACAACAGGGTGCACTGCTGCTTCTATTTCATATCTCCATTTGGACACGGGTAAACAAACACACACTTTACATTACTATTCATCAACATTCAAGATTACTAGAAAGAAGGCAAAAATAGACCTTTGTACAGGAAGCATTGACACACTGTAACACCCACCAGAACACCCCCTAAATCTGCTAGCTAGAGTTGCACTGTTTTGTAGCAAGGAGTTGTTACTGTGTTTCACTTTCACGACTAGAAAGAAACATAGTAATTGTTGAGCTCCTAATTATAGCAGGAAAAGGTGAATTTCCTCCAAATTATAGTTGTTTATATATATTTAAGTGAATGTAGTTACCTAAATGGAGCTGTATCCCATGCTTTGTCTCCCAGTGCCCAATGATTTTACATTACATAATTTAAACTTTTATCTCCACCATCCACTGTCCTAATTATTCTTTATTTTTTATCATATGTTTCTTCGGTAGTCTAAAGCCTCTCGATGTGGAGTTCATGAAAGCCATCCACAGCAAAGTCAACATAGTCCCAGTCATTGCCAAGGCTGACACACTGACACTGAGGGAGAGGGATCGCCTGAAGAGGAGGGTGGGTTTGATGTCTACACACACACACACACACACACATACACACACACACACACACACACACACACACACACATTGATCTGTATCTACTGTTTTCTAATTTTTGCATCCTCTTTATTTGATTTTTGGCACAAAGCTGGAATGTCTAAGCCTTTGTCAGGATGTTGGGGACTTTTGTTTTGTCCCATCTACAGTTGTATGGTTTTGCCATTAGAAAGTGCATCATTGAATAATACAGCAATCAAAGCAAACTAATTTATCCATCCTTATTGGCACTGTAGTGTGTCAGACATCCGTGTGTTCATGTGAGAAAGCACACATGTGCTGTACTTCCCCCTGTAGTTACAGTGATGAATGGCTCACATTTGGTGTGTTTGATGACACTGCCAGATTGTTCAAAAGTACAGGGAGGGACAACATAAGACGGGAAACAGTAGGAGGGACAAACGTAGGAAAAGAGTGTTGTATATAATATAGAGGCAGCACATCGCATCCAGTCTCAACCCGTCCCAGATACTTCCTGTTGGAAGTGTCCCAAATGTGTGCCTGCCTGCACGCTCCTCAGCTTCCTGCTGTCCAGAGGGGGAAAGACACAGTAGTGCAATACAACACAGATACGCCTCACTGCAACGGGTTCAGGTGATAACCTCTCATGCGAGAGGAGTTAATAGGATTTTCCTGCTTCTGTGTTCCCTCCTCGCCTCTCCTCTACCGTTCTGTACTGTACTCCACTCTCCTCTACTGTACTCTCTACTCTTCACAGCATTATAACAGGTGTCTCTTTGGGTTTTGGACAGTATTCTACATGATACTGGATAAAAACAAGTCATTTGAAAACATCACCATTTGCTCTGGGAACTTGTGTTGGGCATATTTTATTATTTAATCAAGGAAAGAGTTGTCAGACTAACTTATAAAGGAAATAATCATTAGTTGCGGTCTTAATTCAGAAAAAAATATGCGGGCGGTGTGTGGGCTGTTGTTGCAAATTACTTTTTTCAGCTCGGCCCACTTCACTCTGTTTTTAATTGGAAGTCAGCCTGTCTCCCCACCTGCCCGTGCATGCCCAGACCTCCCACCTGCCTCTCATTCAGGTCTCGGAGCCGGTGGTCTGGCAGGGCGTCAGGCTGACCGGAGTCCAGCTCCGCTCTGTTCTCTTCAGCGAGCCAGTCTGCTTTGTTTAGAGCTACCACAGTTGGACTGCTTGAAATTGCTGATGCAGCATCTTAAGAGGACTGGGTCACAGTTTCAGAACATACACAGTGTTTCTTCCTGGATTTTGTAAGACAACAGGATTTTATATTTGCTACATTGGGACAAAACAAGGAATTATTCTGTGGTTTCACTATTGTACAAATTGCTGCAGCAGCATCAAAGCTGAAATTCCTCCAGCGCTTGTCCTTAAGGGACCTACCAGATGAATTGTGTTCTGTAGAGTTGTTTTGTGTTGTGACCTTCCTCAAACCTTCTGAGTGTTCCTCTGGCACTTAAGATGAACAAAACCATGTTTCCTGCCACCACTGACCCCCGCCCCAAACTACAGAAAACCCCCAAGCTTGTTGCCTTTCTGATCTCTTGATTACAGTTTTTAACTTAACTCATGTTTAGATTAGTTCATGTCATGTCCTTTATTCAGTTAACCATTAGACAACATAAACTGTAAAAGTGGCAAACTAGGAAATGATAAAAAGTTTGGTCGCAGAAATACTGTAACAGTATCACTCCGATCTGACCTCTTCTGAACTGTCCACAACATTATCTGTCCAGAAGAGTTTGTTCACATGCTCTGTTAAGTGTTCCCTCAACAGACATTTCCCACTGTAGGCAAAGGAACAATTAGCAGCTGAGTTCAACAAAATGGACACACTCAGGCACGTAGGCCCACACACACACACACTACCCAAACTCATACAGACCATATATACACCTAACAATGACAAAAACATTTTGTTCCCAAACCACTTTTTGTATACTATCTAATGACAGCGAGTTCCTGGACAAGTAATTATTGACAGGAAATAGAGAGGGTTAATTGTACTATCTACCCCACATTTAGAAATGGCATCATGTGTCCCTGAGGCGCATAATTTCCTGTTTGGCCACATTTTAGGCATGCACATCGTTTATCCTTATCTCAGTTTGTAAAAATGCTGCTGTGCCAATGTATTTCAAATCTGCATAGTGTCCCTGATTTTATTGAATCAGCTACATGTATTTAATTAACATGATTGTTCCTGGCTTTTATCAGACAAAGTCACTAAGAGACACATTTTTAATGCAAGTAAATTCCCGCTGAATATTTCACCATGGGAGCAATGCATGCAGCCAGGCAAAACACTTCTCATAGCTGTACTTCTTTGGTCCAAAATTACTTGGGCCAATCTACGACTCAAACTGTATTCGATACAGAGTGCAGATGTAACAAATCTGTATTGGTCTTCCTGTTAAGTGAAAAGTTGAACTCGTGCAAAAGTTGTGTCTTTAAGTTAAACAGAGTCGAGTGAAGCTGCTTTACAGCTACAGAGGCAGTCCTCTCCTTGCTCTGGTGACATCTCCACTTACTACATCTAAATTATTCAAGGGCTTTTACATAAAACATACCATGACATGTAATCCTATTGTCAATGTGCTTTCAGATTTCCTGCCTTTATTGATTTATCACAGTAATCTGGTTTCTTGTGTGTATGTAAATGTAATCATTGTAAATTGTAAGCGTCATAGCAACACTCATTTGTCACTATAAGTGTCTCTCAGGAGAACAAACATATCGCTCTCGAGTATTTGTTGGTTTGATCAGATTAGTTGAAGTGGCTCTTAGGTATACGTGCCTGAGTCCTAACATACAGTCCAGTGCAGTGTAGCGGGGCACCGGGCCTTCCTTTGAGGTCAGAGCGCCAGCAGCCAAGAACCTGCCAGAAAGCCAAGTGCTGGAGCATGATTGATAACCCCCAGCATTTCTCCCACAGTATTTATTAGTTTGTTTTTTCGCAGGGTACTTTCTCACTGTTTGGAACTATTTGTCTCTCAGTAAATGAGACACCCCCCCCCGTTCAGTACTTTCTCCTATTATTAAGGGGAAACAGCTTGTAAAGAACAATATAAGTTTCCTGTAAGGTGTCAAAAGTGTTCCACTGACAAGACACAACCTGCTGCCCTGCACAGCTCAGGCTCACGGACAAAGGTAACAAACCTCCCATCGTTGAGCCTTTATCCCCTTAGTTCTACTTGCCTCTTGCCCAGTCCTTCCTCTCTTGGCAGTGTTTCACTCAGCTGCCTCTTACTTTCTTCCTCTCCCTCTTTGTGTCCTTTTTTTTTTTTTAATTTGCTCTAATGCCAATTTCCTTCACCAGGGTCACTGTGGTCTCCAGCTCATAAGTTGCCCTGAGGAGGGTATATTGAGGGACTGATCCTCACAGTCTGGGACCTTACAGTCATATCCTGTGCAGGGCTTTAGTCTCAAACTACTTCACTGGGACATAGAGGAGGGTACATAGCTGGTTTAGACTGGATCCTAATGGAAGCAAAAATGCCTAACTTTGTATGAACAGAAGAGTGCTTTTTTTCCCCTTTTTTCCACAAAAGTCTAGCAAGAATAATTATTCGAGTCGTCAGTTGACAGAAAAATCTTAGTTTTGGTGGCAAACATGCTAAAGATTCCTGAGCTGCAGCTTCTAAATTGAGAAGATTTGCTGTTATTCTTTTCTATTGTGATAATAAACTGAATGTTTTTTGGGTTTCAGACAGTTAATCCAGAAAAAATAAGCAAAGGTTAAAGAAGAAACCTTGGACTTTAGGAAACTGTGACAGCCATTTTCCTCAGGTTTTGGACATTTTATAGATTAAACAAATAATCCTCGGATTAATCACTAATTAAAAGTGTCATTAGTTGCACCCTTCCTTGATTTCAATTTGAAAAACAACTTTATTTTATTTTCAGTGGTAAAAATGTGTCCAAATATTAGTATACAATTCAAATCAGTGTGCAGCTGGTTGTTGTTCAGGTCAGTGCAGTATGAAAAATGTAACTTGTAGAGGTTTGAAATCCTCTGAGGTTTCTTCGTCTTTTTTATTGTTTAATTTTTTGTCATAATGCAGTTTAAACCGAAGACTGTTGTGTCTTGAGGCTTGGTGCATTCAGGTGCTGGAGAGAAGCTCAGACATTCATGAAGTCATCTGCCAAACAGCAAAACTTTTTAAATGTGAGAAGATAGATTGACATTTCATAGCTTTCTCGGTTCGATCAAAGCTCTTTTGATTTAGCCAAAACTCATAATTTTTTAGCAATCTTGGAAGACTAAAACTAATCTCAGGTTTTCTCAGCAGTTGTAAAGATGTACAAAAACCCAACGAGCTAAGCTGTAAGAAAGTTGTATGAAACCATTTTAATTTTGCTGGCTGGATCCATTTTTGCCAGGAGCCTCGACCCCAATCTCTTTTTTTCTTTTATGTAAAGACTAAAGGCCGTTCTTGCAAGTCAGAGGTCAGTGATAGCTAGAGAACTCAGCTCCTCCTCTGTTCTCGCACAAGGCAGCAGACAATAGTTCAGCCCTTTTTCCTCCCTCCACTCCCCTCTGTTTTCCTCCCTTCTGCGCCTTCTACCCACATCCTTGACACTTGTCTTATCTTCCTTATCTCTTCTCCTCTCTTCATTCAGCCAGCCTATTGTCCTTCCCTGTCCATCTCTGCTCACTGTCTCCCATGCAGAACCCTCCCTCGTGTTTGTCTCCTCAGCTGCCATATTTCACCCCCGGCCGAGGCACTGTGACAGTTTTCCCTTCATTGTCTGACTTGCTGTCGTCTCCCACAGCAGGTCTGCTATAGTCTTGCTGTGTGAACCAGCTTTACAGCCCCGCTGGGACACATTATCAGTGCTGGACTGCTTGTACTAGGCATGATTGTCACTAAGTTTTCGTAAATGGCAATAACAGAAAGTGAAAACTTCAATGGTCCAATCGGTCGAGCTAGAAAAAGAAATTATGATGTAGGTATGTGAACACGTGAGGTTTCATGTTCAACTCCATTTTTAATATTCTTTCTTTGTGCGTGTTGAGGCTACCGTCCCATGAGTAAAGGTTGAATGGTGATTACTTCATTCCTACCTCCCTGCTCCTGTGTGTGTTTGTGTTTAAGTGTATGTGCCCCCCGGTCAGCTTGTGCCCGGTCCTTTTCCTGCCTGTGCTTCAAACACGCGGACATATTTATTTTTCTGCCCTCCAGCAGTCATTGTGCCACGGTATGCTTCATGTCTCTGCAGATTTAAAAATAATAAATATACAGTTTTCCTCGTAGTGCGAGTAGCTCTATTACACATAATCATCTGTTCTCAAGTCGAGTACAGTGTGAAAACAGCAGGTTTCCTTGTCCGAGGGCCAGCCTGAAAAGGTGGTTTCCGGACTTTGCCATGCTGCTAATGAGTGCTGTTGAGTTTGCTGTGTGAAACCCTTTTGATTACCAGAGCAAGGCGCACAACCTGATGTGTGGTTAAAATCCTAAACTCACACTGTCCCCGTCTAAATCTCACCTAGATACAAGATTACATGAATAGCTTGATTGTTCCTCCCCGTGCTCTTTGATCAGTGTGAGAGGTGGGTGGTCTTAACTATACTAATACTTAGCCCAAACAATAGGAGTGTGTGCTTGTGTGTGTGAGTATGTTGATCACCATAACTCATATGATACCTGCCCGTTACCATGGCTGTGGTGACTTCCTCTGTACTTTCCATCAGCACCTCCTGTTAGGACAAATCCAGCTGTTCTGGTCCAGTCTGAAACGTCCACTCAGTCTCAGACTCTGACTGAATATATCTGGAATGTGTTTCTGTGCATGCATGCATGCAAGTATCTTTAATCCTGTGAACAGAAACGTATTGTTCTCCGCCTACGTGTCAGAGTTGGTGCTGTATGGGTACTTTAAGAGTCAGAGGGCTTTGCTCTGTTGATGGTTTGAAGGTCATCCTCCATCTCTGGTGATCCAGATCTGGCCTGGCCTCCTGGAGCTACAAAGCTACACTTTTTTTCCTACACCAGATTATACCAGTTCTCAACGTGAGAGAGCAGTTAGCTGTGTGTGTGTGTGTGTGTGTGTGTGTGTGTGTGTGTGTGTGTGTGGGTGTGGGTGTGTGTGTGTAGAAAGCTGGTATGAGGTCTAAATCCCTTCAACCCCCCTAGATCGGGTATTGTTGGGGCTCCCTCACCCCCTCAGACTCCCTGCAGGCAGAAGAGAGCCGGCTAGTTGAAAGGCGTTTCCTGGCAAGAGAGAAGCATTTGTTCTCATGTGTCTTAAGGTTAGCAAATTAACTTTGGAAGCTAAAGAATAGTTTTAGGAATCTAGCAAGGAATCAGCTTTTTTCTTTTCATGCTGGCAGACTTCTGATGTTTGTCTTGTAATCTTGTAATTGAAGTTTGTAACGTGTTGTCCGGAATATTCATTACAGTGACGCACAGCTCTGTACTCTTCACTCTGTGTAATTATTCATTTTTGTTGGCATGTTTACTTAAGAGCCACTTGATTCCTCGTGTGGTAAACTGACTAAATCATAGCTTTTTTTGAAAAGAGAAGTCTTCTTTATTGGCAAGCTTTCTCTTCAATTTCTAGACATCATGGTAAATGGTAAATGGACTGTACTTGTATAGCTTATATATGCCGGTACTCATCACAGTAAATGTGAGTTGGCCCTTTATTTTGTGGTTAAGAGGCCATAGTTTTTCTTGTCCATAACTCGCATTTTACATAATTAATGACCGGACAGGTAGAATTCATCAGATCCACCAGTGCTTCATTTTTCTCAGGTTTGGTTTAGCTGCAGTAGGATGTTTCTCCTGGTTAAAACAAATATGAAGCTTAGCGTATGGATTATGGATAAATTTAGTTAGTAGATCATGGCCTCAATGATAGCTACACTTTGTGCTTTTTACTTGGAGATTAAAGTTGTAAAAGTTAAGTATTCATTCTTTTATGATGTAATGCGTGGTGGTCTTTGTTTCACTCCACTGTGAAACACAGTAGAAATCCTGGAAAGAAACTGGGGGTGTGTGTAGTTTATTCACCATGCATGACTGTACACAGCATTTAGGAAATGTGAAGCAATTAGACAAAAATGTAAACAAGTAAATGGGCTCATCATCATTTGTAGCATAGGTATGTCACTGGAACAATTTTGGATTTTGAAGAAAAAGAAAATATGCTTCTTCGAGTGCAAGTTTAACCCTTTCATGCAAAACACACACCTTGATTGTAACTTTTTTTTTAATATTGAATACTTCATCTTAAGCTCTGTCGTTGTATATCACCTCAAGTAAGCTCTTCCCTCCTGAACAGCAGATATTTCTGTGGATTTAGAAGGTGCAAAGCAAGCAGTTGTTTTTTTCACCAATATGTAGACATGTAGTTGGATTTACAGGAATCTCACTTGGGACAGAGAGCACTCAGAAAAAGGGATTTAAGGCTCACCAGGACTGGGATTTTCCTTTTAATAAACTCTGCAGTCTTGGAAAAAGAGGGCCCCTGTCCCTCAAGGTGTTTTCTCAGTATGAAACAGAGTTTAAAGGTCCAGTGTGTAAGATATAGGAGTATTTATTGGCAGCAATGGAATACAATATTCATTAGTATTTTTTATTAGCGTATAATCACCTGAAAATAAGAATCTGTGTGTTTTTGTTGTCTTAAAATGAGCTCTTTATATCTACAGTGAGAGCGGGTCCTCTTCTATGGAGTCCGCCATGTTGAACTGCCATTTTTCTACAGTAGACCAGAACAGACAAACCAAACTCTGATCTAGATATGGACTTTTGCTTTTAATGTGAATTTCACAGCCAGAGTTTTTCTTACATGCTGGGAAGGAGAGGGTGAGGCGTGGGAGAGTATTCATTTGGTCGCAATCTGCAACTTCACCGCTAGGTGCCACTAAATCCTACACACTGGACCTACTACTCCTGATGGCAACGATGCACCGTTTCATTCCCATGGCCGCTCTGCAGAAGCTGGCAGGCAGCTGTGAGGTTACATAAACGTTACATAAAAGTGCTGATGGTCCAGCCCCTCTAAGTTCCCGATCCCTGCTTTTCTCAGTAAGGGTTGATTAGTCATGAGATGCTGTTTGATTGTTTTGTTTTGTTGATTTTTTTTTTTTCTCTCTCTGCATTGTTGATTTTCCAAGAATTGTTGATTTTCCAAGAATGCTCTCGTGAATGTTTCTACTTCCAAGTATTGTTCCCCGTTAGAGTTTTAGTTTAATAGATACAAACACCATGCCAGGCCAGAGGAGACTCAATCATGCCCTCAACAATCAAGCTGTATAATTGCTACGTATGCTTGTGCATGCGGTTACCTGTTGAATGCTAGGACTTCACCACAATCCCCTCTTTTGTTTTCTTTAGTCTTTTCTGTGGCAAGCTATTTGTTTTTCTTCCAATGTTGTTTGTCCAGGATTCATTTCTCATCGCTTAGCACGTGTTTGAGTCATTCATATTTTTGTGGGTTTGTTTGTGAGAATGAACAAATCATGAAAATATTATTCCCTCGTCAGGTTGACGTGATGAAACGGCTGATCCCTATAATGATGGGTTTAAGCCCTGTTTCATTATGATTGGAGGTTTTGGTTATACCTGCTGTGCAATTGCAGAAAAACTGCTTAGCCATGTCTCCCACGGCTTCACCATGTGTAATTATATCTATGTATAGACCTGCGGGTATGCTATATTTGGGCTGCACATAACTGCGACAGTATATTTAATACAGCCATTCCTGGATCTGAATGAGCCCAACTTTACACTGGAAATACACATCTGCTATGATTCACCTGCAGTCTGTCTAATTTACAACTCATTTTCTGAGTGGACAGCATCAGCCTCCGCCCTCGCACTTATCATAACTGGCCAACATGATGGAATAACTGCACAAACAATGCTCCATATTCACCGATGTGAGCCAGAAACATAAGGCGATAAATCTTTGGCTTCCTTTTCTAATTAATACTGAGGCAGAGTCTTGTGTGGCATTGTTTGTCCACTGCCCCGACAGCACTGAGTGGACCTGCACGGCCAACCATAACAGCACAGGGAGGGGCGGGGGCTGGAGGTTGTATTATAGCCGGACAGGATAGTCATAAAATGAAAATGGCTCCCACTGCCAACTTCTCTGTGCCAACGAAAATACACAACTGGGAGGAGGAGGAGGAGGAGGTGGAGGAGGAGGAGGAGGAGGAGGGACTGGTGTAACATTAGGGATTAGGGCCTACATTGTGTACAGTAAATCAGCAGGAGACAACAGGGATTTGGAGCAGGCAGTGATTTTGACATTTGATGATCCCTGAGAGGTCTTGATTATAGGTGTCAGGCACTACTAAGCACACGTTACGGAACAGAATAATTCAGGTAAACAGCCATTTTGTAGCTTTTGGCTTAGCAAGGTCTGGAAACAGATGATGGCAGACAACGGAGTCATGTCCGTGTGATGACCAGATATTGTTTCAAGATATTTAATGGTAGTTTGCGCTTATAAAATGTTTCTTTTTTTTTATTAGTGGCCTTTCATTTTTTCCTGTTTCATTGCATTTTTATCTCAACTTCTCTCTATCTTATCTACTTGTGTGACTGGATTTGTTGTTTGTTTCATTTTTTCCTGCCATTGTGTCATGTGTGTTTATTTTCCCACTCAGTGCAGACTTTCCCAAAATTCTTTACACTCTACCCCACCAGAATGATGTTTATCCAGCCTCCACGTTCAACGGATCTGTAAATCGCGCACGTGTGTGTGTGTGTGTGTGTGTGTGTGTGTGTGTGTGTGTGTGTGTGTGTGTGTGTGTGTGTGTGTGTGTGTGTGTGTGTGTGTGTGTGTGTGTGTGTGTGAGAATGAAGGAAAAAGAGGCTCTGGTCCTATGTCACGCTCTCTTCTGAGTCCTGCAAAGCCTGTTTGTTTTTAGATCTGCCCCACAACAATACCCGACTGTCCCCACACACACACTATCTCGCACACACTGCGCACAGGGCTCACTGAGAAAACAAGCGACAGCCATAACAACGGCTCAAACAGGAGCTGCGCTCTGTAGGAAAACCTGTGCTCACTTCCCAGGCTCCTGGCTGACTGACCACTGTCCTATTATACAGTACAGTACATGAAAGTCCCCCAAAATGTCAGGAAAACAACACTTGACATTTTTTGGCTCCATTACATAAGACTACATTGTGGATTCAAAAATTCTGCGCTCGGGAACACAAAAGACAAATGCAGCTTTGATGTTTAGAATAATAAATACTGACATCTGTCCCTGAGGTAGCGAGGAAGAAAGCTCCTTTGTTTTAACTTGTTTCTTCACCGGTCGGCCCGTGAAGAAAGGAGGGTGAGAACTCTTTGAGAAGTTAAGCACACACACACAGACCGTTATTATTTTTCACCTGTCTACCCTCTCTGTCTCACCCCTCTTTTCCTCCACGGGGGGCTTTAATTAAATGTGTTGCTGCAACAACAGGTACTCACTCATACCCTCCTATTAGTCTATAGAGCTCTTTTACTTTCTGTTTATGGGTCGGAGCGGCAGCTGTTATTTTGTCCATATGACTCACAGTTTACAGTGAAGTGCACACATTTCATATAAACTGTATATTTAGATAAGGAAGTCTGTGCTAGGCTGGGATCACCTTCTGCAGCAATGGTCTGTAGCTTTCATTGACAAAAACTTCAATTTATGTTGTCAGACTTTAAGATAAACTAGTACTAGAGCTAGTTGGTTATGAGCATCTACTTTACACAAAATGAAGCATAAAAACAAAATTAAAAGGTTAAAAGGGACAAATGGAGACTTTTTATTGAAGATACTGTATATCGAAGGAAAAGGGATAATAAGGGCAACGAGGATGTTTTACTGTGTTTTAAACACAGTGGTTTTTTCAATATCAGGTTTCTGGACTGTTTTGAGTACAGACTGATAACAAAAAGTCAACTGACCCTCTTGTAGTGTCGGCAGTGACACCTCTGCAGGGTTCAAGAGTTGAACTTTTACAGTGGGACACGTCAAGAGGTCGTGATGAGGTCTTGACACTGCCAGCTCACCCTGTTTCTTTTGTTTTTCCACCTGTCAGATCCTGGATGAAATCGCCGAGCATGGGATCAAAATTTATCAGCTACCTGACGCTGACTCTGATGAGGACGAGGAGTTCAAGGAACAGACCAGAGTCCTGAAGGTGAGAGAGGAACACGCCAGCTGATGTCAGCCAGCTCAGCGACAGATACCATTCTCCTATCCATCCTTGTTTCCCTTTACTTCATTCCCTCTCCTCTCTGATACCTTTATTTTCAATATCTACTTCCTCTGATTTGTTTCTCTCTGGGGATCCACTGACTTTTATCTTCCTTTCCCAGGCGAGCATTCCCTTTGCTGTGATTGGCTCTAACCAGCTGATTGAGGTGAAGGGGAAGAAGATCCGTGGTCGTCTGTACCCCTGGGGAGTTGTTGAAGTGGAGAACCCTGAGCACAATGACTTCCTCAAACTACGCACCATGCTTGTGTGAGTCTCCATGGCAATAAAACTGCTTTAGTAAAAGTATTTTTGGAAGGAAAGTCTTTAAAAACCTTGACTGAAGCTCTTCCTCATTAAGCTGGTCGAAATAGTCCTCTACAGAAAAGTTTACAGCAAAGCTCTGCTGCCTCCCAGTGTGTGAAGAAAGGACTGCATGTCTGTTTGTTGCAGGACCCACATGCAAGACCTCCAGGAGGTAACTCAGGATCTGCATTATGAGAACTTCCGCTCAGAGAGGCTGAAGAGAGCGGGCAGGTGAGACACTGATTCATTTAAACAGTAGTTAAACTGCTCTGTTTCAAGCAAACCTTAAAATTAACATGTGTTTTGTTTGTCTACAGGGCTGTGGATGAGGAAGTTATGGATAAGGACCAGATCCTGCTACAGAAAGAGGCCGAGGTAAGAAAACACAGAGCTGCATGCAAACTCTGTCTCACTTTGGGCTCAAATCTGTCTTTGTTGATACAATAACAAGTGGATAGCTGTAAATACAGGCTCTAAAAACAGATTAAATTGGTTTAAATGTTTTCCAAATTATATAATAATTTATATGTAATAATATAAAATTCACAGCATTTGTGTGTGTTTTTAAAAAAAGATTTATTGGCCTCTGCAAGTATTCCTCTCCTTAGTGGCTGTGAAATGTTCCCTTCCTAATGCAATCAACAGTTTGTTAACTGGTATCTTAGTCTTTTTAGTACAATAATCACGTTTAATACTAAGCAACAGCACTTAAAGGACAATTGTACAATCAACCTAGTAATTCCTGTGTGCAAGTTACAATTACAGATAACCATTTCCTATTCATACAACTGTAACTGTGTTTTTTAATCTACCAGGGGCACCCTGGTTTCAGTTCTCTTTAGTCCACAATCTAAATCAACTTGGAGATACTTAAAACTTGCTCAACATCACGTCCACACTGGTTTTAGTAAAGTAGGTCTCTGGCATGGAAATTAGTCCCACCAAAAAAGATTGTTCTTTGAGCATGAGTTATAAACACAGATGTTTTCACAATGATTTTTAGGTGGTTTCATCAGCTGAAATTATCATTTTTAAAAAAGTATTCAGCAAATTATTTGAATTAAATATTGAGGTTAAATATGGCTGCATGCTTTGGGAAATGACTGGCACTAATGGAAAGTGAATGCACATCATAGTTACTCAGCTTAGACATGCAAAAAAAAACACTGGTGTGGTCCTCTTTGAATCCCTGTGTAATCAAATCTGACTGTGTATCAGCATAACAAAGGTATCCACTTTGACTAATGCAGACTGCTGAAGCCTCACATTAGCTTCACCTGAGCTTAAGCACTCCTTTAGTGTACATACAGAGGATTGTTTCAAAAGGACCATATGTAGTGAAGAATAAATGCAGACTCATCTTAACTGTGAATAAAAACTGCCTTGTCATCTTTGTTGTATTATAACATCAACACATTATGGCCCTGCACTTCAAGGTCAAACCAGGAAGCCTGTCTTCAGTGTGACCATATTTGAGAAAGAGAAAAAACATTTATTTATATTCACCCACTATGTTCCATATGTATGTATTGTTTACCTTTTGAGCCATAGATTCTGCACGTCATCAGGCTGTAACCTGTGTCCTGATTGCTCTTGATTGGCCTGTTTGTGTTGCTGCTGCAGTGCACCGTAGTGAGCAGGCGGGGTGCAATCAGAGCTGTTTGTAAACAATGTGCCCAGGCAGGATATGCCATCACTTCCTGCCTGGATGTCCGGGCCAGGTTTTATGGTGGGAATGACCTCAGTAGTGTGTGGAGAAAAGCTGGAGGGACAGTGGTCTGTTTGTCTATGTGTTGTCAGGGTTTCAGGTGGAGGAAATTTCACTGTAAGTGATGGTGCTATACTTAGACTTGCACATGAAAAGGTGGCGCTTAATTTTACAGGACTTTCTCTCCTAACGATTTACTTGGAAGGAATCGAGAAGCAACCATTATGTAATTGAAAGGTTCCCAGAAAGGGTGTTATTTTTTAGTCATTCTAGGGAAAATTGAGACAATGTTCAATTGTTACACTTCGAATTAATGAATTAAAATTTACTGGTAGTGTCTGTGCACAGCAGGAAATTTATTTTGGCCGGCAGTAGCTCAGTCCGTAGAGCCTTGGCTTGGAAACCGGAGGGTGGTCGGTTCAAGTCCAGCATGGACCATAGTATGGAAGGTGGACTGGTAGCCAGTTCACCTCCTGGGCACTGCCGAGGTGCCTTTGAGCAAGGCACCGAACCCCCCCAATTGCTCACAGGGCGCTCCTCTTGGGGGCTGCCCATCACTCCACCATCTCTCTCCACATTGCATGCCTATGAGCCCTTTGTGTGTTTGTGTGGTTGTGTTTCGGTGTTAAAATGCATGTAAAAAAAAAAAAGAATTTCCCCCTTGAGGGATTAATAAAGTATCTCTTCTTCTTCTTCTTCTTCTTCTTCTTCTTCTCTTATCTTTATATATAGATATGATAGATATGGTTTAAAAGGAAACAACAATTAATTAAACATTAAGAATTAAGTGTCCAATGAAAGATAATGTAGGTAGAAGTTGATCACTGTCACTTGATCACCATATACATGTATATAAACTGACAGAATACATAGATATAGATATCCAGATTAAATGTGAAGAAGGAAAGGCCACATGCTGTTCTCTTTTCAGCCACAAGATGGCGCTAGACATTGAAGAAAGCAGCATGAGAGTTTGTCAGCGTGCCCCATGATGAGTTTTAAAATGTTTAAACATTTACATCCTCATTATCTGTTTTGATCAGTATTATTTACATCATTCACATATTTAAGGGTCCATTGTTACTATTAGCATTCATCTTCCCTTCACCCTTCATATATTTATTGTTTTGACATCGATTTTATGCTTCATTCATTTTTAAACACACTCAACGACTGTGCTTATATGAATATACATTATATAATTAAGCATTAAAACATTAAATAATTTAATAATCTGTGCTCCTCTGTTCTGTTCAGTTTATTGTACAGTTCCTGTCATGGTAAATACAATCTCAACATATAACACCTTTTAAAAAAGAAAGTGTCAAGTGGTAATCCTCAGATGCTTTTTCATTTTGGTGCAAAGTGTTCATTGCACAGCGTTGCACAGAGTATTCAGCACTGTAAGGTCGTTCTGGTGTTTTAGTGTCTCTGCCTCACTGCACTTCTTTTATTAGTTTGTTGTTTGCAGTTGTGGTTTGTCTGAAGACGTGTTTGGACGACATGTTGCATAATTTTCACACAACGTTTCACAGAACTGAGGTTATTCTAACAACGCAGATCATGACAGTTACTGTAAGAAACGACAGACATGTTTATTTCAGCTTTACTTTTGAACACACATTAGGTCTTAAGCAGCTATACTTCTGTCTTTTGTTTTTATTTTAGGAGTGACTCTACTCTTAGACACTTGCTCAGGTCCTCTTCGTTTTTTTCTGAATAAGATGCCAGAAACATGTAACACTTCACTTCCCTGCAGAGGATTTTTCCCTGGAAAGATTTACCCATGTTTTAGAAAATATAAAGTTTACTGAACTGAGGCTACTGATGTTGAGAAATAAAAGGGAAATATTTTGGACTGTGATAGTTGATGTCAACATGTCAATCAAGTTTCCTTCATCGCAATTTTATTTTTCATCTCTCTCTGTAGCTGAGACGCATGCAGGAGATGATCGCTCAGATGCAGGCACAGATGAAGATGAAATCAGACGACTGAAGGAGTCGGAGCAGAAGGGAAGCACGGTGATCCCAAATCCAACAACACACACACACACACACACACACACACACACACACACACACACACACACACACACACATATATATACAGTCTACACACGCACACCTGGTCCTCCTCTGAGTCCATCGATGCTGCCACCCTGCAGATCCACCAGGAGTCTAGGTACCAGGATTACACCACCACCATTATTTTTTCTTCTTCCCTCCAAACATCCATCCATCAGCTGTTCAGGAGGTCACTGCTGATGTTTTTTATTTTCCTTCAACATCATGTCAAGACTCTTCTTACAATCCACATATGAATTTCGCTGATTGTCCTTTTTTGTGGCTACAAGTTTGCTGAGTGCGACTGGACAAAAATGAAAAATGCAAACATGATCATGTTTAAATAAATACTGGATAATTATCGTTGACATGTTATTTCGTCTTTGATCTTTACAGAAATGCCAGTTACAACGGTACTGAGATGTTTTGCCATCACACTAACATGTTTACGTATGTACGAATTGTGCATTTTGTCCAAGTCCAAGCTTCAGCTGGTACCATTTTGCATTTATTTTGCTAAAAAAGTATTGTGCTTCTCATGTTTTCTATCACCTTTTACCTTTGGATGGTTTCAGTCTGTTAATGCAATAAATAGTAAATACTGAAAGGTGAAAGTAAGCGCCGTTATGAATGAGGTAAACTGTCCATGTTGAGAACGAGGAATGATCTCTGACACAATATTTATCCTTAATTGTGTTAAACTAGAAACCTTATGTTGTAGCCAACACTACAAACTTAAATCTAGCCGTTTGTTGGAAAAGCTACCGAACTTTATGCAAGTAGTCAAACTAATAGCACCAACCAGACTTAAGGATCATGTTATAGTTGAGAAAAAAGTGCCATGTTGTTAATATTTTTATATTTATCATCGAGAGCTGCATGATCTTAACGCCAGTGCCAAACTACAGACTGAAAACTAATCAATCTGTTCACTCCAGTATCTTCATGTGTTTGTGATGTGATGTGATTTAATGTGTGAAATGTTACACTACATGTGCAGTCAGTTTCATCATACTGTATTTCTCATTTAAAAAAACAAATATAAAATGTTTAACTGTTTTATGTGTAAACTCCATCCAGACTTCTGTGAGCAGCAGACTAAACATCCTTAACTTTTCTTCTAACTCTGCTGTCATTTATGTGTCACTTGCATCATTTTATTGTTTTTTTCTGTATTCTCATATGCAAATGTGTCTTAACTAATAGACAAACATAATTGTTATTTCATAACCATTCTGTCAGGAAAGACTTGTTTTTAGGCATCACCATTTTTTTGTACTTCTTCTCTGAAATAAAATTTGTTTAGAGAAAAGAAAGTTGTTGATTGTTGGGTTATTTTTAGTGATATTTCTTTAAGATTTTTAGTCTTTATTAGAATTATCGGGAGTCTTATAGAAAGAAAACAAAGCTAGTAATATTCAGGGTGAGACCAGAGAAATATGAAAAGATATGGGACTTTTCAACCTGCTTATTTCTACCATACCAGGGTGGGGAGTAGTGAGGGATACTGAGTTTGTGTATGTGTGTTCCTTTGTCTTTTCTTGTTTTTGTTTTGTGTTTTTGTGTAAATATACTTTTAACTTTTAAAGAAAAGTTAGCAATAGCTATATATAACTTCAGTTTATAAAAAGTGCTGTCTGCTGTTTTTGGCTCGACATTAAAAAAAAGCTGTTGGAATAAAGGCAATTATGCACTAAGACTAAGTGCATTGCCAGAGATTTAGTTTAAACATGAGCTTCAGCTTGCTTGAAGAGATGTTCAGGATGTTTTTATTTATCTTCAGACCTCTTTTTTTTTTCTTGATTTGTTTCTGGTGTTTTTTTCTTTTCTTTTCTTGATCTTTAGAAAAGCTGTTGGAATAAATGTTCATCATTTAATTATTCATAATTTATTCACTATACACTAACGACTAAGTGTGACTTGCTCTTTCCTTGCAACAGCAGTGAAGAGATATTCAAGATCCAACAGGAGGTTGGAGACTATTAAATGAATAACTCCACCTTGGTTTGGACCCTGACCCCCTTCATGGCATCCTGTAGGGACCCCTGCTTGTAGATAACCCTGCAGTGTGACTGGCTGAGACGTGATGAGGAGGAGGAGCCTTCATCTGTCAGCTCAGCCCGCCCTCCTGCTGTCTGTCCGGGGTTTGGAGGCGAGGCGAGGGGCCGCTTTCTGTGAGCCGTCGCGTCGGTAAAATCAAGGGAGGAGAGCGGACAACATGACGACCAACATGAGGTACAAAAGCCGGATCCCGGTGAAAACAGGTGAGTGTGTGTTTTTATGGATTTTATTCACAGCTGATTGTTTTTATTGAGAATCAGTGCAATGATAGCTTCATGTTTGTCTCCCTGGGCGTCGCTCTGCATCCCTGCACCTGCGCCTCTTCCTCATCCATCCTGTAATGACCAATAGAGGATAGCACAGAGGTAAGAAACATCCTTTTAATGCATTTATTTTGTGTCTTAATGGTGCATATCTGTATAGTGCGTTGATGAAGTATACCCTCGCATTGGACGGCCTCGGCTGCAGCAGCAGCAACAATATTTACATTTCTGTGGGTTTTTTTTCCTCCATGGATGTGCGCGTCAGCCAGTTTGATAAACGCAAAATGATGCTCTGAGGGCAGCCATGCCATCACAGGCTGAGCTGTGATCAGCAGACTGACGGGCGGAGGGGGGTCAGTTTCAATTTTAGACGCATATGTGGGGCAGGCCGGCGTCACGAGAGGCGAGCAGTCAGCGTGGTACTCTAAAGGCAGCAGCATCCACCCCCTCTCCATCCTCTCCATCCTCTCCTCCGCGTCGTGACCTGCACAATTATTATGTCATTATATATTAGCGATTATCGGTCATTGAGTCGACGTTACTTTAGCACTGAACCCTTCCTGACTATTGTTCAGCTCAGAAACACAGCTGCTACATGAGCCTACAGGGGAGGTCGCATCTCTGATGACCCTGGCCTTTGCTACTCCTTCTCCTCCCCCCTCCTCCCTCTTCCTCTTGGTATATAGTGGCTGATGGCAGTAGAAGAGTGTGTGCTGAGCGTGCATGGATGATTCAGCGAACCTGATTGTCCATAGATTTAAAATAATGGCCACCAAGCACCAAAAGTCTGGATATTTGAGAGATAACAGTGAAGAACAGGAGAAACAGTCCAGTCAAGCTGAAAATGCATCAATCGCAAACACAACACATTAACTCTTATGACATATTTTACATTGCATAAGCATTTATTTCACAGCTGACTGTTATAAGGTGCAGATTAGGTGCAGTGTGATACAACAGTGTTGCTATAAATCCTGCCTTTATGAAGGTTGTGACATTCAGTTTTCTTTGTAGATATACTGTATGTGATGGACAGTAGTCGCTGCGATCAAGGGACTTTTATATACGTATAGTCTTATATATATATCTTATATATATAGAAATTGGGATGAGTGTGTTTGGATACTCTGCACCACTGGACTGAAATGTTGTACAGAAAGTTAAAAAACTAAACATATTTTTGATCTCTTTAGATTTCTTTGAACGCTTTTCCATTCTGAAAGATCTGGAGACAGAATCATGTGGGTGTCGTTGCTTAAATTGATATTGTTTGAGTCATGGCTTGAGCTGCGTTTTTATTTTTGAGGGATGTTATAATATGTTGTAATACTATCTGTTTTGTTTTGTGTCTGTTTGTCTGTCTGCCTGTTTTGGCCAGATTAACATGTCATAATCAAAATAGCCAATCTACCAAACAAATCAAATATCCAAAACATATGCCCTAATTGGGTTGTATAGACTGTGAGGTGATATTTAGTCTTCTTATATTGATATTAATACAAAGATCTCACAAACTACAGCTTCCAAAATGGCGAACCAATCAACAAACACTGAACATTAAAAGCTTCATGAAGATTTATTGCAGGACTGTTGTGTTAGACTATATTAGTTTTTCTACCTAATAAACTGATAACCATGTAGATTTACCAAGAGTCTATATTTGTGTATTCAGCAGGTGTGAAAGAAGTCTTGAGATCTGAAGTCCTGTATTCATGATGATACTTACCAGTAGTATTAACATCAGAATGTACTTAAAGTATCAAAAGTAAACATGCTCATCAGGCAGAGTGGAATCATTCACAATGATATATTATTTTTCACCTTTTAAAGTAATTTTAGCCATTTTTAATGAAGTGTACAGTAGAGAGATGACATGGCAGAGAGAGAACATGCAACAGGGAACCCGAGATTACATGGTCAGCACGTATTATCATTATTAAATCATTATTACTGTTGTGTAAGCAGCGTTTTCTTGTTGTATTTCATCATTTTGGAGCCAATTTTAACACGTTTATATACTATTGGACAGTTTAATAAACTAATCATAAGCTTGACTGTAAAAGTGTGTCGAAACTAGAGTAGAACTAGAAGAATAGGACCCCGTAATTGTCCTTGAATAAAATACTTAATGAGTGAGATGTAAGATGCTTAGAGATGTGTGAAAAGTAAGATCTACTTGCACTTTTGTCTCTTCACTCTGTAGTATTTAATATTTTTTGTTCCCATCTTCATATTTGTCCCATATTTAGTCTCCGTGTTGTCCTCTGTCGTCCTCCAAGCTGTTCAGGATGCAGACAGATTTTTGTTCTGCCAGAAATTCACATTTGGACCAAATCCAGTGGCTGAAATGATTGTGATCACATGACATCACCGCCACAGAACACACACGCCCAAGCTTATGAGTAGATTGCTGGAAAACCTGGATTAGTTTGATTTTTGCAGGCTGGTGTGCTCACAGATGTAGCATTTCCAGTTTGTGCACAAACAGTGATAATAACCTAAAATTACAGTCGAAGCGGCTGTTGTCCTCCTCGTATAAACACTCATCCACTCATATTGTGATTCACTTGTGATCAGAATTTGGATTACTATCCAGTTTTTACACCTCGTGTAGTTCTTCACTCCCACATACTCTACTGCATCTGACCCTGTTGGGCTCTTTGAGAAAAATATCTCATCCAAACTGCGGAGGAGGAAAAACAAATGGTGCTCGGTGTGACTGACTGAATGCTGAGATCAGAGCTGATCAATCCTAAATCAATATTTTCACAACGTTCCCCTCCTGTCTCCTGTTCTTCTTTCCACGTCTCACTCCCTCACAGCCGCCTTAAACGCTCCCCTCGCTTCCTTCACTGTGATGTTACGTTGCCAGGCAACAGTCTTTTTTTTAAACCGTTTTCATCACTTCTCTGATACGAAGAAGGAGCGGACGGCACCATCTGACCTACCCACAATCCCGCGTGATGATTATTCTGCGTGTGGGCGGATTTTCACTGAACATTTATTCATCACAGATCAGAAATGGAAAGAGGAAATCACAATCACAGCTTTCGTTGAACAGTCAACTGAGAAAAGTCACCTTGATATAGTGAAGCACTCAATGATCAAATGAATTATGCATGTATTTTTCAATAATATAATTGTATGTAAAGGTTTTGAGGTCACTTTCAAGGCCACTAGGCCCACCCTCGGCTAGTTTGGAGCTTCAAATTTCTATTTTTCTGAGCATTTTTTGTCCATGATGGCTTAAAATTTGATATTTAAAGTTCAGTCGTGACTTCAGACTCACTACGAAGTCAATTAGTTCCTGTACAATATCAGATTTTGGTGTCAACATTAATAAATAATTTCATTATAGTTTTGCAAAAACGTTGTGGTCATCCATGCCAGAAAAATCAATCACAGAAGAGCTACAAATACAAGTTTCTCCTCTGACTGCCTCACAGACCAGCATGCATTTACTTAATATGACATGTTTTGTACTTTATTTACCATAATACATAAAGTCAGTGTAACTTTTGGTGAATATCAGTCACTGTAGCTACTAGGGACAATAATGGGATAGTGTTGTATTTTCATAGTGCAAAGAGCGACCATACGCTGCCAGTCACCCAAGACAAAGCAGCCTCTGAGTGTATTAAATTAAGGAAGGGTCTGTTTTATATCTTATGAATTCAACTTGTCAGCTGTGTAAGGAAGAATGTTATTTTTATCTGGAAGAGGAATTGGTCCTCTGTTGTTCTTTCTGTTTTTTATTCTCGCTTTTTGGTGGCATTGAGCATCTAAGAAGAAATTATCAAATTTGTGGCCTACATAAACAAAAATGCTTTAAAATAAAAACCTGCATTGCCACTTGAAATCAAATGTTGCTGATACGACAGTTTAGGATTTAAGGCACCTCTTATAAAGAGTTTAAACAGTAAGTTGTAAGATTTATTAATCACTAAGAAGTCATTCATTAATGCGTTATCGTTAGGTCATTCATAAGAAAACATTTGGGTTGCCAGTTTGTAGAAAATTTCTAGCTGGTGTTTATCCTCCTTCAGTGGGAGACTTTCTTTGTCTTTTTAATCCAGTTGACCTCTGACCTTCTGAAAAAACGTCCAGAGCATTTAAAGCAAAATCCATGTATTAACAACATATCAATACCTGCAATTAAAGACTTATTTAAAAAACATTTTATTATTAACATTTATAATTATTTACTGTTTTTTGTTCCTGCGTTAGAAAGTGAGAAACCCATAATTATTACTGACTTATCAATAATTTATAACTGCTGACCCAAAAGTTGCCAGTCACAGCTTATAAAGCATGCAAAAAGTGGCCATTATTTTGATATTTGATCGTAATTTTGAGGAATTACCTCTGCATCATCACGCCCTGTTGTGTTTGAGATGTCACGACTGTCAACATGAAACAGGTCAGCGGTCACTTTACCTCCTGGAGTAGTGAACTGATGTTGATGTATCACTTCACGATGCACTCACACTTCACTCTTCCTCCATTACTCAGCACTTTCCTCACTCTTTAAACCCACACACACTCTCGCTACCACAGATGGGACCCTCACCGGCTCCCAGTGAGGGCCAGCTGCAGACCAGGAATAGGCGTATCTCGGGGGGTTGGGTGGGGTGCTGAAACTGGGATTTGAACCCCCTGTGGCTCCGGCTTTCAGCAGAAAAGAGCAGTTGTAAGAAGAGAAGGAGAGAGTGGCTGATCCAA
This sequence comes from Sciaenops ocellatus, assembly GCA_033000465.1. Classification (NCBI taxonomy): domain Eukaryota; kingdom Metazoa; phylum Chordata; class Actinopteri; family Sciaenidae; genus Sciaenops; species Sciaenops ocellatus. The sequence continues at coordinate 16,991,686 of CP136880.1, read as the reverse complement.
GAAGTTTATTTACTGAACTGATTTCCAGTTTTTGTCTTTTCTCCTGTTAAGTAGATTTAAGTTTGGAAAATCATCTTATTCCACATCGTCTGACAGTATTACATTTTCTGTCTCGGCTTGTTCAAACTCTTCACTGAAGCTTTGTGAGATATTCAAAACCAAAGACATGGAGTCTCTTTGTGGCTTTGTTATAGTCTAGATGTGGATTTTTTCTTAAAATGGGTGCTGAAGATACTTTTACAGTAACAGCTGAGACGTTGTAAAGAACATACAAATATACCAAAGCAAGACTAAGAGTCTACAGGACATGCTAGCAGCTCTGTGAGGCTGTGCTTAGGCACAAGACTACTTTAAGCTAAATGCTTTTGACCTCATGATGGTGCTAGAATTAAAGTTGGATGAATGTTAGACAAAAGAAGAGCTCCAGGTTGGTTTGGACCATAGTTACAGTTTATCCTGAGGGGAGACATTTCACTCAAAAATACAATTGTGGTGGTGCTACAGGAAAATTGAGGGGATCACAAAATTCAGCAGGATTATTCCTGTGAGGATTATGAATGTTGGTACAAAATTTCATGGCAATCCATGCAAAAGTTGAGGCATTTCAGTAGCTTGGCTAAAAATGCTAAATATACACAACTACGTTAGACTCCTTTGTATAATCCTGCGGTGTGTTTACACAGCATATGACACAATAACCTACTGTACTGAACATCATGTAGGATAAAGCAGTTTCTGCCATCTGCGTGTGTGAGAGTTTCTGCCTCTACAAGTTTTCTTTTCCTCTGTGTGTCCTCATTCTTATTCAGGTGTTTGAAGAGTCTCTGCCCCGCAGCGTGTTCACGTGTACGTGCGCTCATTTTGTCATGCTGCAAACATGCATGTAATACCTGTGATCCAGTAGAGCGTGTGTTTCTTGTGTTTGTCTTTTACCTGAAGCAGCTCACATAACAGTGCTCTTCAAGCCTCATGCTCTGCATTTCAAGAAGCTTTTAGAAAGTGACTGCAGGCTGACCCAGATATTTTCTTGATATGTTTGGGATTAAGTTCTTTAAGTTCTTTGGAAACAGTGATCAGAGGTCTGAGCAGTAATCCAATGAAATGAACAAAGAGAGTTTAGATAATTTCATAACTGCTGGGTAAATTCAATAAATCTGAATTATACTTTAATCAGTCACACACAAAGTTTGACAAAAAACACTGAAATGTTACAAACATTTAACAATCGTGTAATGGCATTTTGACTTGACGCTTTATTATTATCCTGAATCAACAGCTGACAAAGCAATCTCAACTCATCGCTTGTCCATTCACTTGTTCTAGAGCCTTTCACCTTACCACATGGTCTTCATCAGCATGTTGTTGTCATGGGGCTGTGGATGTTCGAACTTCATGATTTTGAACACCTCCAACATTTCACACCCATGTTAGCCTAAATGTCAAGCTGAACTTGAGCTAACGTGTGTGAAAAGTTATAGAGATCCTCAGAATCATCGATAGTTTGAACATCTACAGCTCCATTAAACTCAACCTGCGGATAAAGTGTGCGATATGGTTGAACCTTCCAGAACAGACAAGATAAGATTACATTTGAAAACTTTTATTAATCCTCAGAGACAAACTAGATTGGTCGCCTGTGCACATTGACAAATAACAAAAGAGACACAAGTCAGGCAGATCAGAGCCACATCAGTACTGACACTAACACAGAAAAAACAAATATATTTAATGCAAATTATTAATTAGTCTATGGAAATAAGTAGATGGACCTTAAGTTTAAAATTGTTTTGTCAACTATATTCTTCTTGTTGGCTCATCTCCTGATACTTTATGACCTACCTACTCAGCATGAAGCACCTTAATCCTACTCAAAACAGTAAAAATCTAGTTAGAAAAATATAGTTTAACTTCCTAAAACAGTTTGGCATTGTAGTTGTTAGCAAACATTACTCAAACAGGAGAAAGTACATTGTGCAAGTGTGTTTGTTTGGGACTATTTTCATGTGCGAATTGATAAATTTGTTGCACTGGTGATTAATTCCAGTCGTTTGTGTGCTTGATTCAAAATAAACTGTGTGTTCACAGTAGTGAAGGACAGTGTGGCTCAGCTCATTTATTTGTTTTTAATAGTTTTGGGACAACAAATGAGCACAGATGAATAAGATATTAACTCCACAGACAGTATTAGTAGGATCAGTTCAATGTTGTTCAACGTTGTGTCCTACATTTTTGCTTTGTACCACCTCAAACCTTCCTAAACGGTTTCTTCTACTTGTTTCCTGACAACATTTAGTTGATTGAATCGTTCTTCTAAATGTTGAGGGATGCTACATGTTTATCATACCATTCAAGTGTCCATTGTCATTGAACAGGCGGATGCTAAAACTGGGCTACAACAGCCAAGTGTCCTTCAACGAAGCAATTTATTGTTGCAGAGCAATTACATGCTGTCAGATTAGCATGTTAAAGAGCCAAGTTCAAGCAGGCTTTTGCATCTCCACGGAGAGAAAACACAAGAGGAGGAGGGGGAGGAGGAGGCCAGGGGCTCAGGGTGCATTTATGTTGTTTTTGTACCCCTCTCTTTCTGTCTCACCCAGCCTCACCCCCTCCTATCTCCCCTTATCTCTCCCTCCCCTCTCTTGCTTCACTTAGTGGTCGATGGGGAACAACTTAGGCGAAGCAATCAGAGTTAATGGTGTGAAAGTGTCAGCTGGATGTCCGGGAGATGCAGAGAAGTCATGAGTAAAGGTCACTGCTCTTTACTGCTGCATCACAGGCCGCCTGGCTGCTTTAAGCTGGGAACACACCAGACAAGTTTGAGCCCACGATTTCACTGTAATGGCTGAATTTAAAGATCATTGTGAGTGCCTGGTCAGAGCTGTGGTCTGTGCCTTATTCCTGTAGTTGGCTATATTTTTCATGTACGTACTTCCATCAATCATGGCTGTAGCTCATTTAATCTGACATCACCAGTAGCTAATAGGCTAATATTATATGAGTTTATGTAATGATGCCTCTGCTTGAAGAAGATATTCCAGTCTTCTTTGGCGCACTAGCTTGCAAAAAGTAGGACACGTCACCATGGCTACGCCACATATGTTAACACGTGGACCAATCTGAAGTGATCCTGTAGTTTATGTCTATGTGTGTGATCTGAAAAAGCCTGATGTGTGTCTGTAGCCTCTCACTTGGCAGCGAGAAATGATGGTACTGTTGGACCAGACTCCAACAAACACAAATCAATTTGGATTAGCTTTTGTATTTATATATGTGTATGTGTGTATGTGTGTGTGTGTGTGTGTGTGTGTGTGTGTGTGTGTGTGTGTGTGTGTGTGTTTGTACTCTGGCAGTGCAGTTGACTGCTGGGATCTTTTGAGAGTCATTTCCTGTAAGGCCACGACTTTGTATAACTGAGAGGAAGAAGCTGAGCGCTGCCTGTGGATTTGAGTGACTGACCTCTGGATCTCTGCCTCTGCAGAAGCATCCAACACACTGACAGACTGACAGACAGAGTCATGGTACATTTTTACATTTAAATCTCTTCGTGTACTAAAACTTAGGAGCACAAAGTTGTTAACCACATTTTCCACATTTCTTCAAACATGTTGTCCAAATGACAGCAGGCGGGCAGCAGGTGCAGACTTGATTAGAGGTTTGTTTTCAAGGAAAGTAATCAAAGCTGTAGATACAAAGCGCATACAGTGCTGAAATGATCAATTGTTGATCAGCAGAAAGTTGATTGGCAACAATTTTGAAAATCTATTAATGATTTAAGTCACTTATTGAGCAAAAATGGCAAATATTCTCTGGTTTATGGTTCTAAACTGAAGATTTTCAGCTTTTTCTCTGTTTTATATAACTGAAAGTTCAACATGTTGTGGGTTTAGATGGTTACTCTTCGTTTTGAGTGTCTGGGAAATTAAATTAATTGTTTTTAGACATTTTATTTAACATAGAATAATCATAACTTGCAACAGTAGTTTCCCTTTATAGAAAAAGACAAATAAAAAACATGCACACAAAGTAAACAAACCACAAAATATAGAGTTCTGCGATCATGAGAAAGCTAAAGAAAATAAGTGAGTTTGAAGATGTTTTCCCTTCTCAGCCTGCTGCTCTGTTTCCCACCATTAGTGGGATCTATCTTATGGTTTGTCCTTAACGTCCCTCCTCACCTGCTGTGCACTCAACCTTTCCTCTCTGCTGGTGTTTGATCAACAGGAAGAGGTCATAGAGGCGACGCCAGGTCGCAACTTTGACAACTTAGTCTCTCCTCAACAGCAGTGATGAGTCTATGTACACATTACACAGCAAGTATGACTAGATTTTGCAAGTTTACGGCCTTTATTTCTATTCAGATGTTCAGGCTTTATAACCTGAGGTGGATAACTTCTGCATGTACTGTTTCATTGTTTGGCTGTGTCCATGCCTTGTTGGTGAAAGATTAAAAGATGTTTTTTGAACATAATGTTGAGTTTGGAAGTAACAAACAAAGTGTAACAGTCTATATGTGTGCATACGGGAGAAAGGGACAGCTGGCCACTGAGAAACACTAAAGGTGGGGGGTTTAGCCGGGGGGCTATTGTGGTAGCATTTCCAGACATCTGTTCCTTTCTTCTATTCAGATTGACCCTCCCACCCCCCTCCACACACACTCATGCACACTCTTTTATGTCTCCCTACAATGACCTAAACTCTTCATCTAGTATCTCTATTAACATTTGCATCAGCACCAGGGACTCAGACCATGAACTTTGTTGAGTTGAGCCCTCTGTCTCCCTCCTGTGGTGTGGAGTGGGACTGTAACATCCTGTACGTGGCATCACCGTGGGGTGTGCCCACTGTGGGACAGAAAAGAGGAGAAAAAAAAGGTCTTTTATTTCAAAGAACATTTGAGCTCTGCTGCCCACATCATGTATGAGTTGGACACACCCAAACATACACACACACCGCTGTCACATCTGGAAGCAATCGACTGCAACCTCTGCCATGAAATGTACCTCGTTCACCTCTACACACACACAGAGTAACCAGAGGAGACGACATGGTGACTGATCTCCTTTACGTCCTTCTCATTACAGTCTAGACTTTGCTTGCCAGACTTTTGAACGATGGCACTCCTCCAGGTCCACAACATACAGCATACATGTGCAAATGTTTCAGCTCAAACCGACACCATATCTACTGTAAGAATGTATTTTAACGACCTAACGAAACAAATTGACTGATCAATGTAAAACATGTTACGCGTCAATTGAAATCAATATTAAAAGAATGGTTTGACACAATTTTCTCATCTACATAACTCACACAAAAAGGGAGCAAGCGTAGTTCCCAAAATGTGAAAATATAACTTTCAAGTGAAGTTATGCGTGCCTATGAAAAAGGTTATGTTGTTGTGTGGCTTTGCAGATGAATATTAAACTTAAAATAGACAGTGAATACTGTTTTCTCACTTTTTGGGGTTGTCAAAGTGACATCCTTTCAACATGAATGCATCCACAAACCACACAGGTGTAGTCCAGAGTGATGACTGTATGTCAGGTGAACCTCTATCATTTCTGCTGTACAGCACAGACACTGTGTCCACACATTGTTATTTAAGGATAACGCTAAATGCTAAACATAGCGTAACACTGTATAGTCAGCGAACACTCGACGCCCAGAGTTTGTTGACTACTGACAACTGTGAGCTGCAGCAGAGCTACATATTTAACAGGTTGACATAACATATAACGTAACAAATACTAGCCCAAACTTAGGTATAGTTTTCAGCTCATTGTACTTTGGCTGAGTATTTCTATTTTATGATATACACTTTTAAGATCTTGGCTAACCTTTTTGACTACTTGTGGCTCCTCGTCACATTTTATGAATTGTAAGCAGTTGCACCATCTCAGATGGTTTCATTTAGATGACTAAGAAAATATGTATATGGAAAAGTACAAAAAATAAAACAAAATTTGTGTCAGGACATTAATCATCTCCCGACCCCTCAGATTTATCTTGTGACCCTTTGAAGGGGCCTAACCCCGAGGAATGGAGTAAACTTCCTAACTTTATATAAAGCTGTTTAAACAACCTACAACTAGATCAGCTACAATAGTGAAATGCTTCTTATGAATTGAAGCATCAGTTTTTCACAGTCTAATCATATAATCATTTATCAGTCTTCAATATAACTTTGAGACTTTTGACTTTAAGTCTTTCCATTTTGTTGTTGATACTTCTGTAGTTTGACTTAAGTAATAGTTTGTACACAGTTTTTGTTTTGTTTTGTTTTTTTTTAGTTTTATGGGTATTTTTAATTAAGTATAGCATCTTAATATTTCTTCTACCACCGAATGCCCCCTTTAAGGTGGTGAAATATCAATGAAAATATGCAATTAAAAAACCGTGGGCTCGTCTTTTAGAGCATTAATCATAACCACAAGTCTGAATGATGCTGAGCAGTCTCACACACACACACACACACACATCATTCACTAAACATTTGGATTAACAAGTTATTTTACTTCTGATAATCTCACTCCACGGGCCTGTACTTGCAGTGTTTGTGTCTTTATGTATTGTCTGTCTCACTGAAGCTTTTGTCAAGGTCAAGTTCAAACAAGTTTTTTCCTTCACGTCTTTTAACAATGAGGTCAACAAAGCATCTACACTTTGTGTCTGCTCCTTCTCTTTCTGGCTGCCTTTGCGAGCTGGTGGTCATTTTTTCTCAGCGCAGAGTTTTATTTTTCAACCGTCGGAGCTGGGGGAGGGAATACAGCCTGAATGAATGAGTTTCTTTTAGACCTTCGTTCCTTCCATCCCTCCCTTGTTTCCTCCCTCAAATTGCCACCTTTCTCTTACTCTCTCTCTCAGTTTCCCTCCCTTTTAGTGAGAATTCCTCCATACCTGTCTGAACAGGGAGAGTCTGACTGCTTTAGGGCAGAGGAAAGAAAGGAAGAAAAAAAAAGAAAAGAAAGGGGATCAAGAGAGGGAAAGTAGGAGGAACAAAAGTCCCATATTTAAAGAGCACAAACAGGAAAGAGGTGTGTTAAAGACAATTTGGGAACGGACAGAGAGTGAGAGAAGAGTTTGTCAAGGTCTCCAGGCTTCAGATTTGCCTTTTTTTTACGTTCCCTGCTGGGCTCTTTTTCAACTTTCTGAGACCCGTGGCTATTTTGGTCCGTCAGTGTTGGAGCGGTTTGGGATGGATGCCATCATGCTGCAAGAGAAACTGGTGGAACGGCTACTGTGCCCACGAGTGAGAACTGCCAGGCAGAAGGTAAAAAGTTGGATTTCTGGGGACAAAGTACTCTGAGTTCAGGATTACTTTATAAATACCTAAACAAGAAGCCTTAACGCCCATGAAATCACTGCCAGCATCTTTTGGTGCTTTTCTGTGAAGGTGACAGATTTACTGCTGAGATGATTTATCCTTTCTCCAAGTGTTTTTATGATTACTCATTGATTATATCTGCAGATTTCCTCATACTTAATCTCTCTGTGGCAAGTTTGGCACTGTTGAGATGCCTGTGGGTTTTTTTGTATGTGAATGTGTGTGTTTTTGTAAATGCAATCCTCACCCAAGGGGGCTGTCGGAAATGCCTATGACAAGTTATGACAGCATATGAAGACGCTGGCTGTGCGTTTGGCTCGCGTCTTTGCAGAGTGAAAAAAGAGCTTTTCAGGTCAGTTGAATGTAGCTTCTGTCTGTGTGTGAATGCTCTCGACGGGCCTCGAGTGTGTATTTATATCTACACATGGCAGCACGTACTGTAGGGTGAAGATGACGTTCTGCCAGATGCAGCAGAGAAAACCTGCAGGACTGAGAGCTACTGTGTGACATAGAGAGAGAGGCTGGTATCTTGTGGCTCTCTTTGTGTGTTTCTGTGAGCGTTTTAGTGGAAAATCTGAGACGCTGCTTATTCTCAGCTGCACACAGAGGAATGCCGTGCACATGTTTTTCCACAGAGTTGTAGATTTTCTGTATTACAGACGCCGTCTGTCTGTTGTGGTCATTTTAGTGCATCAGGCGCTCCCAGATACATTTTGTTTTCAGATAGAAAGCCTCTGAGCTCTATTGCAGTTATTTAATGTCTGCTTCTATTTTTAAGTCCTGGTTTTTTTATGTGTTATTGTAGAGCAGGAAAAAAAAAGTCAATTATTCAAATATTTCAATGATAGAAAATTATTTAGTTTTAATAATCTATTTATTGTTTAAATATTTTTAAGTAATCTCTGGTTTGTCTTTTACAGTGGTGGTACTTGCATATTTTATCAAAGTAAAAGTAGCAATACCACAGTGTAGAAATCTATAATTCATCATAATGTAATTGTTGATTTGATTATGTATTATTACTGAATCCGCAAAGTAAATCAAGTTGTCAAATAAATGTAGTGGAGTAAAAAGTACAAAGTTTGCTCTGAACTCTAGGGGAGTCAATATTTTAGGGCTGCAACTGACAGTTCTTTTCATTATAAATTAACTGCCAATTATTTTTCTTATTAATCGAATTATTTGACCTAAAAATGTGAAAAATACCTATCACTGTTCCTGTAAGCCAAAGAAACTAATAATCTCAAATGAGAAGCTGCAACTGCAATATTTGGCATTTTTGCTTGAAAAGTTATTTTTAAACAATTAATCGATTATCAAAATAACTGTCAATTATTTATCTGCTAAATCGACTGTTTCAGCTCTGAAATAACTGTCATCGTCAGTCAACAATCATTAGTTGCAGCCTGAATACTGAACACCTCCTTTTTCTTCCTTGTGTCCTTTCTGTTTTCTGTCTCAGGAGAAACAGTATGTGGGTTTTGCAACTTTGCCCAACCAGGTCCACAGGAAGTCTGTGAAGAAAGGCTTCGACTTCACGCTGATGGTGGCAGGTCAGTTTGCAGTTGGAGATGCTCACACTCAGTTTATTAGGTAGCTAATAGTAATGCAGCCCTGCATTTAACCTTACCATACATATGTGTGTGCTGCAGGAGAGTCTGGTATGGGTAAATCCACCCTGGTCAACAGCCTGTTCCTCACAGACCTCTACAAAGACAGGAAGTTACTGAATGCTGAGGGTGAGTCTTCATGTTATTTATTATCTCTTCGTATCAGTTATGATATAATGCACCGCTCTGTGAATAAAGGCACTCTGAGGTCTGGTGTTTATGTAAATCAGACTTTAAAATTAACATTACATTTGTTACGCAGCTGCAGTGAAGAAGTCCAGTTTGAACCAGTGTGTGAACCTTATTTACTCTTCACTAAATGGCTTTTATATTAGCAAGCTAACATTGGTTTTTGTTAGTCCACTTTACTACCCTATAGTGATACCTTTGAATTTCTGGGTGCAACTATTGAACAACTCCTCTCTGTTTAGTAACTAGTTTGTGTGGTGCAACCCGTTTTGATTGTATTAAGTGTTAATATGTTATAATTAAGTTATATTAACTGGTGCAACCAGCTCCAGAGCACAAAATGTGTATTCATCCATCGCTGAAAACAGTCCCCAATAAATGCACTATTTAGTCCTGCCTATAAACACTATAGTCTAATTTGAATTCGTAAAGTGTTGTGGAGAAATTGCTGAACTCAATGGTCAATGGTGAGGTCAGGAGGGAAGAAAGTGTTCAGGAGCCTCTGATGTCTTATGCTGTAATATTTATTGAAGGAGAAATAGAGACACTCTCAAAGTACATCAGAAGTGCCTGAGTCGGCCTCACATTCTGCCAAACTCATGCTGGTGGATACACTTTAAACCCCTACAGATAACACCACAAATACTATACGCCCATGTTTTTACCCATGTTTGTGTTACCGTCAGCACATTCCAGGCTGGAGACACTGTTGTCTGTTTATGTTAAAGAAACGTCAACGGCCAGCTATCTATTATGTCTAGGAAGGCAACATAAGGTCTCTTCGACCCTGGCCACCACAGTGTTGAGATAGACTGGCACCTACTGTTCTCAAGCAAAGCCAAACAATTAGTACTGCCGAGGACCTCAAGGCCCACACGTGACCCTGTGTAACCTAAGGATAGAAAATTCCATAACATAAAGCAGCTTTGTTATTTGTTGAATAATGTCCATCAAATGTGCCTCTATCATTAAAAGCATAGAAAAACACCTCATTTCCTCCCCATCACCTTCTCCTTCTCTGTGTCGATGCTTTGCAGAGCGTATTAACCAAACTGTGGAGATCATCAAACACACTGTAGACATTGAGGAGAAAGGAGTAAAGCTCAAGCTGACCATCGTAGACACGCCAGGGTTCGGAGACGCCGTCAACAACAATGAGTGGTGAGCTGAAAGATGTGCTGGTCTAACGTGTACCTGCCTGATTCAGCCTGCTCGCTTGAATTCATTGAGCCTGGAGGAGGTGCTAATGTGATCTATGTGTGTGTTTGTGTGTGTGTTTGTGTGTGTGTCCCAGCTGGAAGCCAATCACAGACTACATAGATCAGCAGTTTGAGCAATACTTCAGGGATGAGAGTGGGCTGAACAGAAAGAACATCCAGGACAACCGAGTCCACTGCTGCTTGTACTTCATCCCTCCATTTGGGCACGGGTAATAACACAGAAACACACTCACACACACACACACACACACAGACACACAGACACACACACACAGACACACAACCTACACATACACACACAAACAAATGTAATTCACAGTCAGTGACGAGGTGAAATAACACATCATGTCAGTGGACGTAGGTGCAGAGATGCAACTCAAACAAACAAACAAACAAACAAACTCCTGCAGATTTTCTGGCAAGAATCATCAATTAAAACTTTTAATCTGGACTTTAATTACTCCGCTGGGATGCTCACCCTGGATTTCTTTCCACAGGCTGCGTCCGGTAGATGTTGAGTTCATGAAGGCTCTGCATGAAAAAGTGAACATAATCCCACTCATTGCAAAAGCCGACTGCCTCACGCCCAACGAGATAAAAAAGCTTAAAGACAGAGTGAGTCCCAGAGCTGCAGCTCCACAGTAAATTCAGCATGTTTTCATGTATGCAGATTGTTCACTGTAGACATCATTCTGATTTATGTGTGTGTGTGTCCAGATACGAGAGGAAATAGACAAGTTTGGGATCAAAGTGTACCAGTTTCCAGAATGTGACTCTGATGAGGATGAAGAGTTCAAACAACTTGACAAAGAGCTGAAGGTGAGTCTGCACGGTCAGATACCCGTTACAGAGTCCAGTTCATTAACTAAGTCACTGTAAGTGGATGTAACTGTACCTTTGCCCAGACTATGTGGTCATTTATCTTCTCTGGGCTTTATTTTCTCACTCAGCTCTCCCAGTACAGTGGAGGAGAACAGATTTCTTTTCGCTCATCAAAGCACTGACTATTCACATTTAAAAGATTCAACAGGAACATGTTGTTGTTTTTGCTCTTTTGCTGTCACAAAAGGAAAGTTTATTCACCTCTGAAGTACATATGGTGGTGGCAGAAATCTCAAAGACAGATATCTCAAAACCTGGACATAAAACTATCTGCATGGCTAGATCACATTTTCACAGCAAACATTTTGACTTGTCAAACACAGGTGTAAGTAACGTCATTATTACCTGCTGCTTTGCATCGTAATAACTGCAGGAATGGAGCCATCGTTAATGTTATTAGTTCCACCTGTTCTTTCCTACTTTGATAAGGCGATTTGGGGATCAATAAAGAAAAGAAGTGTTGTGACGCTTTCAAGGCTGTGAAGATTCAGGTTAGCAAGATTTATTCAGCAGACATGGAGAGTAAGATTCGATGTGGACAGACTTGATAGGGAAGAAAAGAAATGCAGGTGTTGCTCGAAAATATGGGAATATCTTATTCTCATGTTTCCTGTCAACAACAGGAGAGCCATGTGTCTTTTGTGATTAAAAACTTTGAACAAACTCATGAAAAAGACTTACAGTCTGTTTTTTGATAACGTTAACTCTGCTCGTTTTGTTACTAGTCCCCCCCCATCTTTCTACTGGTTGTTAGAAATGCTGTCAGTTTATGTGGTGAGAAGATGTGGCAAAACACTGGGGTACTACTGCACCAGAGGAAACCAGAAAACTGTCTTTATGCTCTGAGAAAGACCATAAGATGAGGTTTAAAGCTCTAGAAATATCTAGTAGTAAGTGTAACTTGAGTTGAGATTTGAGAGAATGAACTTTCAACCCTTTAACTGATCTGAAAATTAAGTGTAGGACCAGTTTTTGGTTTGCAGCTTGAATGCACTGATCAGATAGGAAAATATGTGTTAGATAAATAAACAGCAAACAATTTTTTTTACATGTCTCAACACTCCCAGTCACACTTGTCTTTAGCTGCTTAGTGGCCATTTGTAAGCGTGTATAACTCTGTGAAGATGATCTCTGTATAGATAAAGGTTTAAAAAAACAACGTGTCTCTGCAGGAGTGCACCCCTTTCGCTGTGATCGGCAGTAACACAGTGGTGGAAGCTCGAGGGCAGAGAGTGAGAGGGAGACTGTACCCCTGGGGAATCGTTGAAGGTATGTTTATCTTATATATTACTTGTATGCAAATTGGACACAGTTTGAAAGTCATGACTTGTAGTATTGATAGAAAAATGTCTTTGCTCAGTGGAAAACCAGTCGCATTGTGACTTTGTGAAACTGAGGAACATGCTGATTCGGTCACACATGCATGACCTGAAAGACGTGACCTGTGACGTCCACTATGAAAACTACAGAGCGCAGTGCATACAGGAAATGACCAGGTATGTGTGAACAGAAGAGTTTAGTGGTGAGAAATGAAACATTAGAGAGAGAGAGTGTGTTTTGTAAACATCTCAGATAACTGCTGATGTTTACAGATTTGAATAGATTTAAGTTTTCTTCTCCTTTTTCTTCTTCTTCTCAGTAAACTGGCTCAGGACAACCGTATGGAGAGTCCCATCCCCATCCTGCCGCTCTCCACCCCGGATGTGGAGACAGAGAAACTAATCAAAATGAAAGATGAGGAGGTATGAAACAACTTCTGCTGTTTCACCAAACAATCAGTGTTTTGATTTCTGTTACAACAGGGGTTATTTTTTTATGAATGTATCTTAGATCAGTCACAGGTCTCCACTCGGACTATATACTGAGACATGAAGATGATGTCTCTATGCCAGTACAAGCGTAGATGGCCGCTAACTTAACTGTTAAATGATCACACGAAAATGAAAGTACTTTTACTGAACTACTGTGCTTAACTACAAATTTGAGGTATTTGCAGTACATGTGTATTTTATGCAACTTTATACTTCCACTTTGTGAAATCTCAGAGGCAAATATTACTATTATAATAAGTATTACTTTATGGGATGAGAAGGTTCTCCTATTTTTAAAACTAAATGACCTGTTTCTTAATGCCGGCATGGTACATATACAAATCTCATCAAATTGATGTTCAAAATTTAAAAAAGAAAGAAGGAAATACACTAAGTCACACATACAGTACACATACATAACAAACAATACAATACAATACTGTAGGTGTCTATTTTCCACTGATATATATCAAATGCTTTCCCCACATAGAAATATATGTATATATAAAAATAATACTACAGATTCCCTTAATATGTATACATTTGGACCAAAATCAAACTTTCATTGATAATAATAAAAAATAATATACTTTTAAATCCACAGCAGAGATTATTATTTTATTATTATGTCTGTATGATTTTTAATCTATTTTTAGATTAAACACACACCAGCATTGGATTCAAAGGCTACTTTTAGTATCACATGATCTAAATCAGGGGTGTCAAACATACGGCCTACTGGCCAGGACTGGCCCACTTTGCAGAGCGTGAAAGTTGCATTACTTAACTTTGTGAAAAAGCTTTTTTCTGTAATAAGCATCAATAACATAAAAAACATTTTTGAAGATATTGAATACTGTGTAAAATATTCGGCAGCTTTAGTTGTTATGTCACAACTAAAACTGGTCCGGCCCACTTGAGATCAAACTGGGCTGTATGTGGCCCATGAACTAAAATGAATTCCCCTGATCTAAATGCTTCTTCTGTGGTTTAATGTTGAAACAATTACCGTTTGAGCTGTTAATGATTTATTTATATCGGGAGTTCAACCAAACCTTCCTTTCTGTCTGCAGCTGAAGAGGATGCAGGAGATGCTGAACAAAATGCAACAGCAGATGCATGAGAAAGACCAGTGATGTATCCTGAGAGCTGGGCTGCAGCGCCGCCTAGTGTTTCTCTCCTGAACGACAGTGAGACCTTCAGACGTCAAACACAGATATCATGTGTTAGTGGCAACTCTGGCTGTACATTTATCCTCAGTTTGGTGCTTTGTATAGTTCGTCTGCCTCGAGGGTTGTTTGTCAGAGGGTTGTTTGTCAGAGGGTTGTTGTTTTTTTTTTTTTTAAACTATTCGTTTGCCCACTTTGAGCCCCCTTGCTGTGGTTTAACAGTCTTAACATATATAATATAAATGCGTAATTTAAATTACTACTCAGTGTATCTAATTTATAAATGCAATGCTAAACTTTTTGGATATTTTGTCAGGGTATGAAAACGTGTGCTACAATATGTTTTGTAAAGAAATTTAGGTTGTTGGTGATGTTAAAATTTGAACATGGATATTGTTTTTTATTCTATGTTTGTGAGTGTGCGTGTGAGCAGTTGTATTTCATGAGGTTTTCCTCTGATATCACCAGGTATCCGTCCATAGAAATCCCTTTCGTTTTTTACTTTTTGCTCTTGTTTGCTCTCAGATCCTCGTAAATACCTACATGTGACATTTTTGTTACACATGGCAAGTCAAAATATCCTCTCCCAGCGTTTTTATATGTGCTGGCTGAGCTGAAAATGCACTTATTGCCAGTGGCTAACTGTGAATGGAGAGCCTTTGACATAATGAGGGGGGTTGGTGCAGTACAAGGGTGCATGTGCAAGCATGCTGACATTACTCATATCTGCTAAACGCTGTGGGCCTATTTTTACTGCTTTATAGCCGATGCCCTGTGCTTGTATTAAAATGCATCATGACCTACAGTTTGCTTTGTCGCCACTATGGGGTAATGGTGAAAATAGATCAATAACGAGGAGCAAATACTGTGTCTACGCTTCTGTTTTCTCTCCTTGGAAGTGAGTTGCTGCATTCTGCCAGTGAAGATGTGTGTCCTGTGTGTCAGTTGAGATTGAGTGTGTGTGTGTGTGTGTGTGTAGGCTGATGCTGAGGAACAGTACATATTTTGCCTGAAGGCTGTGAGCTCAGCCAGTGCCCCATTTATAAAGGTGTGACTAATAAACTCCTGTTTCTTGTCAGTCTGACTTTACTGTGTGTGCATTGTTTGTCTGGAGGTTATAGAGATGTTCAAGAAGGTCCAGTGAGCATGACACGACATCCTCTCTGTCATATCCGGCTGTCAGAGTCTAAACCACTCAGCTCAGAGCTGGAGCTCTTGCAGGAACATTATCTGCTAATTTATGTTTATCTCCTGCAGCCATTCTTCCTCTGCATATCTTCTCCCTGTCAGTCAGAGGAGATGCATACAAGCATAATGTTGGTATGAATGTTAGAGAGGTCTGTGTTTTCTGTTAGAGGACTCAGAAATGTTTGTAATATTCAGTCGTGGGGGAAGTACTCAGGTATTTTAAAATGCTCTGTTATGAAGTCGTAAAAGCATAAGTACCATCAAAATATACTTACATTACAAAGAGTAGAATTACTCATTAAGCAGAATGGCCCATTTCAGATTAATGTATATTCTATTAATACATTATTAATCCATTATTATGTGCATGATGTTGTAGCTGATAAGGTTTGGGCTCATTTTAATTGCTTTACATTCTGCTAGGTAGCTCATGAATTTACACCCGAGGATCAGTTCTAACTTCACCTATAATAATACATCACCCTTTATTTGCTGATTGTATTTTGTATTATTAATCTGAATGTGCTGAAACTAAAATGAGATCAATACATCAATACATGTGGTGTAAAATTGTCCTCTGAATTGTAGTGGAGTAGAAATATAAAATATCAGATAATTAAAGTATTCAACAGTACTTCAAGACTGTACTTGAGTAAACTACCAGTGATAATAATCCATGTTACACTTGATATATCTGATATTTATTATGCTGCGTGTTCTGATACAGAAGTGGATGTTAACAGTGTTTGAAATATGCTTTATTTTACAGGTCTGCAATTTCCTAATAATTGTCTAGGGATTAAACTTTGTCAGTTGGTCCTGATTATAGGCAAAATAGGAAGAACTTTTTATTTAAAACCTTTCCAACAATAATTTATTATTGCCATATATGTTGTGTGCTCTCTTGTATTCGTCCTTAAGACGAATTTCATATTTATTTTTTAATGTTGCACTGAAGCCCAGTGATGAACTGGCGACTTCCAGGGTGTACCTTGCCTCTCGGTCAATGCCAGCTGGGATCGGCTCCAGCTCCCCTGATAATAATAAGTGGTTATAGAAAAAGGATGAATTGTTGAATGTTGAGCTGACCTGCTGTAGTCAGACTAAAACACACTTTAGGTTACACCAGCAGTTCATATGAAAAAGTAAATTCTAAGCGTACTAATTGAACATTCTCCTCTTACCAAAGACCAAAGAACTTCCTAGAAATTCACTAGAAATTAAGGACCCCGAATTTAATTACTGAGAAACTGCCCACGTGTGTGTGTGTGTGTGTGTGTGTGTGTGTGTGTGTGTACTGTAAATGTGTGTGTAATATGTATGACAGTGGTCTTTATCAGTAAGTCTCAGCTGGCAGTCACACACGCACTCGGCCTCCCAGAGCGATCGTAAGTAACATAGTCCTCTCCTGAAGACACGCAGCACTGAAGGTAAATGACTCCTCAGACTTTTTACTAGTTTTCTTTAACTTAACTAACATTGAAATATGATTTCCTGACCAATGACCCAATTTATTCCTCTCAAAATATTCCAAAAAATTATAAAACTGTCATGTTGGTGTGAAAATCAGTTTAGCAGAATTATTTTTTTCTTCTTAAAAATGTATCAAACAAGAATCTATATTCAGTCTCTATCTGATTATCAAACAATATTACAACCTGACCTCGAGGTTGAAAGTGTCCACGCACCAGTGGTGGAGGATATACATATATATATATATATATATATATATATATATATACACAAGTATAACTGAAACAATTAGTTGTTTAATAAATTCAAATTGGTTGACAAATATTTTGATAATCATGTTTTTTCACATTTCATGCATGATTTGATGCTTTTCCTTTTAATTATTTAAAATGTATTTCATTTTTTTAATATATTTATAATAATTAATAATAACTTTACTCTATTGGTTGAAGCAAAGTTGTCTCTTTTTCAGACTTTTTACAAACTATCCAACCAATCTATTGATAAATGGAGAAAATAATCAGCAGATGAATCCATAAAAAATAATCACTAGTTGCAGCCTTGTATAAAATAGTTAAAAATTAGATCCAACTCAACCAACTACAAGAGTAAATTCCTACTTTTACATGAATGCATGAGTAATAATAATGTAATGATACAATAAATATAGAATAACCGTCACAGGCGACATTTCCCTTATAACAGAGTATTTTTTCCACAGTGGGTATTAGTACTTTCACTTTAGTAAAAGTATACCTCCTCCACCATTGATCAGACTTTTTATCTGTCAGTGTTCTGGACTGTGTAATGTGAGTGTTTGGTACTAAATTAGTGGTAAACTAAATTGTGAATTAATTATTCAGTAGTACATCTCATGTAGTATCACACATTTAATTGTATAATATACTACAGCCTCGCAACATACCCCAGAGCTGAATCAATACCTCTGATATAGAATTAAAAACTGTTTCACAAAGATATTTTTTTTGTTGGACTGCAATAATTTCTATTTTCTAATAATTTTACAGCCAAACAGTTTCTAAAACCACATGATTACATATAGAAGATAAAACAAGATTTAAGGGTATCAGGTGTAATTTAGAGAAGACTGGTCTGATCTTGGAGTGATTACATTGATAGTAAACTTTGCTGTGTTTACTTACATTTACATGTGAGTCAGTCTGGAACAGAGGCCTTAAGTGAGGCTGAACTTTTCTCCACTAACAGCTGAATTAAGTCTTTTTTTAGGCCTTAAATTGAGACAATACAGTCAAGAACCAGACAGTAAATGTGGGAGTAGTTTCTGTAATATTAGGGTTCCTACTCATAAATATGATATCTGCAAAAAAAAAAAATAAATAAAAAATACTCATCTGCACTCTCCTCTCCTCTCCTCTCCTCTCCTCTCCTCTCCTCTAAGCATGAAGGGGCTTCTGCTCCTGTGTCTGCTCCCCTTGTTCAGAGGTCAAAGGTCATCAGCATGCCCCCACCCTTGTTCTTGTCATGGTGATCAAGTGAATTGCAGCAGCAAGTCTCTCAAATCCTCCTCACTGCCCACCACTTTCCCTGCTGGGACCACCGTGCTCCATCTCCACAACAACCTGCTCACCAGCCTCCCTAATGGGATCCTGGATGATATGGCCTCCGTCCGCTCTGTTTCCCTTCATGGTAACCCCTGGGTGTGCGACTGTGGTGTCCTCTACCTGCGAGCCTGGCTGCTCCGTCAGCCTCCCGCCCTCAAGTCACATGTGGGCGTCAACTGCAGCTCCCCTCCCAGCCTGAGAGGGCGGCTAGTGGTATATTTATCCGAGCAGGAGGTCCTGGACTCCTGCCACTATTGGTATTGTGACCTGGCTTTAGCTTCACAGGTGTGTCTGTTCGTGTTTGTGGTGGTTCAGGCGGGTCTGCTGGTGGCCCTCATCGTGTTCCTGAGGAAATTCAAGAGGCTATCCAAAGAGGCAAAGAGAACCACAGAGGAGAGCTTCACAGCCGGGGAGAGTCAGAGAGAGAACGAATATGCACCTCTAAAGGACAGCAGCATCTGAGCTGGAGCTGTGACGTGTGATTATGTGACACAAAAGAAGAAAAAGAGCTGTTTATTATTTGCACACTGGAGAAAAAATGTCTCTTATATGCTTTTGTGTTTCAGACTATAGCTCCAGATATAGTTTTCATGCATAAGCAGGAGACAAACTAAAGAAAAAAACATGAATAAATGAGTAAAGAAACATAACAAATTCAGATGCTTCCAAACAGTATAAGTATAAGAATAATGTGAATCATATTCTACACCACCAGATCTCAAACTCAGCACACTGAAGCTGTTCTTACAGCTTGTGATGGCCAAACACCACCATAGAAAGGACAAATGACAATAAACATTAATCATAGTCTGCACTAGAGCTTGTCAATGATATTCATTTCATATATTTAGATAAGGATCCCTTAAATTAGGTTATTAAACAGTTGTGACCAAGATATGCACTGAGCAGCACATGCCAGTTATTATGTAAACAACATATCACTAGTATTTCTGTACTGCAGTTCTTTGTTATTCATGAGTCAAATGTTAACGGTGATATACCTGTTTTAACTTTTATAGTTATATTTCATTACACTTCTCTCCAAATAAACTCTTTATTGATCTAGTTTTTTTTTTATCTAAAGTTTGACATCTGACAACACAGACCCTTTCGCCTTTATTCAAATCCCATGTGGTTGAGATAGAAGATGAAGAAATGTTTTAGATTGTGTACTTTTGTCTTGCACATTAAGATGTTTGATTTGGATGTGAACGATTGAAATAATCTGAACTGAAGACTGAATTAGAAATTAGAAATGATCAGTCTGAAGTATGTGTATGGTGATATGTGGCTTTTTAAAAAATAAATAAATAAATAAATAATAATAATAATCATAATAATTGCATCATATTTTAATGTTTTTTATGTGTTTTTTGTTTTGTTTGTTTTGTTTTGCAATTTATCAGTTGATTGTGCCATTGATCCATGTTTTTCTTAGCCCAACATGCCATTTTCAATATTTCTATTTGGAACCTTAAACACAAAAACAAGTGTAACTAAAACTTGCTCATGCTTTATGGCAATGATTTGTAATTGTTTTTATACATTTTTTGAAAGTAATTCATGCATTATGGATGTCATTAAAAATGCATTTAATATAAAAATTATGAATTTTTTCTCTTTTTTTAAGTGGAAAGATTTTGAGTTATGAGTTGATTTGGAGACATTTTAGCTGTTTTATTTGGACAGACACGCTACGTAAGATATATTTTCAACATCTGTACAACTTCTGAAACACATAGGTCAGTAAATTATGATCCATAAACAATGCATGTGCGTGTATAAATAATAAATAGAAATGAATTGGAGGATTACTTTTTCTCGTGTGTCTTTGTAGCGGAACCTTTCTTGCGGACACACCATTCAGCGGCGGACAGTTTTTACCGGATGGACCTTCATATGTTTACACGTGAGATCTGTGCAGGGCTTCAACCGAGCGTTTACATGTCTGATGTGGTTAATTGACCTGTTTAAATAAAAAGGTTTGTATTTTATATTATGTCTAAAGAATTTAAAATCACGCTTTTACCGTAATGGCCAAGATAAAGTTAGCATGTTAGCTCGTAGTCAGCATTTTCATGGTGTCTAACGTTACATGTTATCAGATAGTGTTTTTTAATATATATATATAGTGTGTTATTTCTTAATTTTCAGATTTAAAATGGGAAAACTGAGGAAGAAACACAACTGGAAGGGAAGACAGCAAAGTGACTCCCAACAACCAGCAGCTCAAGAGAAGACAGATGTTGTGGTGGAGCTGCAAGGTAGATAATCATCAATTATATTGTATATTTCCACTTAAATGTGTTGTCTGTTTGGTCTGTAAGAGTCTGTGGACTTTGTCTTCATCAGATGGGGGCAGACTAAAAGGTGTAGACAAGAGCAACGCTTTGGTCCTCCCTGCCAACAAAGCCAAGAAGAAGAAAGCCTCGACAACATCTGTCTCCACCAAAAGGCCGCTCACCAAGAAGCAAAGGAAAGAGCTGCAGAAGGTGCTGGAGCGCAAGGAGAAGAAAGCTCAGGTGAGAGACAGTTTGATGCTGTACGTTCAGACAAAGATGTGTAGGTTTAAGAAGAAATGTATTTCTCTTTTTAGCCTGGGTAACACAACTTTGATGCAGTTCATATGTACACTTACAACCACAATAATGTCATTAGGAGTGCTGACCATCACTTGATTAATGGTTTAGTTGATAATAAGCATTTATAAAGCAAATACTCCAAACATTCTTTGATTCTGAGTCTCAAATGTGAAACGTGACATTACTGTAAATTGATTATCTGACCATCAGGCAAAACAAGCAATTTGGATCTGGGAAACGTTTTACTTTTCCTTAATTGACTTGAAAAGACTCATTAATTGATCACAAAACAGGTGAGTGATTAATTGAAAATTAAAATAATCATATTTTAAGCCCTAGTATGAGCATTATTAAATATCCGTGAATCTACACGTAATGGTTAAATAGTGACGTCTAAATGCCACATGTCTTTTGAACTCAGAGTCCAAAAGACAGAGTTGGCTTTGACGGTCTAAATAGTTTTGTAGTCTTGTTTATTTATTCTTTGATCAGATCCTAAATACAATTTTATTTTTGCCACTTTTAGACTCTTTATTTAGAAATGTTTGTACAGCTGCTTGTGTTTAGAAAACATTTTGCCTGGGCAGCGATTAGCTCAGTTGGTAGAGCGTCTGCCCCATGTACGAAAGCTCCGTAGGGGCCCGGGTTCGAATCCGACTCTTTGCTACATGTCATTCCCCGTCTCTCTCTCCCCACATTCCTGTCTCTCTACAGCTGTCTCTATCCAATAAAAAGGCTGAAAGAAAAATATTTTTAAAAAAGAAAACATTTTGCTTTGGTTTGTTTTATTAAATGAAAAAAATGATTTTGTAGCTTTATGTGTTTTTCAGGGTGTTTTAAACCCTTCATAAAATGCAGTAGAGATAACAGGAAATTAGAGAGGGAGAGAAGTTAAAATGTTAAAACAAGTAGTGTTTTGGCATCAGTGCTGAAACTCAAGTGTCATTATTGGTGCTGCTGCTAAAAGCTTAACTTAGCATAACTTCTTAAATATTTAGTAACTCTGCCAACAACACTTGGGGCAATTTTGACATTAAGGACTAAATCACAACCCACTCACCTTTCCCACTGTCTGTCCTGTTCAGAGAGCAGACATCCTGACCAAACTGGCTGAGGTGCAGCTTCCAGAGTCTGAGCTGAAGCTGCTGTACACCACATCCAAACTGGGAACAGGAGACAAACTTTACCAGACTAAACAGTAAGTGCACCAATGCAGCATATTAGCTAAGATGAACACAGATATGTGGAGAAGATGGATTCAGGGGTCTAATATTCTTGGGTTTATTCCCAGGTCATCAGACGAAATAAAAGATGGAGACTCTGGGCCAAAGATCAGCAGTGTAAGCGGAGCGAATAGAAAAAGAAAATGGAAAGATGAAGAGGACGAAGAAGAAGGGGAACAAAAGGCAGAAGAAAGTAGTGATCTGGACACCTCGTCTGATGATGAGGAAGAGGAGAAGGATAAAGAAACTAATGAGACCACAGAGATGATCGAATCCAAGGAAACCATCTCTCCCTGTCTGGAGGACAAACAGGAAGTGAAGGAAGAACAAAACAAAACAGAACAAGATGGACAGAATGAGAAGAAGATTTCAGATCCGGAGAAGGTCCAAAACAAGAAGCTGTCACAGCCGGCTGTCTTTGTTCCTGTTGACAGATCACCAGAAATACAGGTGTGTATGTGAAACCACTTATTACATTCACATAGGTGTGTTTTCTGAGCTTGCTTTAACTCTTCAAATCTATCGCTGTAGGAGGCTCGTCTGAAGCTGCCGGTGCTGGCAGAGGAGCAGGTCATCATGGAGGCAGTGAGAGAAAATCCCTGTGTTGTCATTTGTGGAGAGACAGGAAGTGGAAAGACAACTCAAATGCCTCAGTTTTTGTATGAAGCTGGCTACGCCAGGTAGGTTGTCCTCTTTATGGTGCTGTCCTTAACCCTTTCACTGGCTTTTTACATGTAGGATGAATACACATTCATGTATGATATCACACGGTTACCGTCATCTTGTCTGGATTTTGTCCTGCAGTGGCAGTGGAATAATAGGTATCACAGAGCCGAGAAGAGTCGCAGCTGTCAGCATGTCCCACAGAGTGGCCAAAGAGATGAACCTGCCCACACAGTAAGAAATATTCACTCACAGTAGATATTCAAAGTATACAGACAAATTCTGCTGATTGATAACATTTTATAAGCAATTGTTACATGTCTGTGTGTGTTTAGGGTGGTGTCATACCAGATTCGATATGAAGGGAATGTGACCAGCGATACCAAGATCAAGTTCATGACAGATGGTGTTCTACTGAAGGAGATTCAGAAGGTATCGTCTTTACTCTCCACTGAGTCATTTAATAAAATATAGCAAACATGATTTGATGTTACCTTGAAATTAGAAACATTCAGGTGACCACTGAAGTTTTATGAGTATGGCCTTTAATCACCTTGATGTTTCTGTTTTTCACTCTCTCTGTCTCGTCTCATAGGATTTCCTGCTCCAGAGATACAGTGTGATAATCATAGATGAGGCTCACGAAAGGAGCGTGTACACAGACATCCTCATCGGACTGTTGTCTCGCATCGTCCCGCTCAGAAACAAGGTAAGAGACTGCTGCGTTTCATGATTTTGGGGAATTACAGACAGCATGTATGACATTTGTCTTGCACTGGGTTTGATTTTAATCACTCTTCTCATCTCTGCAGAAAGGTTTGCCGATGAAGCTTCTGGTCATGTCAGCTACTCTGCGAGTGGAGGACTTCACGGACAACACAAAGCTGTTTCGGACGCCTCCACCTGTCATCAAGGTGGATGCTCGGCAGTTCCCGGTCACTATACATTTCAACAAACGCACCCCGCTGGAAGATTACACCGGAGAAGTTTTCCACAAAACCTGCAAAATCCACAGGATGCTGCCTCCAGGTGCTACACCACACATTTCTCAGATTTGTACTTTTTAATAATCAAATAATTCAAACTGCGGTTGCTGGAGTTTAGCCGTTACAGAGACACTCACCATCACCCTGATACCTTGTCTCTGTCATTCAGGTGGTATCCTGGTATTTCTGACCGGTCAGGCAGAGGTTCACAGTCTGTGCAGAAGACTGAGAAAAGCTTTCCCCTTCAGGAAGGGTAACACAACGACTGGTGAGTGTACACACACCTTTTTGCCTCATCACACTCTGAGCAGAGAGTGTGTTTTTGTATATTTACAAGTTTTTGTGTTCAGGTGAAGATGAGGAAGCAGACACCTCAGAGGCAATGAGGAAGTTTAAGAAGGCCAAACAGAAGAAAACGGTCGTAAGTCTACTCTTAGTAAAATGCTCTTAAAAGACTCTTATTTGTGATGTGATTAAAGCCACCTCCATCCTCCACAGATATTACTTGTGTACACATTTTAAGTGTGTTATCTCTGTTTCCAGTCTCTACCTCGAATCGACCTGGATAACTACTCTGCACTCCCAGTGGACGAAGGTGACGAGGACAGAGAGGCCGGGATCGGAGATGAGGAGGATGAAGGCTCTGACCTGGAAATTGGAGACGATCCCGCCAATGAAGGCAAGCTCCTCCAAATTAATATTTCTCCCCAACACAGCCGGATATATTTCAGATGAGCGCCTTTACTAATTCTGCTCTGTGTTTTGTCTTTATAGAGGAGAAGGCTGACCCCTCAATTCCTCTCTATGTTCTTCCTCTGTACTCTCTGCTGGCTCCAGAACAGCAGGCTAAGGTGAGACTAATATCTTAAAATGTGATGGAGAAGAAGTAGGGCTGTTTAATTGCTTACTAGCACACAATAAATCAACAATGAAAGACACTTTTGTAATAGATTCTGATCTAAAAATAGAAGAAAATAAATATTTGAGGCAATACAATATAGTAAATTCATTTTAACTATGATATCTTGTACGTGTGTCTTGACTGCAGGTGTTCAGGCCTCCTCCACCCGGTACTCGTCTGTGTGTGGTAGCCACCAACGTGGCCGAGACGTCTCTGACCATCCCTGGTATCAAGTACGTGGTGGACTGCGGTCGAGTTAAGAAACGTTTCTACGACCGAGTGACTGGTGTGTCGTCCTTCAAGGTCACATGGACCTCACAGGCCTCAGCCAATCAGAGGGCAGGTAGAGCGGGACGAACAGAGCCAGGACACTGCTACAGGTCAGGACTGTGAAACTGTGTGACAATGTAATTATATAGTTGTTTTCATTATATTTACACATGTTTATTTCTCTGTTTCTATGACATTTCTGCAGATTGTACTCATCTGCAGTATTTGGAGACTTCAGTTTGTTCTCAGAGGCAGAGATCACTCGCCGGCCTGTGGAAGACCTGGTTTTACAGATGAAGGACCTCAACATAGACAAGGTCAGTAGAAAATGAACAACTCAACATAAACAGTCGACTTCTGAGTCTCATTCTTCTGCATGAAAGAAAAAAATTGTCTTATCATAAAAATGGCTTCATATTTTATGTTTATGCAGGTGGTCAATTTTCCCTTTCCCACATCGCCCTCTGCTGAGGCTCTTGTTGCAGCAGAGCAGTTGTTAGTCTCGTTGGGAGCTCTGAAAGAGCCGCCTCGAACCGGAAGGTAACTGACTGTCTGACAAAGGGTTTCCCTCTCTTCACCTGCCTTGACTTGATCTCTGGCTGTATATGTCACTGACTGTTTACTATTTATTTGAACAGTTGAACAGTGTTGAGGGATATTTGTTTCTGCTTACACAGTCTTAAAAATATTATGTTAATCAATAGTAGTAACTTGTAGAATTCACTAAGATTTTTATGTGGACATTTGAGAGTATAACTATAACGCTTCTATATTTAGATTTTTAAAAAACAAATGATACTAATTATTCATTCTATCACGTGTCCACACCTGTAAACTGATGTTTGTGTCTTATAAGGGTGCAAGACATAGAGCGAGCGAGGCTGAGCTGTCCCATCACCCCTCTGGGCAGAGCAATGGCCTCATTCCCTGTGGCACCGCGTTATGCGAAGATGTTAGCTCTCGGCAAGCAGCAGGATTGCCTTCCTTACGTCATTGCTGTGGTCGCAGCCATGACAGTCCGGGAGATCTTCGAAGACCTTGACAGGTGAGGACGTGTTTGCTCTAATGATATGTGATATGTATAAACAAATTAAAAACTCCAAAGCAAGGCATTGTTTATTTATATGGCACAATTCAGACATAGGCAGTTTAAAGTTTTAAAGGGGCATAGAAATACATTTAAAACAGAAATACATTAAAATATAACACTGAGAAGCAATCAGGTTGCGTTTAAAAGACAATGACGACCAAAAATGAGGAAAAGCAAATAAATAGTTACATAGTTATAAACAGTTATGTGTCTAATTTATTGGAAATTACCCAAGTAAACAATGTTTTAAGTCAAATGACAGACAAGGCCTTACTTGTTGAAACTGCGCACAGAAGTAACGCAAATGTGAAAGCTGAATGAATGAAGACAGAAAGCTTAGTGGTCTGCATGCTTGATGTTTTTTTTAATGTTTTTATACTCGTAACACTTTTTTGTTTCTCCTCAGACCTGCAGGAAGTGAAGATGAGAGCTCCAAGCTCACCCAGCGTCGAGCTCGACTGACCCAAATGAGGAGGTTGTGGGCTGGGCAAGGAGCGTCACTCCTGCTGGGGGACCTCATGGTCATGCTGGGTAAGCTTACATTTTGTTCAGGTTACAGTACTGAACAGTATTGTACTATAGACTGGAGCTGAGTCTGTTTGGTCATATGTTGACCTTTTAAAGGTCCCATGATATGGCTTCAAAAGCATCATCAAGAGACACTTGATTTGAAGGGTCCAATTGAGACTTTGTTGTGGAGGGGGTTGACTATGGAGCCCTAAAAGTCTACAGCTGTAACAATTTTGACACTTTACAGGTGCAGGGTGGAATTTTAGTGACATATAAAAATGAAGGTTGTACTATATTTCTTGTTACATGTGGTCAGGTGCTGTTGGTGCTTGTGAATTCGCTGGTTGCACTCCTAAATTTTGTGAAGAGAACGGCCTGAGGTATAAAGCCATGGTGGAGATCAGGAGGCTCAGAGGACAACTGACCAACGCAGGTACACACAAACAAAAAGCTCAAATATAATGTGCTGCAGAAACAAAACAGAAGATCATTTGTGTTCTCTTATCCCAGTGAACGCAGTGTGTCCAGAGGTGGGAGCATTTGTGAATCCCAAGATGACTCCACCGACGGAGCACCAGGTGGTTTGTTTGCGGCAGATTGTTCTGGCCGGACTAGGAGACCACCTTGCAAGGCGTGTACAGGCAGAAGATATACTGGACCCAAAGTGGAAGAATGGATACAAGGCATGTTGCTCCATGAACTGCTATTGTGATTCAGGAGAGACTACTCCCTCTCGTTCACCTCCTCACCTTTATCTGTTTTTGTCCACAGACACCTCTAATGGATGAGCCAGTGTTCATTCATCCCACCTCTGCACTGTTCAAAACACTGCCGGAGTTTGTTGTCTACCAGGAGATCATGGAGACCACCAGGATGTACATGAAAGGTAAATGAGCTTTGTGAAGATGCCTGATGCAGCTAAGACATACCCATCACATGGACAGCTTTATGTTTTCAAGTTTACCTTAAAAAGAAAATGTGACTTCATCTTAAGGTACATGACGTGCCTCTTTTCCACAATTGCTCAGTTTGGTTAGACAAACACAAAATTGAAGGGGGCACAGAGAAAGAAATGTTAGTCAAACATACTGAGGATATCAAAAAGTTAGTTGTTTAGACAGGAGCTGCCCTAACCCTAGTGACTGGGACACACAGCTCATGTAGGTAAATAAGGTACCTTAAAACCTTTAGAGCCCAATTACTCCAATGTGTGTCAAAATTCACACTCCTCTTCAGAATCATAACTCAAATTCAAGTCATATCTGATTTCAGCTGGTGAAATGACTTCCTTTCTGTCTGTCAGGTTTGTCAGCAATAGAAGCAGAGTGGGTTCCCCAGCTTCTGCCTCAGTACTGTCATTTCGGCTCCCCTCTGGAGTCGCCATCACCGTGGTTGTGTTCATCCACTGGCACCGTCAGATGTCATCGTTCAAGCACCTTCTGTAAGTTTTCTACAGGCGAACACCGTAACTGTGTTCGTACTGAGGTGTCTCTGCAAACATTTGTGTAATCGCTGTGTCTCTCCTGCAGTCCGTGTAGGTTGGCAGCTGCCAGCAGTGGAGATGGAATATCCAGACGGCCTGGACCGGTACAAACTGTTTGCCAGGTTTCTACTTGAAGGACAGGTACTGCAGCAAAACCTGAAGACTTCACGTCTTTGTTCAGTCTTCACTCAAGTTTCAAATGGTCATTAAAGCTTGAACCTGATCATTCTTTTCAAACCGTTACAGAATAAATCAGATATTATTAAGTATTGGTAGCCTTAATAATTGTTCCCTCTTCCCTTTTGTTGTTTAGTAGTTGTTACCATGGCAAAAAACAGTATATTTAACATGTAACGCTCCATATAGTGAAAACAAGAGTTACACCATCACCACTATACCCAATAAAATGTTTTAAAAATAAAACTTATAACAGACAAACATTATGTGTGATGATGACCATTATAAATCAAATTAGAAAATTCAAAAGTTTAAATTCTTAAACATATAATATACACTTTTGAACAAGTTTTTGTCTGAATGAACTAAATATAAGTATACATAGTAAAAACATCTGAATTTGAAATTCAAACATGTCACAAACTCTACAAAAGCTGGACAAATGAAGGCAGCCGCTGACCAAACCTGATGGGAACACTTTGTTCTTGTGTCATAATGTTTGCCTTTTTATTTACAGGTTTGTCCTAAACTAAAGAAACATGTCACCCATCTTCTCTCAAACCCCTCCATCATGATCAAAACATGGGCAAAGTAAGTTGCTCTACCTTCTTTCTTCTTGTCAATCAACAAATTGATTTGTTTCAAGGAAGAACTTACGATTGTGTCTTTTGCCACTTTAGGCTGCAGCCGAGGACGGAGGCTTTGCTTGGAGTACTGGTGTCGAAGAAAGTTGACTGCAGAGATGCCCTCCTCTCTGTCTGGAAAACTGAAGAGAAATGTGAGGGTTTAATGTGCTTAGCATTTCAATGCCTTGGTCTGATTTGATTTACCATCTTTTCATTTATTCTTGTTGTTTTATCTTGTATTTTTCTCCTCTTACAGTTCTGCTGTCTGCATACTGTCAGTGGTTACCTGAAGCACTGCATCAAGACGTAGCCAAAAGTTGGCCTCCGATATGAAGAAAACTGAGACCTGTGTTCACCTACACCTTCTTTCTTCACCATCAGGGGGCTTCTTCAGACCTGCTCATTTTAAAAATGTTCTCTCAGAGGTTATCTGCAATGCCACAACACTGCCTTTTCTCAGTTTTTGTAGTTTATATACTGTATCTATGACTTGTATATTTCAGCCAAAAGTTATTTCAACCAGTGCGCTATAATGACTTTTAACTTGTTATCAGTGTGCTGGTGTCAGCCATTTATGTTTGATTTGGTCTTCATAAGACTTATTAAAACTGTGTGGCTCTGAATAAGACCAGTGTGTTATTTATTCCTGCTGTATGTAGACGGTTTGATAAATATTAAAGGGCAGCTCCACTGATATTACATATCAAAGCAAGTTTACTATTCATGAGGAGTATTATGCCTGTGCCTGTGAACGCAGAAAAAAAACTCTCAGCTAGGGCATGGAAACATCAATTGTTTAACAGAAAGTTGTGAACATTAACCAGGCAGACTAGTCAAGTAGCTGTTTAGCAGCTGTTTCACATGATCTCCCTCAGCAGATGGAGGTCGCTTTGAGCACTGACCCCTTCAACGACATCACAGACATGTTGCCTTAAAAGTTGAGAACAGACTCACCACACTATCTATCTATTTAATGACTGAAAGTGCCTAAAACACTAATAAATGGACCTTGTGGAGAGATGTCAAATGCTGTTAGCTGTTTTTTGGGTTTGATTCATGCAAGGGACAAAAAGTCAGGATGTCTCAGCCTTCGTGGCATGTTTTACTGCTTTACTCCAAGAAAAGCTCATAATACACCCATGGTTCTACCTCGTTTCATATATAATCATACAGGCACAATCGTAGTGAAATGTATTTCTGTAAGCTCCCACAATTTCTCCAGTTAAAAATAGTGTAAAATTGTTATAAGAATAAAAAAAATGCAGTAAATAATAATAGTTATTATGGAAATAATGTGAGGAAATAAGTAGGCAAAAAGAAATCTTAATGGAACAACATAAGTTATAACAGTAATAATAATAAGAACAACAATAAAATAGTAATAACAAAAATAAATAAATAAAAGTATTCTTAAGGTGCGATTTCAGGAAGTGTCCTTTCTTTTCCACAGTTTTCCTGTGAATATTCATCATTAATACTCATCATACACATCATTATTAATACTCATCATTCATACTATTTTTTTAAATTATTTTTTTCAAAATGTTGCTTTCATTTAATTATGTAATTTACACTCATGTCTAACTTAAACACTGTTAAATGTCATATCAAAAATGGGAAACGTGGGAAATGGGAATATTTATGTATGTGATTAAATATATATATAATCAAATGCAGGATCGTCACCTTTATATATCTTTATATTAACCTGATCTGAATTTGCAGAGATAAAATGTAAAATGTGTAAAATAAAAGAAATATTTATTTATAAATATATATTTATAATTATATGTATAAATATATGTAGACGCGACAAAGGTTGGCTAATCACAGCAGCCAGGTGAAATAAACATTTTATAAATATATATTCACAAATATATATTTATAAAATGTTTATTCGTATGTATATTTATAAATATTTATAAAAAGTTTATTTCACCTGACTGCTGTGATTGGCTAACTTTTGACGCGTCGTCACTTCCTACAGATGGTTCGTACACTTCCGGAAGAAGCGGAAGACAACAGTGGAAACTCAGCGGCTCGTATGCAAATTTTCACATAAGAAAACAGAAACAGACATTTTGATTTGAGTCGTTTGACGACTAAATATCTAAACTGTCGACATGGTGAGTGTGACTCTGACTATTTGTGTCCAACGCTGACGATACATATTTATCTAAACAGGTGTTGCTTCTCTTAAAGCTAGCGAGCGGCTAACAACAACACGACAGAAAGCTGCGCTGTCATGATGGAAACAAAGTCCTGCGTGGATGTCAGCAACTCACGAGAAATGTCTTAAACATGTGTTTCATTAATAGGATGTTGTTTGTTTTTTTCCACAGTTTTCCTTCCACGTATACGACCACCAGATGCCCCGGGGATTTCAGAACCGGTTCTCCACTCAGTACCGCTGCTACTCGGTGTCAATGCTGGCAGGTCCTAACGACCGCTCCGACGTGGAGAAAGGAGGCAAAAGTAAATATCGTTGGCTTAAACATTGCTAGTGTGCCTTCAAATAAATCATGAACTGTTTTGGCAGAGGAAGGAAAGGCAGTTAAAGTACAGATTGATTATAAAGTCACTGGAAACATGAACATTGTTGTTTACTGTTGTGTTTTTAACGTTGACTCCTGTAGAGCTTTGTCTTTTGTTGTGCAAGCAATAGACTCTAATGAACATGTCTGTGGATCTAGGTTTGACAGAGGTTTGTCAGTTCAAGCTCTTTTCCATTTCTAGATAACCTAACCCATTCAGGTTACATTTCTTGATGTCGTTTTGATCAAATAAGCCAGTGTTGAATTATACATTAAGTTTTTTAGCAGTTGCTCTGTAATTTCCCAGAATAATGGTGGTTTTGCTTTTTTTTGTTGTTGTGAGGTCACATTTCTCTGACATTAATCAGATTGTTGCATCAATGACCCAGTTTTATAGGGGCCAAACTGGTAAACTCTCAAGTATTAATTAGGTTATGGTTGACGAACTTATCAATACTTTGATGCTCGTTTAATACCACATGTTTGAAATGATACAATACTATAATTTGGTTGTATTGAAAGTGCTGTAGCCACAAAGAAAAACAGATTTACAATCAGACATTCAACCCAAGGCTGCAGAGATCATGCAACACGGAAGAAAATTGATTGAATACTAATAATAATGTTAAATACTATTAATGTATGTGTTCAGTGACTTTTCCTGTACCAGCACTCTGTGCAGGTTGTTAATCAAACAAACAAAAATATGCTATTTTGTGTGTCTAGGACTTTTTGCCGTGGTATCAAAATATGTTTTTTTTTTTGTTTTTTTTTTGGGTACTCGCATTTTTCAAAGTGTGAAATTCTGGTATCGTGACAACCTTAAATTAAACAGTTCTTTGTTAAAGACAGATGCTCAGGAAGGTTAAGTCTATAAATACTAAAAACACATAGACACTATTACATCCCTTAACTTCTGTTTTCATCTGGATTGCATGCTCAACGTTGGCTATGCTTAAAACATGCTTTCTGCCTTTCACCTCTCAGATGTAATTAGTAGGTTGTACTATAGCCATCTAAATAGAGTATTCAAGTGCATGTTGTTTATTAATAATAAAAGGGAAAAGTCAAAAATTGTTAAAATGTGTTCACAAACTTTAAACTGTCAGGAAAGGTGTTAACATGATCTTGTTTGTTGTCTCTTTTTCCCCCAGTAATAATGCCCCCTTCAGCTCTCGACCAGCTCAGTAAGTGGAAGTCAAATTAAGCACCTCGTCATTATAAAAATCCTGAAAGAGCCTTCCATGATTATTACCTTTCGTCTCCTTTCCCTCCTACAGGCAGGCTTAATATCACCTATCCAATGCTGTTCAAGCTGACAAACAAGAACTCAGACAGAATGACCCACTGTGGTGTTCTAGAGTTTGTGGCCGACGAGGGAATCTGCTACCTGCCACACTGGGTGAGAAACATTAACAAGTGTAATGTCAGTGTCTTTGAGATTGAACTGTGTGCTGTCACCAGTGGCAAAGTAAATAAAGTAAAATGAAAATGTAGTGAATAAAAACCTTGGATGAAAAGAGAGAAAAGAGAGGACAAAACCGAGATGAAATCTAACTACATGTTTCTTATTGTGTCTGAAATGTTCTCTGCTGATTCAGTGCTTTTATAGCCACTTTGTGAGTATCAGTCAAGGCGGTACTGATATTTACTTTATCTTGTTTGCTGCAGATGATGCAGAATCTCCTGCTGGAGGAAGGTGGTCTGGTCCAAGTGGAAAGCGTTAACCTCATGGTGGCAACTTACTCAAAGTTCCAGCCGCAGAGCCCCGATTTCCTGGACATTACAAACCCCAAGGCAGTGTAAGAAATATCAGGAACATTAAATTGACATTTCTTTTCACATTTTGTGTTTAACTAAAAAGATTAATTAAGTTTCTACATTGTTACAGACTGGAGAATGCATTGAGAAACTTTGCCTGCTTGACAACTGGTGATGTCATAGCTATCAACTACAATGAAAAGGTAAATCAATTTATTCAAATTGGACTAATATGTGAGCATGTTTTTGTCTGAATTTGTTTTACTGAATGCCACTGCTAATCTGTGTATTTCTTTCAGATATATGAGCTGCGAGTAATGGAGACCAAGCCAGATAAGGCGGTATCCATCATCGAGTGTGATATGAATGTAAGACCCTCTATATTATCATAGACAATGGTGAATTATTCTGTTGTGCTCTCCACTTTAAATGTTTTGCAACTCTGTTTCTCAGGTGGACTTTGATGCTCCTTTGGGTTACAAAGAGCCTGAACGACGACCTCAGCACCAGGAAGAACCAACAGTAAGAACCCAGTCCTAAATGTACATTTTGTGCTCTGAACACTTAAAACATGATAAACAAATAAAACAAATTTCTACACAGGAGGAAGAAGGAGATCCCAGCAGTTACGCTGACATGGACATGGGATTCAGAGTGAGTAGACGATGCTGTTGGTTAGAACTAAATAAATGTCTTGAGGACTACTGATAAATGTGATAATCCAATCCAATCTGTTTCTTATCCTCAGGCTTTCACTGGCTCTGGCAATCGTTTGGATGGTAAAACAAAAGGGATTGAGCCCAGCCCTGCCCCTCTTTGCCCAAGTGACATAAAAAGGTGAAAAGATGTTCAGTATTTGATAGATGTAGACATGAAGTGACCTTGCAGTGAAATATTGTAACATAATCTTTTAACTATTCAGCATAACAACTCTGCAGCATGATATGTTCCCTCTTCTAAGATTTCTTATTGCCATTTGATACCTTTATTAGTCAGCAGACAGTAGAGAGATGGGGAAAGACATGCAGCCAAGGTCCATGGCCGGTCTCAGACAGGGGTTCATGGTTAGCGCCTTACGCTCGAAGCCACCAGACACCCCACACTATGTATTTTATACTTTATGTATATTTAGATAGCCTTTGGGGGACTAACTTTCACATGGTTTGGTTTTACGTAGGTTGGTGAGCTGAATGTGGACAGACAATGTGACCTTGTGATGAATATTGTGTTGTTGTTGTTGATTAATATGACTTAGCGTAGTGATATCAATGCAAAATCAGAGCACAATTTACACACAAAAGGTCTATTTCCAAAGTCAAATATTCCCTTTAACAGCCATCATATCAGTAATCAATGGGAGGAAATGACAAAAAGCTATGATGTTTGTGAGGCCCTTGAAAAACAGCTGGAAATACTCAGTCAGATGCCAAATTAAAACTGTGTCCACAACCTTCTAATTTTCATCTCTGGGTGTCTCCAGACGTTAAACTCTCTGCTGCTTGTTCCTCACTCGTATCCCAATGTCATCTTGTTACGGGGTCACAGGGCAGATGTAACAGTAGACACACTTTTGCTTGCAGCGTCTGACAGCAAGGATGTGTAAGAATGTTGTCTTTCCACTATTTGACAGTGTAATATATTAGTTCATGAATTCCACAATGTGTGGAGACCCATAGTGGCTCCTGTTCAGTCTCTATTTTACCACACACCACTGAACATTGAACTATTTTAACAGTGTTTAGTTTTCAGTGTGAATTCCTCATTTTAACCTCTAATATCTCATCACACAGAGGCATTCCCAACTATGACTTCAAAGTTGGCAGGATCACCTTCATCAGAAACTCGAGGCCTCTGCCCAGGAAATTTGCAGAAGATGTAAGAAATGTGGAGGATTTTATCATATGTTTGTGAATATTTAAGCAGGCTGTATCTACAGTATTTCAGCACACATACAGCACTCACACTATAATATTCACTATTTTCAAATCTCTTTTTGATCCTCTTAGGATGACGCCTTGAACAGATTCATCGCCTTCTCTGGAGAAGGACAATCACTACGCAAGAAGGGCAGAAAGCCTTGAAGTAATCAATCAAGCAGAGAGACTGGCTAATGTGCACAGACTCACCGTATCTATTGTCACCTTCAACAGCAAAGTAAAAACTGGCCTTCAGGGGTTTTATCTCTCTGTTTCATTTGAAATGAGAGTTTTGCTGTTGAGTTGGGATTATATGTAATTAAAATTGACAGGATTATTTTGCTCAACAGAAGTGGAGCTGCATAAAATGCTGTCAGTTGTAGTTTCCAAGTCCAGGGTGACAGATTTGAGCCAGGCATAATAAATTATATCACCACACCACCAACACAAGTACTGTTGTAATGATGTCCGATTTGAATTACTATTGATTTAGAGCATATTCCCCCCTTTTTTCTATAAATGTTGAATTTTTGCAGTTCACTTTAAATATGCTGTTATTCAGAGTCCCATTCTTATGATAAAATGGGAGCAATAATATCTCTATAACTTTGTTCTTAATTATAAAGATTTAATTTTATGTTTGAGGCTTTTTTTCTGAGTTACAAGAATAATTTGCAAGTGTTTTTCCCTTTTTCCTGGTTTATTTATAGATAAATAAAGGACTGTGTTTTGAAATTAATTACTTGTATTATTTCTGTAATGTCTCAGTGTGTATGTTAACTACCAAATGAGACTGAAATATAATAGGACGTCTCTGTATCTGTGGCATTTTCTTGACTCAGTTGGACACATATATATTGGAATAGGTGGATAGTTTGTGGTTTAGTTGTCAAGTTCTAATTAGACAAAGTCTCATGGCATGGATAACAAACTATGGAAGTAAACTGTGCTTTATAACACCAAAAAGAAAAGCCAAGAAGAAATGTCCACATTTGTCCAAAACAGGTACTTGACTCAAGAGTAGCTTTAAATAAACTGGTCACAATTATGGGATGTTTAGTTAGTGTGCTCATCTTCTCTCATCTGTTTTCTGTTCAGATGTGTTTTAGTCTTTTTCAAAGTAAAGATATAAGTTCTGTGAAATTGTCTGGTAGCGCTTTTATTGTGAAATGATACCGAACCGGAAGTACTTAGCGCAGCTAGCAATGGACCGCTCGGAAGAAACGCCGTGGAAGGTAATTTATCAATTAATATATTGTTAATTACGTCCATGGCATAATGTACTGACTTATTTTAATCTGCTTTGGTCTTTATAGTCCTGTTAAAGAGTGAAAGAGTGTCAAAGCTAAGCCAATAGTTAATAAGGTGATTAGCTATCGATGCTAAATTGCCGAAGTAACGTTAACCTTAGCTAGCAATAAGCAATGTCAGACAGATCAGCATGTTTTAAAATTAAACCCTCAGTTATTTTGATCTGATTCATGATTTCATATCAGCTAGATAGTCAAACGTTAGTCAAACTTAAAGACCACATGTTAAAATAGATAATTGACAGATCAGCCACTGAGAAAACATCTAAAACACAGTCAGTGACCTCAGGGAGGTGCTGTGAGACAAATGTTTGTTTTCTTTCTTTTTAAAGTAAAACTTTTGCATTTACAAAACCTATTAACACCATTACTAATATCAGTAATCTAATCTAATACAATACAGTAATACAAGTCTAATACAGCTGTAAACAATAAATAAAACATTATAAAATAAACATAGAAATAATAGACTAAATAAATGCTAATCATTGTGAAATAATTCACATTTCTAAAACCCAGCTCATTGGTATAAAATTATTTAATCCTTCCTAATTTCACAATAAATTCATCGCAGGTCATTTTATTGAATTCCAGGAGTTTTTCTATCAGAGTGGCCTTCCTCTTTCTTTCTATTTATTTATTTATTTTTTTGTAAAAATCTTTGCACGTTTAATTTCACTGTTCGGGTTTAATTTTTTTTGCACAGGTTCTATCTATGTTCCAAATTATGTTCAAAATATAATTTTTTTCCATTTCTACTTTTATTTAATCGTGTCTCTTTCATTTATCATCAGGTCTTAGTCAATCAAGTCAAACAGTCTTGATTGAGGTTTGAATTTCAGTTTCTCACTGAAGCAAAAACCTCACCACACCACACTCTCCAGGTTGATATGTTCTTACATTGCTGCTATTCTGTGGCCTTTGGATCATGTAGTTAGTTATAACCAGGGAAGTGGAAGTGGTGTCACCAGAAACACAACAGAAGGGAGCCAGAATATAAATTGTACAAGTTTACCCGGTAATGATTCCTGCCTTTGCCTGTTTGTACAGACACCCCGGCCCTGTGATTACTATTGGAGTGAATTCAGACATTGCAAAAGCTTGTGGAATCGTTTTCACCAGTATTACACTTATGGCACCTCACCGTCCTGCCAGCAGTGGAATGAGGACTACCATAACTGCAAAGAATGGGAGAAACACAAAAGCGCAGAGGCCAAGGTACAGCTGCATGGATGTCATATTGTTTAAAGACATAAACCTGTGATCTTTCTGACAGTATCCACGGTGTTCAGATGTGCTATAATACTTGTAAACAGAAAGGGTGTCTTCAAAGTTAAAT
This sequence comes from Sciaenops ocellatus, assembly GCA_033000465.1. Classification (NCBI taxonomy): domain Eukaryota; kingdom Metazoa; phylum Chordata; class Actinopteri; family Sciaenidae; genus Sciaenops; species Sciaenops ocellatus. The sequence goes on along the minus strand of CP136880.1, from coordinate 16,953,866 downwards.
CAGCCATTTTATACATAATCTATCTGTATTGCAGGAAGCCTTGCAGGCAAGTGAAAGGAACAGAGTGGCGGAGCAGAGAAAGTTCACCCCAGTGTGGCAACTGAGGAAAGACCCACCCAAAGACTGGCACATGCCCCTGAATGAGGATAAGCCTCAGGATTCCTGAACCGTCACTGATATGCTGTCTCTGCTGTGGCCAAAGTGAAGATTCAAGATTCTTCTGACTTAATGGACTTAAACGATATGGTTTAGAGCCACATGCTGGAGGGACTTATCATCACTCATTGCCATCTCATGTTGTATTAAGTGATCTGCTGTATGAAAACAGATACAACAGTGATGGCAACATCTAGTGGCCAATGATAAGGATGACAGTGTCTGTTCAGCCAGTGAAGTACAATATGATTTTTGCAAAGACAGTGTTGTTGTTTTTTGCCGATCATAAATAATTAACTCTCCAGACTTGTGTAAATTGAAGCACAGAGGCTGACTCTACTCACAGGCTCACTGTAAATGAGTTTAAATAGCAATTGCCTTGTTTAGTGCAAGGAAATGGCAATATTGGGACAAATTATACAATAGATACATTTTCAAGATTTCATATCTTCCATTAAAGTAATGAATGATCTGTTCTGAGCATCGTTTTGATGGGTTGATGCTGCACTATAATGTACTCATACTTAGTACACAGATTTTGTTGGTATTAAACAGGAGAGTTGGTCTGAGTAAACCTGTCAGCATTTCTCAGTAACACCATATGAATTATCTTCAACTTAGGTAAATGTCTTGGATGTTTCTCTGTGATGAATATATATATTATATTATTAATGCATTATGAACCCATAGAGTTAAACATTAGCAGTTTTATTCTTTATGTAATTATTGCGTTACCCTTAAAATAACAAAATCTTTAAAATTATTTCAAACAAATTGGTTCAATAAAAAAAAAGTATATTTTTATTTTCTGTTGTTTTATACATTGATGTGAATGTGGGGGAAAAACAAACAACTAATTTCCATGAATATAGTTGCCTTTGATACAGAAACAACTCAGGTGACATACACACCTACACATGACGCTGTTAAAAGGCTGCGTCTTGGCTTATTGAATCATATACAAACAAGGATACACACTAAATAAATGACAATACACACAGGCTCCATCCACCACCAATCCCTGTCCATCATTGTGTGTAAACTTTTGTGATGTCATTGTATTTCCCATCAGGAGCTTCATAGTTGGTCTTTGGTGGTGTGTAGGCTGGACCTTCATGAGTGAAGGGAAACAGAAGGGGGTCTGGTTTCAGTGCTGCCTGGTACAGCTCCTCAGACTCTAACTTAAGCTCTTCCAGGGCCTCCCTCTGTGCATCTAGAGCAAGTTCAACAGCTTGCACTTCAGCCATGTGCTGTTCCTGTAAGAGCAAAGACAGGCAAGTACATCAAATATAGTCCTCTAAGTGCATACGAGGGAGAGCAGGGGTCAGAAGCAACACTCTCTATAAAAGCTTAAGTGATGGAGGTGTGATAGGTAAGCAGTGACCTGTTTGTATCGACTCCATTCCTTAAGCAGCAGGGCTCGACCCTCACTTTCTTCAAATGACAGCCTTGGTGCAGAGCGTTCCCTTTGTAAGAGAATATTTAACACACATTTATAACACTTCAGAGTTTGCACACATCACAATAGCAAAGAAAGAACAAAAAGGTACAGGAATTACCCCAGAAACTGATTTCTACACATCACATTAAAACGGACTCATGAGTGTTTTGTACTCCAATGCAATCTGAATCTCCGGAGAACAGACATAGACTCAGTCTGGTCCTTGAATTTTGATTTTCAGCTGGTTATGTAACACAGTATTAACCACAGATCCAGTGAGAAGAAACAGTAACATTTTTCTCATTGTATTATTTCAATTGCTCCCCCTGGTGCAACAGAAGTTTGACACTGCTTCCTGTAAGTGCTACAGCTGAGGAGTGAGAACATATTTCTTTTTTGGTTTAAATGCATCATTTGTTGACAATAAGAAAGATATTGAATAACCTCTGCCTTGTTTTTTTATGTACGTTACCACACCCAGCACCGCAGCTAGATTAACAATGCCTCAACACAAGTCACTGTACCTTGTTTCGTCCAAGCATTTGGCTGGAGTGATGAGGTCCTCTATTGGGATAAGCTCAGGTGGAACCTTCTCCAGCTTCTTCAGCTTTTTTTTCAGCCTATCTCTCATTATCTGCTCCCTTCTTGGGTCCACTTTCTTCTTCTTTTTGGGCTCCGCTCTTAAAAACAAAGTATAGTTTATTCAGTCACAATATATATTTTGAAGATTAAGTGTAGTGCACAGAGATCCAGAAACCAACCAGTGCCGAAATAAAACTGGCCCCTGATTGTTTGTGCCACTTAGTTTGTCAAACTGGTGAGTAGCTCAGTCCGTAGCAACTTGGCTTGGGAAATGGGGGAAATGTGTGGACTCTAGCTGGAGAGGTGAAAGTTCACCACCTGGGCACCGTTGAGTGCTCCCCATGCTCACCCCTGTTCACCATCACTCCACATTTGCATGTCTACAAACCCTGTGTGGGATATAAACCCATTGGGAATTACTAAAGAAACTCTTCTTAATCAACTGTTTAGGCAATTTATTGTGGCTCAGGAGCGTAGAGCGGGTCGTCCACTAATCAGATGATTGGTGGTTCGATCCCCGGCTCCTCCAGTCTGCATGTCAGTGTCCTTGGGCAAGATACTGAACCCCAAATTGCTCCCTGTAAGTTGCTTTGGATAAAAGCGTCAGCTAAAATGACTAATAATGTAAAAAATGTAAATGGTTTCAGATGTAAGGATTTGGTGCTTTTCTCCATTTTACATAGGTCACCTTGGTGTTGGAGAATTTTGGGTATTAATTGATAAACAAACAAAAAAATCAGATTATATATAATAAATACATAATACTGTGTTTTAGTAGTGCAAATTCCCAAACAAAAATTGTAATTAGTCATCTTATCAAAACACATGTCATATAATGAACTTCAGACTTTTGAAGCCCCTGTGTTTCTGGGTCCTCAGGGCAGTAGGTTTATAATCCAGCCTTGATCATACCTGAGTGGAGCTGATGTCTTCAGTGTCATCACTGGTGCAAACCAAGGACTCTGCACAGCATGGTGATGTTCTCCCAACAGGAAGCTGCAAAACAACACCCAATAACGAGAATACGGGTTAAAACATGCTGCTGTGGAGCAGTCTGTGGACCCGGGAGTGTTTGTCAGCCTCTGAACTGCTTCATTCATGCAGTGAATAACCTTAGCCATGTTAGCTGCAGACAGCTAACGCCTTATGAGCCACCACAGAGAGTTCACATCGCACTACAAACACTCACCTTGACGGAGCGGTCTGTCGGGTTAAAACCCTGCAGAGACAGCGCGATAAAGCCACAGCCATGTTTCCACAACGTGTTGTCTCACTTTAAACTCATACTCGGGGTCAGTACAACAGAAATGTTCACATGTAGCTACATCTCACGTCGCTTGTCCCCTGACAAGAACAGACGTGATGACGTTGTCCAACGGGCTCGCTCACAGTTTCACGGTCGCACTTTCGAGCATTTTTGTTTACGTAAAAAATTAAATAAACGTTTAAATATAAAATACTTAAAAGAAACAACGAATAATTTAAATTATATGAGATATTTATGGCCTTTAGGTGATTTAATAATAACTTAGTTTCAATGTATTTGTAATATTTCTGTCGAATCGTACTCGACGAGTGTAAAGTTACCGGTGCTATTATTTAGAGGAAAGGTCGCAGTTGTGTCTGTCTACAGTCACCACGGGCTGATTCAGACGTCTGAAGAAGATATCAGAAAAGTTTTCATCCTGACATTAGTGGTTTGTTGAATCGGCATCATGGCGCTTCTCAGAGGTAAACAAACACTTTTCACTTCAATGCATGAAGTGGACTGCAGCTGTGCAGCTGTGAAACGTGCTAATGTTAGAGCTACAGTTTTCTAATTTATGTCGCAGTGTCGTGTTATCAGTGACTAAAATGAATGTTATAACTGTGAACTCCCGTTTATGTGTGCATGAATATCAGTAAAGTTTTGAAACTATTTCAACGTAACTGAAAATTAGGTGAAAGGTGACCAGATGGTTTTCGGTTACACCCCTCCTTACCCGCCGATCCAGGTGCAAAATTGTGACTATTCCTAATAATAATATTATTTATTTAGTAGTAGCAGAGTCAATATAAACACCACATGTGTAAAATCAAAATTATATTCAAGAAAAATAAGAATTTAAAGTTAAAAATGATCAGCAGAACGTATCAAAGGCAAAATCTGCATTACACAGTGATTTATTATTGTGTATAGAGCTCTTTACACATTCAATTTTTGGTCTACTCTGTATGTTAATACTCTTTCCACATAGAAAGTTTTAAAAATTAGACATATAACTAGACAACACTAAATACAACCCTGAAGTACAAGTCAGGTGTTACAACTAAGGGTACAGCCAAAATGAGATCAGAGCAAATACAATGGCAGGTCAGGGCACCATGTGATGCTTCCTGACACGTACCAGACATTAGTCTACAGTTCAATGTCTGATTACAAACTTAAAGGCATATCAACGCAGTATTTCAAGATAAGTGCCATACCTATTAAATATGTGTTAGTCAGTGAGTTGTTTATTATGAAACACTGTGCATCATTGAAGCAATTTGCATTACATTTTAGTTGGTCAGTAAACTGACCAGGGTAAGGATGAGGGTTTGCACATGAAGCAAGTTACAAAAGATTTAAACACTATTTGTTTATAATACAGTAGCAGCAAAAGCTTGATTTTTTTTACATGTTAACCAACAGTTTTAACTTCCCCATAAAAACATCCTCTACACCCCTGATTTTGATACAGCTCATTATCTTAATAATTTATCATTTCTTTTTTACAAATTCCACAGAAACCCCGCCATGATCCCGAACATCAATTGTTTGTATATGTCTGTGTGTGATAAATATTCCTGAAAGTGATGTGCTTTTTTTTACCTTGAGGATTGTAAATCCAGGAGTAGTTGCTTCTCTTGTCCCCACAAGTCCAGTTTGATCTGTCTGATGTTACTTTCCCCTTTTACACAGAATTTGTAACCTCTGCATCTCAGTGCACTGGCCAATCATCTCAGCACAATGTACCACCCAGTACCTCCTGATGCTGTGACTTAGTGGTGGGTGGTTTGAAGCTGTTGTTGCTGTACTAAAATGCTAATTTCCTCTGCAGGTGTATTTGTTGTAGCTGCCAAGCGCACGCCGTTCGGTACCTATGGTGGCGTGCTAAAGGATCACAGTGCAACAGATTTAGCTGAGCATGCAGCCAAAGCCGCCCTCGCTGCAGGGGGCGTAGCACCGGAACTTGTAAACAGTGTCATCATGGGAAACGTCATGCAGGTAAGACCCAACAGATCAACACCCACAATTAACAGATTGTGACTACTTAATATGCTCATATGTGAGCTGACTTGTGTCCTTGGTTTGTTCCTTACGTTTTTATTTCTCTTTATCTACCCCCCTAATTTCAGAGCTCAGCTGATGCACCCTACATCGCTCGCCATGTGGGTTTGAGGTGTGGTGTTCCTATCCCAGTGCCCGCTCTCACTGTGAACAGACTGTGTGGGTCTGGTTTCCAGTCCATCATCAACGGTGCTCAAGTAAGGCTGAAATACAAATGTAGAACCGCAATGCTGTAAACTCAGTGGCCAATTCATTTGATCCACCTGTACAATGTAATGAAATCCAATACAACTGTTGCCATAAAGTCTGTATGTAAACAGTATGTGTAAAAGTCTGAAGACAGTCACAAAGAGGTCCATACATTAGTAAGAAATACAATATTTCACAAATATAAATTTAACATGAGTTGTTTTACCTTTTGTCTTGGTGCTCCAAAGTTAAAACCTATTAAAGTCTTTACATTGTGTGTTTGTAGGAGATTTGCCTCAGGGAGTCAGAGGTGGTCCTGTGTGGAGGCTCAGAGAGCATGAGCCAGGCCCCATACGCTGTACGCAACATACGATTTGGTACAAAGTTTGGATTCGATCTCAAGGTTGGCTTTTCTTTTTTCTTGTTAATGTCCAAATACTGTACTTGAAGCCGAGTGATCGCTATAAAGACAGCTTGTTGATAAACTCCAGAAGCTTTTGACACAGAGATAAAACCTTTCCTCATCTACTTGACAGCTAGAGGACACCCTGTGGGCAGGTCTGACCGACCTGCATGTCAAAATCCCAATGGGCATCACAGCCGAAAACCTGGCAGAGAAATACCAGATCACACGAGAAGACTGTGACAGCTATGCACACCAGACGCAACAAAGGTGGAAGGCAGGTAAGACGGACTTCATTTTTTGTTACCTTTTATAATATTTTCTCTCTTTACACATGACCACACATAATAACATTGAAATAAATTGTGTTTAAGAAGAAGGGCTGGCATTTTTACAATTGAGAGGTTACCTTTGCTGTTCAAAGCAAACTCACTAGTTATATCATAACATCTTTCTATTTACAGCTCACGAGGCGGGTTACTACACAGCAGAAATCGCTCCCATTGATGTGAAAGCTAAGAAAGGAAAGGTGCCCATGGCTCAGGACGAACACCCTCGTCCACAGACCACAGCGGAACAGATGGCCAAACTGGCTCCTGTCTTCAAGAAGGGAGGGACTGTTACTGCTGCCAATGCTTCCGTGAGTTTACCCCTGAGCTGGTGATCCATTTATATCTTATATCATCCTTGTGAGCATCAAGCAAGAGGCCTATTTTACTTCAGACTATAAAAAGAAGCTATAAACATCTGATTATTAGTTAAAAGAGTTATGACTTGTGGCAGTGTCATTTAGAGTTTCACTGTTTGTGGGACACAGTGAAATATATTTAAAAATAAATATTGTGCAACTATTGTTACTTCTACTACATATGTAGTCTTTTGTTACTAAATGCAACACTCTCTTCTTGATCTCCAGGGTGTATCTGATGGTGCTGCCGCTGTGGTGATTGCAAGTGAAGACGCAGTGAAAGAACACAAGCTTACTCCACTGGCCAGAATTGTGGCTTATCATGTCTCAGGCTGTGACCCAAGTATTATGGGTATTGGTGAGTTACAAAAGTGTTTAATCCCTTTTGAATTAAATCAAATGAATGACTGTTGTGGTATTTGTAATGCTTTCTTATAGTGAGGATTTCTGGTGTCCTTAAATCCTTTAGGTCCCGTTCCAGCGATCACAGAAGCTCTTAAAAAAGCTGGTTTGACACTCAATGACATGGATCTTGTGGAGGTTTGTTACTATTTCTGTGACTTAGTATAAGTACCAACACAGCAGTCCAAAAAATACACCATTACGTTAAGATAAGATATTATTAAGTAAAAAGCCTGCAATACTTGTGTACAGAAGTATAATCTGCAAAAGTAAAACTATTTGTTTTGTGGAAAAATGTCCTTTGTGACAGATATATTATAATATATTACGTTATTATATTAATACTGATGTATTAATGTGTAAGTAGCATTTTTACAGTTGTAGCTGGATGGGGTGGAGCTAGTTTTAACTCCTTTAAATGTAGTTTGGTAGTTTAATCCAGTGGTTCCCAACCTTAGGCCCCCTCCAAAGAATCACAACACAAATCTGAAGTGTCCTGAGATGATGAAAAAAATTCAGATACTCAAAGTACACATTGTTTTGGACCCTTCTTTTTGTAAAATGTTGGATAATTTCCTCACTTTTGGGCCTCAAACAATTATTTAATTGAAACAATGTGAGAAGTGGGAAACGTCTCTTTGGTAACTAGATGCTACTTTTTTGTCAGGGATCACAGGGATGGAAACAACTGATTTAACTCGCACATGTAACTAGTGACTACGGCCATTAGATAAATGTAGTATATATTTATATATTTCACTCTGAAATGTAGTGGAGTACAAGTGTAAAGTAGCTTAAGTGGAAATACCCACCGTAAAGTTGTACAGTACTTTGGTTAATGTATTTAGTTACTTTCAAAACTGAAGTTTCATTTCTGTTTTGATTTATTGAGGTAGTTATTACTACACTGTGTTATTGATGTCATTTTCTTTTCACAGGTGAATGAGGCTTTTGCCCCTCAGTACCTGGCTGTTGCGAAGGCTCTTGGTCTGGATCCAGAAAAAAGCAACGTTAACGGTGGAGCCATTGCCATCGGACATCCTCTTGGTGCTTCAGGAACACGCATCACTGCCCACTTGGTTCATGAGCTCAGGTAGTCTATCTGTACAGCATATAAGGGGATATATATGCATATTATTTATAGCTTTGAATAATGAGCTTTGTTTTTTGTTTTTTCCAACAGGCGACGAGGAGGCAAGTACGCTGTTGGCTCTGCCTGCATCGGTGGTGGTCAGGGCATTGCCATCATCCTCGAAAAGTGCTAAGAGATGACGTTGTCAATGTCAGAAGAATTCCTGTAGATGAATGTCTTGCACCAACATCCACTTGCATAACATTTATTAATACAATAGACAGAATTGATTTTTTAAAAAATCTTTCACATACATACAGTTTAAAACTGCAAATTTTCTCTCATCATGAGGCTCTGCTGCTCGTTTTTTTCCCTGGCACACAAAGAAAATAACCACTCAACATTTTTTATCATATTTGTTTGTTACCTCTTTCAGTCTATTTATTCAAAAATGTCAATACGTGTCAGTCCAGTGTTGCCTTGGAATCTCTGTAAAATTAAAGTGTAACTCATGTTTCTGTGCTCTTTGTACCAGGGTGCAAGAGACGAAAAGAGTGTTTATATGTGCCTCAAATACAGAACATGTAGCATATGATTAACTCCTAAAGTACAGTATGTGATGGGTTATAGTAAGGTTAAAATGGACTCGGACGTTTGCCTTAAAATGTTCTCTTTCACTCCAATATCAGGGATCAGTATTGCCAGAAAATACTTGTCTGACCTTTGATGGCTCCATATAAAACTGATTTTGTATTTCCGTGTGAAAGAATCTCAATAAATAACATCTATGATCTGGAATTGTTCATGATCAGACCTTGACAGCAGCCAATGCTATTTTTTTCTAGTTTAATAGCCACTACGTGTTCTTATTTTAGTTTTTATTCCAATGATCATTTTTCTAATGTATTTGGTATTCTTTATCTCTTTACAAAAAGAAATTAAAACACGTTAGTTGGCTAATAAATACACCTTTGTTACAGAAAAATGCTTTTTAAAGAACTCATAATGGACATACATGGAATTGATTTGAGTATCAATATTTGAATCATAAGAACCCTCTTTAAAAGTTTCTATGACTTTGTGGTGGCATCTGCTATATGCAGTCATCTGCTGGGAAGGGGGAAGTACGGACAGGACAGGGACAGGAAAAGATGCAACAAACTGGTGAAGAGGTCCAGCTCTGTCCTGGACTGCCCCCAAGACTCCATAGAAGAAGTGGGGGAGAACAATCACGAGAACATTATGAACAACTCCTCTCACACCCTACATGAGACTGTGGGACTCTTTAACAGCAGCATGACTTTCTTCAGCTTGACTTTTTTCTATATATTTCTGGTGGATGAGTATTTTTTTATCCACCTTGAGTAAACAAGCTGCTATGACAAGTGAATTTCCCCAGTGTGGGATCATTGAAGTCTATCTCGTCTTCTCCTAAAACTTTTTATTTGTTCTAGTGAACAGAACCTGTTTGGTATTGATTTATTATTATAGCGGGGACGGTCTAAAAAATGATAACAGAAAACATCAAATGTGTTTCACAACATTTTCCATAAAGTCCATTTAATACTCCGCTGTTGCAGAGGTTGTTTAATTCAATTCAATTCAATTCAATTCAATTCAATTCTATTTATATAGCGCCATATCAAAACAAAAGTTGTCTCATGACACTTTTCATACAGAGCAGGTCTAGACCATACTCTTTCTAATATTATTTATGACGGTGGCGAGGAAAAACTTCCTTTTTAATGATTGTTTTAAGGTTTTTAATTATTTATTTTATGTCAGTTAAGAAAAGTGCCAAGTTAGAAGCGCTGTTTTATTTTATTTATTAATGAAAATGATATTTTCCTTAAAGACAATGAATTTCTATATACATTGTATAACTATATATACTGGTTTATTGTTTGTATGAGCCACTGACAGTATGTTTTATTTGAGCATGTAAAACAATAATATATATTTATATAGAATATATAGAATAACATAAATAACAAAGCAATCTATACAAAATATTGCGGAGTATCGTTTAAAGCAATTTCAATGTTTTAATTGGATTTAATTTCTAATCTACAGTGAGAATAAAAAGAAATATATTTAGGACTACAAGGACCATCACGTCCTCAAAATCCGACGCATTTGCGTCAACGTCACCGTGCAGCGTCCTTATATACGTCACATCCCCGGATGTCGGTCTTTTTTTCATAGCAAAGGTAAGACAGCCTTGCTTTCGAAGTACCGTAGGAATAAAATCTGCTTTCATCTGTGTTACAGAATTAAAAATACAGTCTCCAAGCATCAGGAGATGAATCTATGTGTTTAGACGATGCGTTAGACACGGTTATTACCGTGATTTATCAGTTATGTTTCCTTAATAATGAGCTATTTGGTGTGTCGGTAGTTGTAGGCCGCCGGCTAGCCTTCGTGCTGTCTGTAACGTTAGCTTGCTGGCTAATAGAAACGTGTCGTCCTTAGTTAGTCAGCACCGGTGTTTGCCCCTTTATAATTCTGCTGTTACATACTCACGTTTTCTTAAACACATGAAATTGTTATTTTGAGAACATGAGCGTGTGTCCGGAGTGTAAAGCGACTCTAATGTACTATGTTGCTAACTGCTGGCTAACGCTACATGTCATGCCTCTTCTTGCTGTAGTGTTGAGCCTCTAAACAAACTAATACATTGGTTTTATAGCATCAATTTATTAGAGGGGTTATGCTCTTTACAAATGCATAAACGTAATAAAGTGGTGGTGTTTGCTGCTGATTATCAAGCTATTGTGTAATTCACATTAGGAGCTCCCATTTACTTAAAGGTTGGAGTGATAACTAACATTGTACCAGTACTGTTGCACTGTGTAATAGTATGTTATGCACTGTCTAACACAGGCTGGAATATTGATATGTTTTAAGGTCATTAAAAATAAGCAACTAATTGATAAATATTGATACAATTTGATATACTAATGCCTGTTTTACTTTGTGTCAGATGGCAGAGGGAGACAAGAAATCTGCCAAGAAGAGGCATGGGAGCCGGAACCCGGTTCTGGCCCGGGGGATCGGCCGCTACTCCCGTTCCGCTATGTACGCCCGCAGGGCAATGTACAAGAGGAAGGCCAAGACCACTGAGACCAAGGTGAGGACATATCTAAGATGCCCTATAATGATAGAAATAAACCATATGCACATCAAATTCGGTAATTGTGCCATGTTTTGATCATTTGTTCTCGTTTCAGATGGAGAAGAAGATCAAGGAGAAGCCCAGGGCCACAGTTGTCAAGACTGTTGGTGGGGACAAGAATGGAGGCAATCGCGTTGTCAAGCTGCGCAAGATGGTGAGAAATGTGTAAATTCTTGATATTTAATATATTGTGTTGCGACTTTTAATGACACAGACCGAGGGACAGTTTCCATGTCAGTACAACTTGTCACATTGACTGTCAAACTCATGTGTTGAGTGCTGATTGTTTCTATTTGTAAAGGAATGCACTTTTTTTTTGTATGTATTAAAATACTAATTATGGTCTCCTTTTCTAGCCCCGTTACTACCCCACAGAGGATGTTCCCCGTAAACTGAAGAGTCATGGAAAGAAGCCCTTCAGCCAGCACAAGAGGAAGCTGCGCTCCACCATCACCCCAGGATCTGTCCTTATTCTGCTCACTGGTCGCCACCGTGGAAAAGTGAGAACAATTTTGTAAATGAGTCTCATGGAGACATGGGAGAAATGTTGAATGCACAGCACATCTAGAAAATGTTGTGCGTCTGTAGGAGACGATGTGTCCAATGTGTTAAGATGAACATATAAATATGTAATTACCCTTGCATGACCATTGTGCAAAATTAAGATTGTCCAATGTACGGGTTTCAGAGCAGCAATTTGTTGAACTCCTTTAGCCTTCACACATTTCTCACAACTTGTTTGACTGATACAGACTCTGATAAGGTCATAACATACAAGCATTGATCATGTTATACTGTAAATACACAATGATCCAGATGTAAACAGTATCCCAAACATCAAAATGTTAAAACTCGTATGAATCTTCATTTGTTAAAGGGTTTGTTTACACTGAATGTTTGCAACAGCAGTCATCAGTTTTGAGAAAAATATATGCAATTTTATAATCAAAGTGAAAGCCGTCAGTTATATATGTGAATATACATTACTTAAATGATTTACATTTCATGCCTTCAAAATTATTGCTGCACTAACGATCATGCCGATGACAGATTTCCCTGGTCTGGCAGATGAAATCAAATGTCTTACACCCCAAACATGGTTTTCTTTTAACATGGTGGTTCTTATTCACTCGTAGTAGACGGGTAATCATTGTATCAGTATTGATGTACACTTTTGTGGTTGAACTCACAACAATAGAACCGACAATAGCAACCAGCCAAAGTGATTATAATGGTCGTGTACTCAGGAGTCTAATGCAGAAAATGAGGGACTTGGCTAATGTCATTCTTCAGCTCAGTCCTTTGATCACTTGGTACGTGACACTTGCATGCACACCATTTTTAACACACTGACATTGGCAGTTTATTTACTGATTGTAATCATGGTGGACTTGTTTGTTTTTTTTTAAATTGGCAACATAATCACAGTGATTATCACAATCAATTTTAGAGTCATGGAACACATGGTATCAAAATATATTGGACACACAAAAGAATCAGTGGTGCGTCCTTATTGTGCATGAAAATAACAAGTGTGCTGGACACATCTCTATAATCACACCCTCAGCACCACAGACATTGTCCCTACCTCCCACTCTCAAACGCTACATGGGCAAGTTATGGAAGCATGCAAGTGTGCCCACACACACATTGAGCAGTGGCTGACCTAAATAATGGAGCTATGGAACTGACAGGCACAGAGCCCTCTCGAAAAAACACGGAGGTTGTCACGTAAATGTATTTTTCCCTTATCTACATAGCTGGCACGAACGCGGATTGCAGCTTTTAATTTGTCTTATCCAACATGCACGAATGTGACTGCTTTTGGTTGACATGGTGCCGAGCTCATTACTTAAGTTGGATAATGTGCTTCTATCCTGCTTGTTCAGGCTTCACTATTATCTAGTGATACAGTAATTGTGTGAAAAGTGGCATATATTAATGATGCTTGTTTTTGTGTTTTAGCGTGTGGTGTTCCTGAAGCAGCTCTCAAGTGGTCTTCTGCTTGTCACTGGTAAGGATGACTGATTTGGTTATTCAACATTTCTGCAGATAACAGTAAAATCATTCTGTCTGCAAGATTTTTGACATCTTTTCACATTTTCTAACATTTGTTTTTTTTGCACACTTGTAGGCCCTCTTGCCTTGAACAGAGTTCCCCTGCGCAGGGCTCACCAGAAGTTTGTTATTGCCACCAACACCAAAATCGACATCTCTGGTATGAAGATCCCCAAGACGCTCAACGATGCCTACTTCAAGAAGAAGAAGCTGAGGAGGCCCCGTCACCAGGAGGGCGAGATCTTTGATACAGAGAAAGAGGTGAACTAACTTTGATATTTCATTTTTTACTACTATACACACTGTCTATTTCAGTGGGACTTGGCCCTCCAGATATGATACCTGACACACCATTATTTTATTTTTCTCGTCTGCAGAAGTACCAGCTGACAGAGCAGAGGAAGGAGGACCAGAAGGCTGTTGATGCACAGCTCCTGCCCCTCATCAAGAAAGTACCTCAGATGAAAGGGTACCTGCGCTCTTCCTTCTGCTTGTCTAATGGTGTCTACCCACACAAGCTGGTTTTCTAAATGTGTTATAATAAAGAGTACCACCGTCATTTGACCTCTCTTGCCTCATTTGTGTGCATGTGTGTAGTCTGGATGTCTGCTGGATAAGTTAGAAACTTGTAGTGATCGCAGCAACATGGAATGAAATGTTTTTCTACAGCTCAAATGACACATTCAACTTAATTAATGTACCACTGAGATTTTATGGTACCTTGTTCTTAACATTTAGCTGGTAACTGACTACACATGGTTGAAAAAGGGCTCAAAGCAACATTCATGGTTAATGCTTCTCTAAAAGAGCTACTTGCTTAATGTACACTTATAATATTGAACTTGTTGACCTCAGTGTAGTGTGTAAATTACTGCTCCTTGGTAAACCCAAGTGTGTTATACCCACTGACAGTACTATTATACCCTATGAGTTCAGTTGCCAGATACAATGGCTGGGAAATGTTATGCATATTATGGGGAAATTCAGATGCGCAGACCTGGCCGGTGTAACTTTATTTCATCCCATTCACCTTCAAAGTATTACAAATGCATACATAGATGTCAGTAATACATAATGTGATACATTTAGTTGTATGGGATTATGAATTTCATGGTTTAGTGTGTAATGCAGTGCAATAAAATGACCACACCAGGCATTGGACCCAGACAGCTTAAAAGCTATGCTTTAATTAAAAAATGATGTGTCTAATGTAACAAGACAAAAATAAATACAAGTGTTTCATCTCTTAACATGGCCACGTTTTTTTTAAATCCTCAAAACAGAACAAAGTAGAAAGCAGCACAGAAAAAGGCAGCGGCCCCTTGCCAAGGAATGATAAGTGCCTTTGTCGAAGTCAGTCAGTACTGTATGTATGGTCAGCTGATGTTGAGGAAATGCGCTCCCTCAGCCGGACTTGAACAGCAGAATGGCCACCTGACCCAAGTAGAAGTAAATGAAATGCTTGGTCTCATGAGTCACGTAGCTGCCAAAGTTTCTCCCAACGATGCAGTGCCAGGTCGGGTTATATTTCTTGTCAAACTCCTGTGGAGAAAACGACATTGTGCTTATCAATCATTTGTGAACAAAGACGTTGATGAAGCATATAATATATCAGTTGGGTAAAAACAAGTGACAATGTTTGTCCCTACGGTTTTAAAGGCTACATCACAACTAAAGATCCAATTTTCGGCAGACTGTTGTTGCTAGGAGAAATGAACAGTATGCTTTTACCTGCCTGACCATCAAAACTAATGTTTATACTCAGAATGTACATGCTTGACTCTTCAATACTAAGACCAAGTATTACTATAATTCTCAAGTGTGTCGTGTCTGTCTAAAATTTCAGACTCCGAGGGCTACACACACTTTCAAGAAGTACATATACTAAGCTTGAAATTGGTGCTTTATGACAAAACTAATTTGGCCATTGTGATGATACTTTAAATGTCTACTTGCATCTTACTTACAGTTCAATGGCCAATTTTCTATAATTAGTTTTGTTAAGTTTAACAATGAATTTCTCTCCAATTCTTTTAAAAATTATAAAATATGGACTTGGAGTTGTGAAAATTACCCCAGTAAAACTGAAATATATGCTCCCGAGACTCAAGGGAGTATCCACAGCCATTCCTGTTTCCTTAACAATTATACATAATGGGTTTTCCCTGCTCTACACTGAGCAGGATGGCACTACTCATAGATGCCACTGTGGGGACAAAAATGTTGGCATGTGATATTCTGTAGGACAGTCAGTCCAAGAAGAACAGGTTTCCTCAGGAAGACTGGAAACAATTGCAAATACCAGGCTGGGTGTGTTACATGAATGATGCACAGGATGGCTTCACATCCCTCACAAATCAGTGTTGCACTGCACAGTAAAGTTGCACTCTGTAGGAACATACTTTGTGAATCGGTCTGAGTAGATGTTGGATGCTTTCAGCTTTTTTAGTACCTTTTTGATATATGCAGCGATATCTTTCTCGATGTTATACTTTTCCAGGGCCTGTGTGGCACACTCCACGGCGTCCTGCTGCATGTCCTCCGACATGTCGGCATTTTTGATCACTGCCTTCCTCTCAGACATGGTTGCCCTGGGAAACCAAAACACAGCGGAAGATTCATCATCTTCACAGGCGCATTGGCACACACACACACACACACACACACACAATGCAATCGACACTAGACCCTGAGCATCCAAACAGTCCTCATCATCGATTGACTTGAACGGTTTTGTATGGAGAGCATAAAGGAGTCTTGGCAGCCAGTGAAGGGAAGAAAAAACAGTTAGTTAGTGACGAAGCTATCATTACATAATAACTGACACCTAATATTTGAACTAGCCATTTCTACAAGTGTTGCATAACAACTTCCATCAGCGGCATCTCGCTGGATGCGCGCTCTGCGTAGTTTCTATGGAGACCAAAGACATTTGAGATTATCGTCTCAGATTTACCTGAGCTTTCAACAGGAATCCCACGAAATATGAAGCTACAAAATCAAAGCACATTTCTGCAACTACCAAACGCTAGACAGAAGGGACAAAAACTGCTTCAACGTGCAGTACAAAAACATAAACACCCCCCTTCTCATAATAACATAACGTTTGGCATAAATACGACTCCACATTGTGTGAATTTAGGTATCAAAGGGAGAAGGGTTTGTTACAACAACTTGCCGCATGCATATTTAGCGATGATGAGCTGTCCGTTAGCTACCGTTAAAGCGCGATAACTAGCTGCTCATTCATCCCGCAAAAGGAAAAAAAATAACATCCAACACTAAATACAGGCTTCGTTAATACTTAAAAGAGAATAAATTATCCATCCTATTATGCTGTGCATGCGAAATTCTTATATTTACCTTGTAGTCTCCTGTATACTATTTCTCTAGTTTTAAAGAGACGACCGCTCCGGTAGTGACAACTCCCGCGAAGTGGTTGACACAAAAGTAATGTGGGTGTGTAGCGGTAAGAGACTGCTGCCTTGACTTCTTCCCATTGGATGATATTAATGTATGGGGTGCAGTCATTGGCTCATTCAGGCCGATCTTTCCGGTGTTTCTGTCTGCATTTTATTTCGAACCATCATGCTTTGCGACACGACCGTTACCGGAGTAACCATTGTAAATAACTCGCTGGTGCCCAATGGCCCATGCCTCACTGGCGACAGCATCATGACAGCTATGTTATGAATATTTTTTTCCCCACGCCATCGTGCATAGAAATTATATATTTTATTGCCGTATCTAACGCAAGACATTAGGACTCTTATATTTCGTTATAAGAGGAAATGTTATAGCGTGTAATATATCGTTGTAACTTTACTAAACATTATTTAGAAGCTGTTGTTTATGTGTTAGGCCAGCTGATATAGTGTGGACACTGTCTCATTTCATATAAGGCAACTTTAAATAATAGGTTTTAAGATAAATGTGATGCTCAGTATATAAAACACCTACTACAACGAACAAAACAAATATTAGCTGGTTGACAATATGGTTCACCTCCTACATGTATCTGCTGAGGTACATAATAAAACTAGCTTTATTAAGTTAGAATAGGAAAAGTTTCTTGTGATAAAGAGAAAAATACATGAACATGTTTCTTATACAGCATCCCATTTTCGCAAAGAGGGACTGTTTGTATAATAAGACTACAATAAAGACATTTTCATTTTTCATAAAATTGAAAATAAAAATGGAAATTTTACCTTCTTTTACCCATTTATTTCTCATACATGCTCAAACTTAATGGTTGTAAACAGCACAAGCAAACGCACACAACTCTGTTGCTCCCCATGTTTTTTTCCCCCTTAAATATTGTTTTGAATTGTTTTGCAAGCATCCACATACCAAACTGAATTAAAGACCTAATGCTAATATTCAGGTTATGTATCACCAAGATACAGTATTTCGATTACCAGTCTAACTTTATTACTTACATCTACTGCTTTCAAAATGCCCTGAAAAGCACTGGAGACACAATAATGTATTGACCTAACACACACATGATAATTTTTAACACCACCATATAAAATCGATTCATCAAGTCTACCAGAGTAACAGTCATATTCACACATCAATCAATAACTGAGGAAAATGTAATTCTCGTTTGTCTCAACAAATCTATTATCATTTTGTCTCAAATTAGTGTCCACAACCAGAAACTGAGCCCATTAACCATAAATACTGTATTATTGTATTTCTTCTTTACAACTCATCAGTTTGACCAAATTGGAAGAAAAGTACATATTTAAAAACTTAAATTATGATGGATGAGAGATATATTAGTGATATTGCTGTGTTGTCTGCATGTGTAACAACGATCCCTGAAAACACCTTTACACAACGTAGCCTAATGTTAAAACACCTTGATGACAGTGGTCTTCATTATTTATAACACAAACTGCAACAGAAGCCAGTCCACATTGAGATTGCTCCTCCCAGATTATGTCATGATCCTTTTTTGGTATATCAAACATCAAATGTAAAAAAAGAAGTCTAATAAAAGAATTAAATCAGTGTTGAGCATGATTTAGAAACTTGCTTAAAATTGAGCTCAACACACAAAGATGTATGACCATGTAGAATAAAAACAAAATTTAAATAGTTCAGCATGTGTGTGACGTGTGTTGATGATTTCAACTTTGATACAAAAAATGTCAAAAACAAATAATTAAAATGACTTTCACAGTTGTTTTCTTTGACTGCTATATATAAAAGTGACACACACTAACACATTTGTACACATGGGTCTGATCTTGTTTTCAGGAAAGCTGTGGCTTCAAACACAGATGTAACTGAAAGCTGTCCTGCGCTTCACTCGCTGCGGTCCTTTGGCTCCCTGTATTTGTAGTGGATGTACTCAAAGATGTCTCTCTCACTGTCCACCAACAGAGGTTCCCCTGCCACACCTAAAACAGATCCACAAACAAAAATAGCTGGCATGAAAGGATAAAAGCATGAATCATTAGTTATTGACTGATTACAGAAGTCACACAGGGATGGAACACCGTTCACCAAGTCCATATGTAATATTTGACCGGCACTCACCAGTGACCCCAAGTGGTCGAATGGTGTACTCATTAAGCGTGAAGCCCTTCTCCAGAGCATGAGTTCTCATGTTTTTATTGAAGATATCACTTCCAGTGAAATAAAGAACTCCACAGTAGTACTGGTCCTTGGGAATTAACCTTTGGAGAATGGAGAAAGGGCAATCGATTTATTAGAAGAATTTGTAGCATCACAATGACCCACTGACTCAGTCCATGGTGTCTTGCATTAAATGTGTTAAACGTCCAAACTGTAAATGTTTAGAGCAATATAAAGTAGGACACCTGATATCAATACGTCTGTGCAGGTATTCTTCCTCATCTTCATCTTCATCACTCTGCTGCAGCTGGCAGACTCCCTGGATAAACAAGATCCAGCACATCAGCATCACAGTCATGTGCCTTATGGTCTGAGTGTACTAATTGTACTAACTGCGTTACCAATCACAACATCAACACACATACAGCAGATCACATGAGAGAAAATAAGCGCTGGCCTCACCATGAACTTGGTGTCTCCTTTGGACAGGGTGTCGGTCACAAACCCAATGGACTCCAAGTGGTCGACCACTGCATGAAGAAGCCTGGGCTGGAAAAGAAGATAAATGAAATAAAAAGATAATTTAATTAATGAAAACATTTACAGCAGGATATGAGAGACGGTAGAGAGTCTTACCTGCTTCTCTGTCTCAGAAGTGTAGTTTGGATGGGTCAGCAAAATATCAATATCACCACTCGAGGCAGCACCTGAAAATGATAAACACGTGGATCAACATCATGATTACCAGAGTTTGAACTTATCGTTAACTGAGCATCAACTATAATAAACTAAAGTTTTACCTCTCCTGTAGCTTCCACAGATTGTACCAATATATTCTGTGTCGATCTTCTTCAGCTCTCCAATGATAAGAGTCTAAAAAAACACCGTAATGTAAGAACACACACAGTGCAAGAAAACTCAAAATAAAACAAATTTGATGACTGAAAAATGTAAATGCTTCATCACCTCCATCTTTTCCATTTCAGCTCGGGGAATCCTTTTCTCAAATTCCTCAAAGTACCTGAAGGCAGCAAAATAATCCATTAAATATAGAAAAAACTAAGATAATCAAACATAGTTTATTTTGATAATGATGATTTGTTTAGAAAAAAACAGCCAAGGGCCTTTAGGCAAACTTACTTGAGACCAATCTGCTGATGATGGTTTAGCTTGTGCTCAATCTTTTTCAGATCTAAAAATACAGCAAAAAAAAAAGAACATTGCTCATTTAATGTAATACCAACAATAAATTTATTTTTATTGAACACTGCAATGTGAATCAGCTGCTAAACAAACCTTCTAACGTCTTCACCCCATCCTCAAAAAACTTCCTGGCGGCAGCAGGGCTAAAGTTGAGATCCAAGAGATGCAGTTTGTTACATGTAGCACAAACAGTAAATTCAGAAAATTCCTGCCGCCCTTTGGAGTGACCATTGCATTGATTCCCCAGGGAATTTTAATATGTCATTATTCATTTAAGTGTGAATGAACATTTCAGTTTTCAATTTGGATTAGTCAAACTTAGGACATACCCAATTCCAGTGACTCTGGTGAGGAAATTGATGGAAGAGCTGGTGTCATCATTTCGAATCTAACACATAAAAGTAGCACATCAGTCTGTGTAATGTGTTAAAAGGAAGCTACTATTAACCACATCAACAGTGTGGCATCAATCATGTCTACTTACACCCCGAGACTCACCTTTTCCAGCTTCCGTAGCTTGCCAGTTTGTAAGAACTCATCAATCTTTTCTGCTATTTTAGCTCCAACACCATCCTGTTGAAATGTGAAAACAAACATGAGGGTGGTGAACAGTGCGTTCTGCAGCAGTTACATAAGATGAGCAGAGTAACTGATGACAAACATTTTCAGGCTTCAGCAGAGGGCATCACACAACACAGAACCACGCTAACATTAGCATATTAGTGGCAGGGAAGACGAATAATGATGGAGTCCTTTCCAGTTAAAAGCAGATTAAATCTGTCCCAGTCAATTTCACTTCAGAGAAAGATAAATTAAAACATTAAATTATGACATAAGACGCAGTGAATCTGTGAGAAGGTCCCCTACAAAAAAAGTGTGGACATGTCAGCACAAAACTCTGTAAAGACTGTTTAAAGCCCAAATTCTCATGTTTGATTCTTAACTATACAAATAAAATTGACTGTAAATTGAAAAGTGAAATGTGCCACATCATGCTCATAATGAGAAATATAAGTAAAACATAAAGAGAATTGTTAAAACAATGTTTGATGAGTAGTTTGACGGATGTATGCAATGGTGACATAATACAACATCAGACCTTTACACTGAAAAACACAGTGAATAATACTGACCACTATATCTGCATGTCATCCACTACAACTAGCGACTATTATAACATTTAAAAAGGTGTGATACATCTACTACTATTGCTTGTGCATCTGGACCATTGTCACCAGGTCAAATTTTCACATTTTTATCATATATTAAAAATGTCCTAATGTGAAGACTGTACGACCAAATTCAGTGTACATACCAGTTTCTTGGCCTCTTCACCACTTTTGATTTTGTTTGGGTACTTGGAGATGGTAGATGCTGCTTTCCTAGACATGGGGAATAATTAAAAATATATATTTGTATACAATATAGTACTTATAAATGAGATTTAAAAAATATATAGAAAGTAGCAAAACAATGTGGTGACAGAAAACTTCTGTTGAATCCCACAACAGTTTGTAAAATTGTAAAAGAAAGTTTTAACACGATTACAAAACAACCCCTCTCGCTCCTCCTCTTGTGACACACATATATCACACACTCAGTTGCCAGTTTATTTGGTACCCTAGCTAAAATAAATGCAGTCGAAGACCTTGCAATAAATCCGTTCTACATGAAGGTTATAATTTTCATTGTTGCTTCCTTTGTATGGTCATTTGAAGGCTCTAATGTGTTCTGTAACTGTGTGGTAATATACAAAGAGACGTTTGAATAAGGGTACACTAAATTTGATAACAGCTACCAAAATCACCATGAAGTTGATTAAACAACTCTCTAAAACAGTTTCTATATAAAGTGATCATTGGTCATACAGTAAACTGACAATTGAGTGCATGTAGTATGAACAATAATGAGACAATCATCCTTAAACAAAGCACACCAAGCTCCTGAGGCTTCAGATGCTTACCTGTAAGCATTGTACTTGTGTATTGCCCTGTTGACGTTTTTCTCATAGTTGGCCAGCTCTGGAAACAGAAGTAGGACATCACATGGCTTTATATTTACCTCATACTCTGCAGTTTATTGCCACTATTTTAGGGAAGTGCCAACACAGCTAAGGTATTTAAATGACTGGGCTGTGACTATAAGAGAGCCAGAGCAGAAAAAATGGGATTTTATATCCAAGCAAACCAGACGGGAAACAGCACAATTTAGATATTTTGTTACGAATATATACCAACTATTATGCAACATAATTTAGAGGTTATGTTTAATTAAAAACAACCCAGCTGTAAGGCTAGCTAATGTTAGCTAAGATCAACCATGACTCCTCTTCACGTACCGACAAGAAAGTCTGTTATTCCCTCATTTAGGGACTCCTGCGGCGCTTTCCTCTTGCTCATTGTTGATTTGACAAGCTCTCAAATATCCGTGGGAAATTTAAACAGTTTTATATGCAAACATTTATACTTAAAACCTCTTTATAATGTCGGCTAGCCCTAATTAGCACCTCAGCTAGCTGACCCTGAACAATGCAAGACTGAGCGACGTAGAGGGGGTTGTGCGTGCGTAATACGTCACACCCAAGTGACGACATCAGAAGCGTTACATTTACAGTCATTTAGAAATATAATACATATACCATGACTTCACAAAAATATTTATTATTACAAACCAAGAGCCAGTTTTACATAAAAACAAAACACATCACAGCACATGGTTTTTAATGCCAAGTTTAGAGTGCATCTGCTCATTTCTTGTCAAGAGAAAACTGCATATTATTCAGAAGCATGGTTATTGTTCTTAAAGTAACTGACAGTAACCTCAATGGCAATAATCCTTCAGTTTACAATATATCTCATAAAAACACTCATTAAAAACATTAATCTATTTTACAAGGTTCAGTGTTATGTTACATAATACAACAACAAAATGAACATAAATCTTGATAAAGCAGCGGACCATCTCCTCCTCTTTCTTCTCTTTCCTCCTCCTCGTGTGTTATGAATCTATTTTTACAAAAACTTTGTCCCTGGAGAATATTTTAATGGCCTCCTCGATTTCAGAAAGCCTACAATCGAGATGAGTGCGGCGTGAGCGAGCATTCAGAGTGTCAGCTTTGAGAGGCAGCGACAGCAGCTCAGTCACCAGGGAGCGATGGGCTGAGGAAAGAAAATCAGTCATAAGAATTAATAACAGAATTAGAGGAGCAAATATTCACAACACATAATTTGAAAACAATAATGATGCCATCATTAATTTAAGGGTGGAGACAACAACTGAGACATACTCTCTTTGAGGGACTTCAGTGTTTCCTGTCTCTCACTCTCGGGCATCAGGGTGTGACCAGCAGGGACTGTAGGATCAGGTGCATTCCTCCTCCTCTCCTCCGCCTCTTTATGCCACTGCTCCTTCCTTTCCTGAAGACTAGAGTATTTGTTTAAGTGTTATTTTATGTTATGTTTAAGTGTTAATGAAAAGGAGAACAGAAATGAGCAACAGCAGCAAAATGGTGTCAGAAAATGTCAAAAATAAAAATGTTTTTATCTATACTTTGAGTTGTTAGGATTCTGATTGTAAGGTAAGGAGGTAAGTTAAGAATACTCACTACTGAGGCACCTGTCCCTTGACTGCACTGGGGACAGGCTTGTCTCTGAGGTTTGTCAGTGACTGAGACCGACGCAGCACAGCTTTTCCTGCAGCCCGGGCATTATGTTTAATGAAGTCTATAGACTGGCCTTGCACCTGTAACTGTATCCACATATAACAATGTATGCCATTAAAACAAAATGGAAATATTGCAGATACACATACAAGTGGGCAAAATGCATATTTATGTTATATCTTTAATAAATAGACAAGAGTCGCAAGCTGTCACTCTTCTCTTGTCAACTTCTTTGACAGAAAAAATATATGGTGAAATCAACAGTAAAAGTTAAAACATTTATTGTCAATTCTCACTTGCAAGTTCTGGTCCTGTGTGGACCTGCAGGAGGCCGGCCGTTGCAAAGCTGGAGGAGATGTTTTGGAGTGTGGTCTTGGTGGGGCGATAGATCCACCATTAGAGTGGGCTTTCAGAAAGTTTTGACACTGTGGCTTAGGAGTTGGACTACAAACCTGCATGAAAAAGACTGAATTAAAAGTGATCCAGAGACAATATTCAGAACTCAAGGACTTCCATCTTTTGTATATATGATCCTTACCTCTAGCTGGACCATCACCTTTGATGGGACATTCTCGTATTTGGAGGAGGTCCAAAGAGCTTTGACTGGAACTGGACGGGACTGTGCTCTCTCTGCCTCCTGCTCTTTGCAGCGTCTCTGGATCTCCCTGAGCCGACGCACATTCTCCTTACCAAAGTCATGCACCCGCTGTTCTAAGAATCAAGAATCGCAACAGATGTCTAAATTACTTTCTCATGTTTAGACGTGCTAACTGTACTCAATCAAAACCAAATTTGCAGACCTGACAAATTCAATGCACTTACTCTGTTTGGGAACAGGTGTGATAGAGACACCGTCTAGTTTGAGCAGTTCCCCCACTACACCTCTCTGCCCTCGTTCCAGAATATGGGTGGCATTAGGACCAATACGTGGACGATTCGCTGGGGTACGAGCACTGTAGCAGCCAGGATACAACACAGGATCTGGAGCAACGGGCCCTGAGAGTAGGACTGAAGTCACATCATGGTTCCCCTCTAAACGGCCACGAGCTGTAGAAAGAAGGAAAGAAAGAAAGATAATGTTGTAGAGTTGTCCAACAAATTGTATGAAGTAGGGCAAAACAACTACAAGAACACAAACTGTTTAAGGGGGATTTTAATATAGCAGTGGCTGCAGCTAACCTGAAGCAGGTCGTTTGTAGTACTGAGGAAACAGAGAGGGATCCGGGGGGATTGGCCCAGATATTGATGATGGTCCTTCACACATTTGAATCTGTGTGAATTGTGGGAAAAACAGCAAAAAAAAAAAAAAAAAAAAAAAACCTTCAGTATCAGCTTTGAAATTTAATCAAACACAAACATCAATTTCTCACAATAAGCTGATGATTTGTTTATGTTATGATTTGTTATGTAATGACAAGCAAGTTTGTAATTAACCAGTGTTTTCTTCAGGCCTGCATGTGGTGTAATAACAATAATAAGTCCTTGAATGTTATAAACCAAATCTCAGAGACTGACTGAGTAAGGCTATGCTTAAATGTAGTTGCTTTGACTTCATGTGTGGTGGTTGCAGTCTAGCTTTAACGTTAACACTTAAATAAATAATAATAATAATAATAATAATAAATCATGCTTGAGAATACCGCTGTGACTATCCCTGTTTAGCCAGCGTCACATTGCTTGCTTACAAAACCTAACGCTGTGTGTCTGTCTACATCTATCGTCAATTAGCTTGTTGTAAAGTTAGCGAGCTGATGATCAACGCGGGCTCTGTCGACGCTTTCCTGCTCACAAACGAAACACAAAGCCAAAACGTATGTCGACTAAACAACTGCATCCGTCCGTGTTGCATAAAGTAATCAAGTTAATTTGTTCACCTTTAATATCGTTTTGTTTATCAGGTGAGGATTTTGTTCCCGCAGACCGATGACGCCGAGGTTACAAACACTTGTTTCAGCATTCGTCACCATGGCAACGGCTCGGCCGCACACAGAACTAGTCCTGACAGAAGGGAAAAACAGTCTCACCTTTACCTGTCAAACCTTCATACAAATGTGCACAAATTGTTTCACTGGTGAGCAGCTGGGTGTTTATTAGAAATAAGACACAGACACGCACATACACTACTAATAACAGCCTTAAAATAGAGTGCTACTGCCGACTATTTTGCAATCTGTGTCGACTAAAATGACTTAGTAAACATTAGGTTGGAGATTAGCCTTAAAGAAACCTAAATGCTGTGAATTACAGTAATAATGTGATAATAATATAACACCCTGTGATTTAATGGGTTATTTTGTCTTGACAAGCAGGCCCTTACCTGCGTTCCTCCGCCTTTGGAGCAAGTTTTGAGTTCTAGTAGGTGTATTTCTGTTGTAATCCTGCTGAACCCCCTATCATCTCTGTTCCCTGAGTGTTACCTTTCAGGTTTACTAACCCCCCCTTATTCAGTACAGCAGGCACACCCAAACTCCAACTATGGCCCCAATCTTAACTCTTCAAAACCTCAATTAGAACACATCAGTTTGATTCATAGAGTGTGTGGAGAAGGTACATTGTAAACATGCTAGGATTAAGGTCAGCCTGACAGGCTTTCGTGAGGGCTAAAAAGCCCCCTATCTCAAGGATATTAGCTGGAGGTCATTGCCACCGAGCGGCGTTAGAGTCTTATTACACCAAAACAACTGCAGCTGTAATAATAATATAAATATAAAATAAAAAAAATATTATAATTTAGTGATTGTTTTGTAAGCATATCCCTCATAGCTCTGTGTTGCTGCAGTGTATGAACTAATTTTTTACATTAGTTTAGTATTTTTAGTGACAATTTATGGAATAAATAGATGCACCACAATCTCAGCATTTTATAACTATATGAATAATCAAGCACAATAAAACTATATACAAATAAAACTATAATCAGAATCAGAATTATTGGTCAAGTACACAGTGTACACATACAAGGAAGGTGTTGCTCTTTACAGAAAGATAGATAGAAATAGATAAACAATACACATAGAGCTAAAATGTACATACAAGTAGGGGAACAATATAAATATATATGGAAGCAACAACATACATGAAATACATACATACATTTTCATAAACAGGATTATGGGAGTGATATTATCGGATAGATTTATCCCAAATTAAATATCTACTGTGCACTAAAGCGCTCCCCAGCGTCAATGTTCACAATGTACTGTCAATTACACAACTGCCCCTCCCACAGCCGGAGGTCTGACTTGCGCCTGCCCAGTGTGTTTGTCTGCTTTCTCCTTCACTGTGTCCCGAACAGCGCTGTGAAACTCTGCACGCTCCGCCCCACAAATAAAGGTAAGAAATATCTGACTTTAGTAAGAATCTTATTTACAAAAAGTTATTGTCTGTATGTCTGTTTATCTGCATGCATGACGATTTAGCTCTTTTCAAGTGTTGACTGTCAGGGAGATATGAGTCACACATAAAGGTGTGTGAGTGCAGCAGCGGGTATGCCAGGGTTTTAATACCAGTCCAGGCCTGTATAAGCCATTGGTTTGCTAAAATTCACATCTGTATACTGCCTGAAAACTAATCTCCACAAAGGGAGTCTTACAGAGCAAAATGTGATGGCGACAGGGGGCACATAGTTATTATTATTAGATATATATGTTTTTTCACCATTGCGGTGCAACATCCAGAATGCAATAGCTGAAAAATGTGTTAAAAAGTCAGCTCTTGCGGTGTTTATAACCCTTTAAACCTTACAAACGCACAAACAATAGAAACCAGAGGTATGAATGTATCTGGCAAATACAAATACTCGTGCATTTATGGGACATATGACGCCTATAAATCTTGTTCAAACGTCTTATATGGCTCTTTGCCAAGAAGTACATGGTCCACCAAGAGCTGCAGAACAAGAACCGTTATCTTTTGGCACTCCCACCTTTAAGGCGCGTATTTACGCGTGGACAGCATGGAAGAATAAGGATAAGAGCTGAAGAACACATTGATAATAAGCAGGATGATACATCAAGCATTATAATATAAAACTTACTGCTTAATAGGTCTTTACACATGTATTTCTGTGTTTCCATTGGAAGTGACTCACATGCTGAACATACTATACTTACATACTAACATACTATGGAACAAGTACATCACTACCTTATGCGCTTTACATTTAAGCTATAAATTGTCTTAGTGTAACTTGACTGCACTTGACCTTATCTCACACACACACATTCCTCCCGTTATATGCCACAAACACACACACACACACACACACACATACACTTGCCATGGTTTCACCTTATCTGAGGGTTTGGCCAGTGTTGGGTAACTGCCTGTTTACACAATGTTATAGTTTTCTTTTTCAGTATCTGGTTATTAGCAAGGGGTCAATCTGTCATCATTAAACTGTTAAATTCGTCCTGTTATTCAGTATTCAAAATTTTTATGACTGAATGATTGGACATTTAGGTAGAAACATCCAACAAGAAGTCGGCTTATTTTCTCCATTTTATTGCTATCGCTTTCTGAGATTTTGAGTGCAAAAACACCAATTATCCTAGTAGATTTCTCAGTAATTGTAATAATAGTTAGGTGAAGATCTAGTCAGAATCAACAGTAGCCTTCTGTGTATATGGATCAGAGTTTATGTAACACAATAGTGCTCTGTGAAAGGACACACAGTACTGTAACCACACACAGAAAAGTCAATTTACACCCTTTGCTTTATACATGACATATTAACATCTTTACCTGATATTTAGGATCAGTCCGAGGTGAAAATGTGTAACTAAATGTTTTACTGCAAGTAACAGTGTTAACCATGTTAGACTAACATAAAAAATAGGTTATTTGAAAACTACAGACCATGAGCTGTTTTAAAGATACAGTCTTTTAGAAATTGTGTTTGATTAAAAACCATAGCCACCATCTTGTTGTTTATGGGTGTCATTTTGACCTTTGGGCTCAGTCAAGGCTGTCATGTTATTGCTGCTCATGACAGTATAAGTGGCTGAGTGGCTGAGTGTGTGTTTGTATATAAATACAGTGTGGTAGTACAATACAGACAAATAAATCCTTATTTATAGGGGTTTTAATAGGCTGGACCTGGAGGAGGACACACGTTGAAACCCTAGTCACATGCGTTGTAGTGTTAGGTTCACCTGAGCTATATTTAGAGCTGAGTGTTGAGACTGAGAGAGATGAAGGCTAGGAGGGACAGGGTCAAAAATGGACTGTGTGGTGGAGAGGAGGTGAGGGGGTACAGAGTGTCTGTTGGGTGAAATGACAAATACAGTCCAGGAATTGCACTTGGTCAGCAAAATGCAAGTCATCTGACACATATTTAGAGAAATGAAGAGCAACACTGAGACAGCAGAAACAGGCAGGACATGTTTTTTGGCCAGGTGTTTGTGTGTAAGGAAGCTTTTTGCATCTCTGGCTGGTTTTCTCATTGGTTTGAAGTGGGTGGGGCGTAGCTGGAAAATGGCAATGTCACGTACCTACATGCACTAATTTGGCAGCATTTGAATCAGAATCTGATCACAGTTTAATATATAGTTCATATGAGGAACAGAGTGGGAATGACAGAGGCACCATTCACCTGATTACAAATCCAAATTATTTAAAATCCTTTAAAAAGTTACTTTATGGTAGAGAAGTTACACAATGTTGCTTTAAAGGAGTGTTGTTTAGGATTTAGTGGCATGTAGTAGTGCTGATTGCAACACCCTAACCCTCTCCTTCCAAGCATGAAGGAGAAACTACAAATTACAATAAACACAAAAGGTCCCATCTAGAGGCAGTGTTTAGTTTGTCCATTAAGGGCTACTGTAGAAACATGGTGGTTCAACATGGCTGACTCCATGGAAGTGGAGCTGTGGCATTTGTAGATATAAAAGGTTCACTATAAGGTAACAGAAACATAACAAATTTGTATTTTCAGGTAATTATACACGAATGAGAAGATAGTTATGCACATTATTTCAGCCATATTCTGTAAGTAGAGCCCCCTAAACCTGACACATTTGTCCTGCATCAAACATTACAAACAGATGCAGTTAGCAAGCAAGTTTTCAGGGACTTAAAGCAAGAGATATTACACTATATATACGATTCTTATCTTTCCTATAGGTATCATGTGAGAGGTGAATGACACTGTGACCTAGTTGCATCACATTAATGTGCTGTTGATGTAATACTTGTGCATAGATGCTTACCTGTATGATGTGCTCTTGTATAAGAGGCACAGAGGCCAGATTATCATGTTGTACCCTTCATGCAGCTAATCAGTATCTTTTGTCTGCTAAAAATGCCATCTGTCAGTGCCATAAAAGTGCCGTGCACAGGTCTTCTCATGTTCAAATGCTGTGCACAAAGTACATGTGTTCATCATCTGCCGGCCTGTGCACATACTATACAATGTGATGCAATAGTTAGCCAAATCTCTGAACTTTGACTGCATGCTAAAGAAATGTGCTAATATTCATAGAAGCTACAGATAAGGCCACATATAGCACAGCTGCTGTCAAAACAGCGGAGGACTACTTGCCAAAGGTTTTTTTGTCCCTCCTTGCGCTTCCCTCTTTTGAAGAGACATGGAAGATAAAGGAGTGGGAAGCGTGGTGCAGCAGGACAAGACAGGAAAATGCAAACAGGCAGAGAACAAAAGCTGCTGTCATCACCACAAACCCAAGGGACCTGGTGAGTAGGGGGGTATGTGTAGAGAGAGACAGATGACGCATCATCAGGGTCCCTGGATTGATCTTCGGCTGCAGTGACATAAAGCTTATAAGGCTGGACTTGGAGATCTGTGAGATGATCATCTTTACCCATTTCCAATTCAGCTGTGTTTTATTGCTGTGACAGCATTTAGATTGCACTGGCTCAATCCTTGATTCATTAGCTTAAAGAGGTTTCATTACACTAAGCAAAGTCTGGTTTCCATCCTCTCCAGAAAAGATGTGACTGGTGAGATTAATAGTGGATGGAGCAGCAGGACAAACGCACGGAAAGGAAGTAAAATATTAAATCAGCTCTAGGTTATAAATAAATGCTGTGATGAATGAATGATGTTTGCAGGAGCTCAATGCAAAGTCACCTTGTCAAAAATGAGCCTGCACACACACTGACCCAGGGGACCCTGATGACTGTCTGAAGCCGGTGCAGTGCAGTGGTGTGCAGGAGTGGTAGTTGCTGACTAACCAAACCTGCTTCTGCTGCTTAGGTTAGCTGTACCGCATTGGCTTGCATAGTATTTCTTTACACATCATACATATTATTATCTCTTTTCTCTTCACAAGCACACCATAAAGGGGATGTTATTAATGTTGAAATACAGTTTTGCAGCAAAATGTCTCTGTTGGATGGATGTGTGAGCTTTTGGAGTATTTGCTTCGATACATTTCTAGTCCCTTCCTCTAAAGGAATCAGTCTCATTAGTTTAACAACCTCTGCTGTTTGCTAATGTACTGCTGCCTGGCAATCAATAGGATTTACATAGCAGATGCAGGAGGAGGAGGAGAGAAGCTGTATATCACCAGCACAGAGACAGGTCCCTCCAGAGGGCAAGGGTCTCCCAACTGTAATAAATATATATCATCCCAATGTAAACTAATATGATTGATAGAAGACACTATCTGCAATGCTTTGTGTGTGTGAGGCAATACAGCTCTTCATGCCCTCAGAAATGTGCATTTGGATCCAAAGGGGAACTCCACTGAGTTTAGTCTTCATGGGGAGTGCCACTCAGTCTGTGATAACATTTAACTCTTATAAAATCTATAATAATATCTTCTGTGGCACAGTTGTCTCAGTTGAGGCTCAAGACTTCATATTTTTAACAGTAAAACTGTCTTACAAACGGGAGAAGTATTAACGATTTGGGTGATTAATAAGTAGGAAATGAAAGACATTATGGAGTTGCATTATGGGAAATGGTGGATCCAGCATTTTTGGACCGCGACTCATGCTAGGGACTATAAAAATCAGGATAGTTCAGCCTCTGCTGCATCAGTTTTGACCATTATTTTCTTTATTTGTCCTTTGTGAGTACTCCAACTCCAAAGTACATTTAATTGCTGTCATATCCCTTTAATTATGCTTTTAGACAGATTGATGCAATGAAGTGTCTATGTGTGTTTTATTGTTGTAAAGAAACTTAATGTGTATGTCTGTTTCCTCAGGCACAATGGCCGTCCCTCCTGCATACTCAGACTTGGGGAAATCTGCCAAAGACATTTTCAACAAGGGATTTGGTAACTCAACAAATTCTCAAATAAATGAAATATATATATACTGTAATTTTGCTGTGACGTAGTGATTCTGTTTTCACTGCAGCCGGACTGATATTAGAGAACATTGTGTTTTCTCTGTCACTAAATGTACGCTGTTTATTTTTGCTGCAGCTGTTGCTGTGCTGTACAAGGATGAAAGTCATTTTTCCACCGTTTCTGTTCTTCTAAATTTCCCTAATGTCCTCTCTCCCCAGGCTATGGAGTTGTGAAGCTCGACGTTAAGACCAAGTCCCAGAGTGGCGTTGTAAGTATGACTGTTGTTTCTGTAAGCGTGATGTGTTTGAGTTTCATATCATGGCTGTTCTCTCAGCTCTGTGGAGTAGATCAAATGTCTGACTCATGGCTTTGCAGCACATCATGTGTGTGTGTTTGCTGCCTGACATGTGCTCAGTCTAACCTACAGAGTCAGCTGCCCCACAAGTCTGCACTCAAGCAAGCGAAAAAGTACCACTCTGTGTTTTGTTTGCTTCAGACATGTTGTGTGTCTGCGTTGCTATAAACCTGTTGCCATGGTGAAACCATAATGAGCACTTGCTCACTGTGTTTCCCACATGCCACAAAACTCATTGAAAAAAAACCGACTTGGATTCATTCTCTCACAAGTTTCCACGTTCTGTCGTGCTGCTTTTCATTTTCCCAGTGAGTGGATACATTTAAACTCTGTGTGGTTCTCCCTAACCTTCTCTCTTTTCTCCTTTTTTCTGCTTTCTTCCTTGGATGTTCCTGTCAGATGGTAAGAGAGAGTGTGTGCGCGTATGTAATGATTAAACACAGGTGCACTGTAGGGTAAACCAGTGATACCAGTTATGTGTATGTGTGCAGATGGTGTGTGCAGGCTGTCTGTCAAATGTTCCTTTGCAGCGGTAGCTTGTCTAAGTGACACCATTAGCCCAGCTGCTGCAGCCGTAACAGCACTGATCCGCAAACACATTCACAGCCAACCTCTCCCTCACAGTCCTGTCTATATTTTCAGTTTTCCTTCCCAACTCATCTCTCCATCTTAAAGGTGTAGTTCTTCTTTTAAATAACCAG
Source organism: Sciaenops ocellatus (assembly GCA_033000465.1). Classification (NCBI taxonomy): domain Eukaryota; kingdom Metazoa; phylum Chordata; class Actinopteri; family Sciaenidae; genus Sciaenops; species Sciaenops ocellatus. The sequence continues at coordinate 16,920,614 of CP136880.1, read as the reverse complement.
CCATACAAACCTGACAGGAACTGTGTGGCAGAGGAAATTTTTCTTTTTTTCTCTCCCTGTATGCTTTCTCGCCCCTCCTGCCAATAGTTTCTGTAGTTGTGCTCTAACGTGGCGCTGTGCCTCTCTGTTTCCCTTTCCACCTCATTTTCCATCTCCATCTCCCCCCATCATTACTGCATAATTGTTTTGCAGGAGTTTGCCACCTCTGGCTCCAACAACACAGACACAGGGAAGTCAGGAGGCCACCTGGAGACCAAGTACAAAGTGAACGAGCTGGGCCTCAACTTCAATCAGAAATGGAACACAGACAATACTCTGACCACAGAAATCACCATGGAGGACCAGGTGGAGTCAAACAAACATGATATTAGTCATACCTAGTTTGAAATCTATACATTTACTTTTATATAGAATATTAGCTCATCGTCTATGTCTCCTGTTTGTCTGTCTGTAGCTGGCTAAGGGCCTGAAGCTCGGTCTGGACACGTCGTTTGTGCCCAACACTGGGTAAGAGCAATCCTGTCCATGCTAAGTAGTTTTCAATGTCTTCAATAAATCAGTCAATACAGATGTATATTATAAACATATTAATAATGCAGTACTGCTATCTAAGTGATCTTCTTTTCCCTCCTTGTCATTCCTTCTGTAGCAAGAAGAGTGCTAAGCTGAAGACCAGCTACAAGCGTGACTTTCTTAATGTGGGCTGCGATCTGGACTTCGACATGGCCGGTCCCACCATCCACGCAGCTGCTGTGCTGGGCTACGAGGGCTGGCTGGCTGGCTACCAGTTGGCGTTTGACACATCCAAATCTAAACTGACCCAGAACAACTTTGCCCTTGGATACAAGGCCGGTGACTTCCAGCTTCACACCAGCGTGTGAGTCATTGCATCCCAGTAGACTGGCAGGAAATGGAAGTGACACATTGGATGAGGGCAGATATGAGAGAGGAAGCATTTCCCCAGGATGAAACGTTCAAACTAATACCCACTGTTGCTAATTTTCACATTTTGTATCTGCTCTTTGCTATTTCAGTAATGATGGCACAGAGTTCGGTGGCTCCATTTACCAAAAGGTCAACAGCAACTTGGAGACAGCGGTCCACCTGGCCTGGACAGCTGGCAGCAACAACACACGATTTGGAATTGGAGCCAAATACCAGCTGGATAAGGATGCTTCCCTGTCTGTAAGAACTGGCAAAACATTCCAAACATCTAGGACACATCTGAATTCACAAAACCCCTCATGACTAGGGTTAGCAGTGACACTGCATAAGGAATTATACTTTCCAATTTGTTTGCTTATTCTTGTCCAAGAGACAACAGAGAAAACCCCTTGAAATAGATTTAAACAAGAGTCTACAGTCGTCTATGAGACTGTACTTAGTTGGTCTTTCAGCTAAATGTACACAATGAAACAATGCTAACATGCTGATGTTGAGCAGGTCTGTTTGCTTTGTTCAATAACTTAGTTTAGCGTGTTAACGTTTGCAAATTGGCACTAAACAAAAAATACAGCTCAGACTAATGAGATGTAATTGAATTTGTTGGTATTTTTGTGATAAACTGAATTATTGGACAAATTGAAATCATGATTATCCATTAAATGGTGGAGCATCAGGAGCTCAGTCCATAGGGACTTGGCTTGGTGCCAGTTCACCTCCTGGGCACTGCTGAGTGAGAAGGTACCAAACCCCTAACTGCTCCCAGGGCGCTACTATGTGGCTGCCCAACACTCCACCATCTCTCCACATTTGCATGTCTATAAAAGTTAGAGGATGTTGTATTTATCTGTTGGGGATTGTTAATGTTAATTCATTTCATGGCCATCTGATCAATGTTTGTTGAGATACCTGAGTCTAGACCAAAATGATGGACTGACAAACCAACAGGCCAACATTATCATCTATAGAGTCACAATCTTAGACTTCCTAAAAATTGTTTTTGGAATTATGGAACTGCATTACAATTCCCATCTTTCTCCTCTCCTGATGTTCATGATTATCTCACATGTCCATGATGTTTTTGTTTCTCACAGACCAAAGTCGACAATGCCTGCCTTGTTGGAGTTGGATACACACAAACCCTCAGGCCAGGTTAGCTGATTACCTTTTTTTCCCCCAGTTTTCTGTGACAACAATCCAAAGAGCATAGGCACAATTGCTTGATACACAATGTGACATTCCTTCCTGCAGGAGTGAAGCTCACCCTCTCAGGTCTGATTGATGGGAAGAACGTGAATGGTGGTGGACACAAAGTCGGCATGGGTTTCGAGCTTGAGGCATAAAGATTCAGCAGGAGGACAGATGAGAAGAGAGGAAAGCAACATAAAAGAATAAAGAACCCAAATGTGAAAACACCACAAAGGTCCACTCAGCGACACGTAAATATATTTTCCCTCTGAGTCCTACACACATATGCACACATACTTTGGCCTTAACCCTGAAACCCCAAGCAGCCCCAAGGACCTCCAGTACTGTAACTTTTAAAGGAGTCAAGCATTGTTTTGTGTTGGTTATTTTTAAATTTTACATTATTCACAAGTCCCTCCACCAACTTTTGAGCATAAATGATCAGAATACAATAAAAGAACAGATTTATCAAGCAGGCAATTCATGCAAATAATAATTATGAAAGGTTTGACCAGACAAAGTGCACTTTTAAGAAAGCGTTTGTGTCATATCTGTATTCTTTGAAGCACCTTCTTATTTTGACTGTGTGGTCAGCTCATATTTGTTCAGACACACTCTGGGTTTTAGACATTAAAATGATTATTAGAGGATGCTTGTTTTGGTATATTGTGGTTTTGTTGCATGCTTTCAAGGCTAGAGATAAGTTTTGTATTGACAAGTACAGTGACTGTAAACAGATGCAATAAAAGCTGGAGAGAATTAAGCAGAAAAGACAAAGAGTCTGATCCTTCCCGATTCCACCATTTGACCTCAGTAACACGGTGATAAACTGTGGACCTTCAGCTGCCTAAATGTCTTTTTCAGGCAATTTGAAACTCTGTGTTACCTCATTGCCTTGTCTCATTTTCTGTCCTGTACCTATACCACTATTTCATTTTATCTGTGCTGTGCTTTGTATAGGAAAATCAACAGTAAGGACCTCAGACTTGATTTTATTGAATTAATGGATTAAAGTATGTTAAACACTATGATCTTGATTGATGTGTGTTTTTTTTTTTTGGTTGACATAAAGCACAAGAAGGAAGAAGAGAACCTGTAAATAAGACATCACTTACAGTAAAATACTGTATTCGACATGCAAAATTCAGACATTATGACATTATTACAATCTTAACAACAAAGAGATATATCAGACACTTGACAATATACAACATCTCTCATTATTTTGTATGATTCAGTAAAGACTGCCTCCAATAGTTGGGATTAACATTGGCACAGGAGGTGCAGCTTTGAAGCAATAAGTGAAGAAAGTCATGACATAGCTGTATAATATCGAATCGCTATAGCAGTCACATCTAGATACAAATATAATGGAGATAAAGTTCATTAAAATGTGAGTTTAGTTTGTTTTGTACCCGTTTTCACAGTTTTACTACAATCCATAAACAATAATTTGCATTTGTTTCAATAAAACTAGAAATGTTTAAAATTTGAAGTCAAATCTTTCTGACAGTCTTAACATGAATTTAACATTATAAGCTTCAGAACACTTTAATTATTTACATGTATAATTATTCCAGGGATAATGGACTGCAACATATTGTGCAGGTGTTCCTGTTATTGCCTCCATACTTCATAAATTGTCAGTGGATGTAAAAAAAAAAAGAAAGAAAAAAAGATGATCACATTTATACAGTCATTCATAATTGTCATAGAATGGTTGTCTCACTAAAATAAAATTATAGCAATAAAATATAACGGTCCAGTGAGAAACACATTTACATTGAGGCTCATCACACAGTTTAAGGAAGAGATAACTTTAGATTATAACTGTACACCGGGACGAATGCACACAAGTCTTAAAATATAATCTGTAGTTTCCTTATGGCAGTCCACCAAATATGATGAAACAAATGTTTCAAAATGTCTGTCAGCTAATTTTGGTAAAATGTTATTACATTCACAAATTCGATCACTTCTAAATGCAAGGATACAATCTGCTCTTTATGTGCGTCACCTGTTTTAAAGTCACTGTTTGTAGAGAGAATGTAACACTGTAGGAATGTATGTGCTTTGTGCTTTGTAAGAGTTACGATCATCTGACATGCTCTATGATGTCAGAGCAATTTTACCCCAAAACATGTTAAATGTTTTGTTAAAATTACAAAAGGGTAAATAAATAAGATCCTAATTTAACAAATGTATCCTAATCCGAGATAGACTTGCTTCTATCTCTTTTACAATGTCAGACAGGAGTGTGGGCAGATTTATCTACTCCTTAATCTCATTAAGCAAATATGTGCCAGCAGCTATTCTTATAGCATTACTCTCTTCACATTGTTAAAACAAATATCATGTAGTTTGACATCCCATCCACACAGAGGCAGTAGAGGACAACATGTAAGCAAAAAATGAATCCCAATTTAGAGGAGGTCATTGGAGAAACTCTGGCCTCCTTGCAGCCACGTCCACTCGCTCAACATCTGTGACACAAACAGAGGGTGGTGTTTTTTTCAATAGTCACCAAACATAATTCAGGGGGAAACAATAAACAACGGCAGGCAGCTGCTTGGCATCAGAACAAGACACTTGTGAGTATGTACATACCTCCATACTGTTCTCTGATTCCTGGATGGTGTCATGCAGCAAACTCTGGAGTCGACTCTTAAACGTCCTGCTCTCCTCCACAAGAGATTCGTCACTGCAGACACACCCAAAGTGATTCATGCAGATGTTACTCATAGTTTTGATAATCGGTTATCTGTGTTTGTACAGATGTGCTCGTGCTTTGGGAAAGGTTCTGGTGATGATGTCTGTCTTTAAATGAAATGGAAAGTGGTGTGGAGCATCTACTACTTTGACGTAAGTAGTCAGCAAAGAATGTAAAATGACTCTCAAAGTTTGAGAATATTTCTGGGTGAAGTGTAGAGTCAAGTTTATTTTTTGTTGTCCTTCATATTTACAAAAGATGAATCTTAGGCTCTGAAAACCCCACTGTGTGTGTGTGTGTGTGTGTGTATGTGTGTGTGCACACTCACAACTGTTGTAAGCTGTGTCTTGGGGTCAGCAGAGGTGGCACTGAAGATGGGGTTCGTAATCCATCAGGACTCCCACTCACTGGGCTGCGAACTTTACTCTGCACAGGAAAAGATGATGCACTTCATTATGTGTTGGTTAATACAGTATAGAGCACCTGCTTATTGTAGATTGTGTGGTGGGAATTGTTGGGTCTCTGCTATTCTATGTTTATTATTTGTGGCTAATCATGTCATGATGTACAGTTACATGCAATTAACAATCTCTGTCCTAAAGGCAGAGTCGAACTGTGTCTGTGAGCAGTTCACGTGTCCTCACACAGGCGACTTTGAGCAGGTACCACAGCTCTCTCTGTCGTTTCTCCTGCAGACTCATCAGGACTTGCTCATTCTCAGCCATCTTCTGGACGACGCCCTCCACCTTCGGCAGCAGCTCCATCACGCGCTGGCGGCACACTGCGGTCTTACTGCATGACAAACATATGGGAACGCCCCCTCCCATGGATTATTTGATCCCCTCTATGATGAAGCACAGCATCCAGAGCCCAAATACACCTGTGCTTTTCCTGCTATGACATATCTAAATGCCAGCCAGATTAGGTTGGGTGTCAGTCTGGTATCCCTCACCTAAATATGGGCACGTTACCAGGCAAAGTTCTTAATTGTGGCCTTTTATTTATCTGTATAATGATAATAAAGGTATGTCTGTAAAATGGCCCAAACTTTGCTCTACAAATCCAAATAATGTTATCCAAGTTTCTTCTGGTAATATCTTGCTACAATTTTATATAAAAACTCAAGGTCCCTAACCTCAAATCAAGGTCAAAGGACTCATTTAGTTTTCCAAAAAGTTCTTCAAACAGAAGAGATGTACTGTACTGGTGATTCTTCAAAAGGTGTGCTTGGTCTTTGGAAAAGCCCTGTTGTTGAATTAAATATATAGTGTATTGTGTGGAAGTACCTGAGGTGCGTGTAGAAGTCTCTGAGCTTCTTCTCGTAGAACTGCACAGCCTGAACCACCAGGCGCACCACCTCCTGACTGTCCCCTGGACACCTCTGGTCTGAGCAGGAGGAAGGAAAAGGAAGAACATAGAAGGAGGTTTATTTTAACATGAAAACACTGTGACAAGTGTTACGTAAGAAGTGAACAGATGCGAGACATCCAGACCTCTGGGTTTCTCTCTGAGTTTGCGGAACATCTCCATGGCCTTTCCTTCACTGAGGATCAAAGAAGAGAAAAGAAAAAGGTCCAAGATCACAAAGCAGTTATTTTTTTGTTTTTTTTTTATAGTTTGGTTCAGGCTTACAGTGTGTCCAGGGCCTCTCCACTCCTCCACGGCTGTCTCTGCACATCCACTATGTCTGGCTGCAGCTGCATCATCTCCTCCTCCAGTTCAGTCACCTTGGCCTGGACACCCACATGTGGGTTTTAGTCTTTTTAAAGCACATGTGAATGTTTCTTCCACACACAGAAACACACTCTACCTGACCACAGCTGACAGCAGTTTGCTCCATCTCCCTCCAAACACCCAGGAGTTTCTCTGACGCTAGAAAACATGAAAAGACTAACATGAGCCAATGCCAAGCTAAATTGTTTGAGACATTCAAGTGCACTTTCCACTTGCGGTAAAGAGGACAACCAATTAAGTTATAAATAATTACAATTAAAGGATAGATATGCAGATTTGGCAGTTGTAGTGCAAACTTCCTGCTATCTACCAACATGATTTGTAACATAGTACCGATTCCTGTGGCTGTCTGTTCCTGGTATTTGTCCATGTCTATGTGAAGGCTGGTGGTGAAGAAGTCCAACTTGGCCATGAGCCTCTGGTACATTGACACCATCTCGTTCTTCTGTTTGGACAATGAAGAGTTGTGTCTCAGCAAGCTCATGCTGAAAGAAAAAAGAAAATAAATGTGTATTAAACAGTTGATGGATTTGTATGTTGTGTGTGGGAGTTAATGAATGTGTTTAGTGTATATCCTACATGGCAGCTTTTTGCCCCTGCTGCAGTCTTTGCCAGTCTTCCTTCAGGGAGCGGATGGTGTGCCACGCTTGGCCACAAGTCCTCCTCAAAGCGCTGTAAGGCAGGACGTGCTTAGGGTCGGTTTCTATGACAAAAACAAAGAATCAGTGACACGCAAAGCAATGGATGTTTGTTGTTTTGTTATTTGTTACACTTTGTAAAAGTGTAAAAAATATTTTTTTCCTACCAGGTTGTCAATACAGACAGAAAAGAAATTTTCACCTATATCTATCGTCATATATTTACTGTAGATGCTATTGACCATAAATTGTGGGTGTGTATAATGATTTCTTTGATGATGGTTTAGAGGTGGTAATGTGTGTGCTGATATGTGGAGATGATCATAGATTACCAAAGCAAAACTTTCACTGGAAACAGACATCCTAGTGGATCCACAAAATTTATTTGAGTACTCAAATAATCAAACACACAGCAAAAGTGTTCATGGTGTTTAAGCCACGATTTAACTGAAATCAACAGACAGAAGAAGAAATAAGCGGAGAACTAGAGGTGAAGAAGTTTTTTTTAATATTGTTTGCTTCTTTATGTGTACTCACGGACGAAGCGGATGTTTTCTGGAAGGGTGCGAGGAGCAAACTGAGGTTCATAATTGCAGGAGGAACGATCAAACAGGAAGACCAAAGGCAAGTCGGTCCGTCGCCCATCTATTTCCTACAGATGGACATAATATTCATACTATGACTCAGTCCATTATAACATTGTGCTGTTGACTATTCTGTGAAAGTACTGTGTGCACAGTGTTTATGTTAGATATTACTGTGTAATCTATGGCACACTGTGTGGCCAGTCCATGAGGCTCCAAGGCCAACCCCGCCTCCAGCAGCAACTCCTGATTGGCTGCAGGAATGCTGGTGTCTTTTTCTATCCTCAGCTGCAGGTCTGCCACAGTCTCATCGTCCAACACTGAGTATGTCAGGATCTTAGCAGACATCATGTTAAGGACATGAACCAGCTGAGGGGAAAAAGAAGAAACAAGCACACGGAGGAGAGAACAAGTAAGTGTGTGCACAATTGCTTCAAACTCCATCAAAACTGAAATACTGGTGCAGCACTTCAGACGTTAGAAATGTTGCCTTCAATTCCATGCCTTTCAATTATGTAACCTCTATATAAGCTTTTTCAACATCAGACCAAAAATAAAAAAGGGCATGAAACAAAATGAAAGAACAAAATTAATGAATTACTCAATTAACCTTGAGCTGCAGTATAACCTCCAGCTGGGAGAGGCAGTCGCTGGGCGTAGCATCAGGGTCTTTGCCTCTCTCCTGAGGAGACCACTTTAACATCAGCTGCAGCCACCTCTCCAGTTTTGCTAACAACAGACTGTCAAACACAAATTAACTAAATAAACTGAGATAATTAGAGTTTTAAATGTGTATGTGTGTGTCGGTTGCAGATAAAATCACCTGTTGAGGTTGTTGGGTTGCGGCAGATTTTTAGAGAAGCGGACTTCTCCAGAGAGGTCCTCATAGACAACAATATCATTGTCCTGCTTCAGCCTAAGTTTGTTGTGCCTAAAAAGGACACAGGTGGAGAAAAGCAGGAAATACTTAGATCTGGAGTTGCATATTTTTGTCTTTTTGTGAGAAGACAATGTTTGTTTTTTTCAGACAGTTGCATGCCAGGAACTGAACTTAGTTTCTGCAATAATGGGAGGGAATTTTTCCCTTTATGTAACCCAGACCCCCTAGAGTTTCATATTTCATTCATCATATTAGCGCGGCACAGGGGGCACTGACAGGCACAACCCACATATCCTGCAATTCTTTGCTTTGGCAACCACTGTTAATTTATATTTTTCTTGAGAGTTACAATCCAGTCACGTAACAATAATATGTCCTTGGAATTGAGCTTATCATTGCTTAACATTCATAAACATCATTGTTCAGCTCATTTTCACTCGACTAGAGCTGCAGAGGTGCAAAATCAAAGGAAAGAGAGAAAAGAGATTTGAGAAAGGAGAAATGGTGGAAATTTTGACGTGCATGACCTTCAGAAAGGTTTTGGAAAACACAACTTCACTTCTTTCGGTTCAAATTTAATTTGTTCAAATTTATGACATTTGAACAAATCACCAACTTGATTCAGGTATAGGAGATGAAAGGTGGCACTACCAAGGAACAGGTTGCCAGGATGGTAAGAAAGGGCGAAATCCTGTGATGCACTCAAACGCCAAAGTCCCAAAGCTCCAGTAGTCCACAGTGACCGTGTACTTCTGTCTCTCTATGAGCTCTGGAGCCTGAAAGATGGAAGGAAAAATAAGTTCAGTTGTTACTGTCTAGAATACAGTGAGAAGATTGTGTCCACTTGTGTTTTCAATACTTACTAAATACTGTAGTGTTCCCACAAATGAGGTGCAAAGGCTGCTCTGGTCCAGCTCTTTAACATAGCCGAGATCGATAATCTTGTGGATCAACTAAAATTAGGAGAAGAGGAAATCAAATGTTAAACAATTACGAATGGAAACCCAAAAGGAATAGGTTCACAATTTGGGATATAGGCTCATCCACTTCCTGGCGTTTTTTACTGTCTGACAGAGCCAGGTTGGCTGTTTCTAGTATTTCTTGCTAATCTTAGCTAACCAGCTGCAGGCTACTGCAGACAGATATTTGGAAGTGTAGCATCATCTCCACCAGAATGCACTATTACTTAACTATTCCTTTAAATCCTGAGGTACTTGAAAATATATAAGCATGATTTTCTGTCAATTTGTGTACAACCCCTTATTTCCAAACTCACCATGTATGTTGGATTTACTGTTTCTCTAGTATGCCAGACAAAAACAAGTGTATAAACTTCAGTGCAGATACGGTCTGTTTGCACAGAGTGTGTGCATAAACATGAATATATAAACTCTTTAATATGTCTCGCCTTCCTTTACATAACATTCTTCATTTTCCTGTGTCCTTTTACATGCTGAAGGTTTACATAATGTGATTTGTTACATAACAGGAGGCCCAGAGAAAAAAGGTAAGAGCAAGGCAATCCCAAAAGTTGCCTGTAACTGCAAGGGTAAGCAAAAGGATTGAGGTTTCCACATTAAATATTCAAGAAGCAAAGTTGTGCTCAACTAGTGAGCATAAAAATGTGGACACGAAAGAGACAAGTGTCCTGCACTTATTCCACATAACCCACACAGACAGCCTGTATATGTCGTCTTTGTTGTGGTTTGGGTGTATTTGTCATAACAAGATGTTTCATAGGGTATTTAACTCACTCTCTTCTCTCCCTGCTGCAGCACAATGTTTTCTGGTTTCAGATCTCTGTGGATGATCCTCTTCTTATGGAGGTAAGTTAGAGCCGAAGCTGAAGGGGCAAAGAAGGAGTGAGAAGAGTAGGAGTTACATGCATTGTAAATTATTTGCTGAAGATTCATGGCTTACGCTTATATAAAAGAGGTCAGCAGTGCATTGAAACTAGAGTTAGACCCAACAATCAGCCAAGTTCTCCACTGTTTTAGCACTGTAGTTTATTGTTGGACTCATGATGGACAGTTAAGAAGTAAAATAATAAAAATCAATGCAACAGAAGTAGAGATATTGACTTTTTTATTCCACACATTCTTTTTTCTTGTCAAAGCCTGGTGCCTACATTACCCAGAGTGCAACTTGGCCACAGATAGTTTGGTCAAAGATGCTAATGAAGCCTCAAGATCATTGTCTTGGGGAGAGATGAAGAGCTATAGAGGTCTAGTAACCTCACTTCTTTCTGACTTCACACCCACAGATTGTTTTTTTTCATTTTCAAACTTGTAGTGTTTAGCCACAAAATGCTTTATAAGGCTTTGCTTTATAAACCTGATTGGAAAGCAGTGTTTCACCACCCTCTCTGGTTTAAAGTTTCAGGTGTGTTTTATACCTAACCAGACCGAACACTACTGGTTATTGCTGATATAGTGATGTCACAGAGTACTGACACAGCCTTGAGTACACTTTTACTTCACTGCAGCAAAGTACGAAGTTAGACCACTAAAGGTCAGCTAAAACGAGATTTTTAGCCAGTGTTAAGCAAACTGCAAATTTCTGTTGTCATGTACAGGACACTGTGACATCTGGTTTAGAGGTGAAACAGGCTTGAACATTTCAACCACAAAGGACTGTTGCCACGTAGTCATGACGATACATTCTATAGCATTTAATCTACAGAAACAAAGGCCGTCTAAAAGGTTTTGTCTCAATTAACAACTGAAACTACTTGTGCGTCAAAGTGTGACTAGTGTGTGTGCTGGCAAAAAGTGGTCAACGAAGTGGAACTCATAACCTTCGTAGCACCTGACTGTGTGTGTGGGCGTGTGGATGTGTGTGTTTGGGTGTGGGTATACATGCCGATCTTTACCCTCCCTCGTGAAGCAGTTTAAAGGGGATCACTCACTATCAGGAAATGTCCACCAGTGGCTAACAGGAAAGGGAGTTTTTGTGTTTGGGTGTGTGTGTCTGTGTGTGGGGGTGTGTGTGTGTGTGTGTGTGTGTTACTTTACTCTCCACTCTAGATATGTGTGATCCATACCATATGTCTTCCCTCCCTAATCTGTTTACACAACATGTAATACACAATGCGTTGTTGATATGATCATTAATACGTTACGCTCTTGTGAGTGTCCGAATGCTGACGTAAGCCTGTCTGAGTGTGTCCGTCACCATGGTGACTAAGAGAATGGTGGTTTAGGGTCACTGATGACTTCATGACACTGGTCGCTGTGATCATTTCCTCAGCACACGCGGAAACTAATCACACTGCCAGCTCACTCACGATCAATCACTCACATACGCGTTAAAAGCTGGAGTTTGAGCGGGATACTTACAAATGTCACATAATAGAATCAAAACGGATCCCTCCCTCATTCCACAGCAGTTTTCCAAGAGGTTCAGATACTGCAGAGAACATAAACACAGACATTTGATACTTAAATAACCTGAACCATGGGAAGAAAACAAGACTGTATAAGTGGACACAGTCTTCAGAAAAAGTTCATCGTCTTTCTGCTCTTCTATTCCTCTATAAAACAGCTGTTTTCGGTCCATTTGAGGTTGTGAACAGGCTCGGTATCAATTCTCTCCAGCCATTTTAAACTAAAGAGGTTTTACAAATTGCCAAATCAACACTTTAGTTGTAAAGCCTTTGATTAGTTTTACGTTAAACAATATATTTAAAGGGTTCTACTGTTGGAAACTTGTGGCAGGCCTGACAAAAGAGGATGGCGCAGTTTTCCTCTCTCTGTCCCCACTAACCACACCATCTGCCCCCAACTTGAGCATCTGGGATGCTTTGAAATTTTTATGACATTGCGGCTTGCGATGGTTGGCATTTTCCTGCTCTACTGGCTGCCTGGTGCCAACACTGTCTCTAGCCTCAGGCTGAACACTCAGTTGCTTGCGGATGAAAAACTGCTCTAGATTTCTCTTCCAGAAGAAGTGAAAACAATTGAGACAGTCACGCTCTTGTGTGAGAATCCTAAATTACTACAAAAAAATATAATCATAGTGACATTTATGGCTTCAGTTTTGACGTGCATGAACTTTTTATTTCGCAAGAACTATTCCATGTGTAGAGAAAAAAATCATGAAAAGTGGTTCAAAACATGTCACCACCACGCATGATTATTGCTCCTTGTTAATTCACTGTGATTCAACACTTTGACCCGAAGGTTTATGGGCTCTAATCCAGAGTATTAAACCACACACTCACACACACATACCACAGACTTTTACCTTTCTCAGATCCCCTCCCTGACAGTACTCCATTGCCAGCAGAGGCATGTCATTGGTGGCCACCAGTTTCTTCATTTCCTCAGGAACTTCTCTGGCTGCAACAACATTGACATGATTCAACCTATGTGAACAGAGAAGAGCAGACATCAGTCGGTGGGGCTGCACAATATATTTTTATATTTTTTTTATCATTGTGATCATTGCGATATTAACTTCAACAATAATCCCACTTGTCTGAGACTTATAAAGGCAATATTCACAGTCACAGAATTATGGAGCATACAGCTAATTTAAGTATTAATAGTACTGAAAAGTTTGACTACAAGTAAAAAAAAAAAGAATTTGAGAAAGACAGAAAGAAATCAGCAGGATTTTGTGCAGCAGAACATGTGGTTCTTGGGAACCCCTGATCTAGAATAACACAAGACATTATTTTCACAGTATATACGCGTATGGTTTTAATCAGACATGTAGACTTTAATCTGTGTGTTTAATGTCCAACAAATGTATCAAATATGCCACATTTTCACAATTACGTGCAAATATTTCCTTCATTTAATTAACAATCTTTAAAGCTGATTATGTCACACATTCTTTTAACCCTGCGTCTCTGTTCTTTGACCTGTTGCTTCTTCTGTTGCTCATTCTTTGCTGTTTAATAACTCTGTTTGAAACAACGTGTTTCTGACTGTCACAGGTTCAGGCCAACTTTAATCTAAAGACAACAAACTCAAACTGATACCAGATCCACAGGAAAGATGATTTATCCTGTAACCATAACATTGAACAAAACGTACTGTTGCAGGAGAGACAAAGTGTTACATATATGACCTGATGCAGAAAATATTTCTCTCATCTTTGTTCTGCGTCACTTGCTTTTATTTAAAAACAGATTTGGGGTGCTCGGATAGAAAAAGAGTTAGAGAGATTGCGTGATAAATATATTTATTTTCCTTGGTTTTGCCAAAAACATTTAGCGAATAAAAAAGTAACACAATACAGGCTCAATAAACACATTATAACTCAAAATGTGAAAAGTATGTGTTTTTCAGCATCTGTGTACATCTGTGTTAAGTAGCTGTAATAACATAATGGTAGGTTGCCATGTATGTGTCCCCTGCCCTGTGGTTTTTCCACGGGTTGAGCGTGGGTGCACGGGAGGGTTGTGGTTGTGACCATGTCTGTCTGAAAACAACACACTTGTTAAACTGGGACTAGGAAAGAAATGGTTTTATGCTCATGTTTGTACCCGCAAAATCAGAAAAAAAAACACACACATTAGACACACACATCTCGCATCTCGCAAACAAAACCCGCACAAGTTGCCCTCCAACTCCAGTGACCCGACACCCAAAGGGAAAGTGTTGATCGACAACACAGACGTGTGTGGAAATGAAGCGCACACCAAAAAGCAGAGCAAAACGAGGAGGTGGCACATTATCCTGTCAGAAATAACCGCCAACAGACCAAAATAACCCAACTTCCATGCTGTGGTAATTATTTAATGCCTTGTGTGATTTTGGCTATTTCAGAGTATAAATTTAGTTTTTGTTTTTTTGAGAAAACCTATTAAACAGACGGGTGCATAAAAGTCAAATGTCAAACTCATAAGCACACAGCTTGTCATGGAATGTACCACGTTGAGTCACAACATGTGAAATCAAAACTTGCCTCTTGTGCCAAAAAGAACTTTAAGTCAAAGTGTAAAAGAGTTTTGACGGTAAGAAGACGCGGGGGAAATCACCAATTTCACCAGCCGAGTTTAAAAAAATAATACGTCACACACTAAGATGGATCACAGTGGAAAAAGAGACCTGAATTTGGTGTAAACAGAGACGAGTTTAGGTAAGATGCCGAGGTCAAGCAAAAAACAAACAGAAGTTAGGAAATCTGGTCTTTTTGGACATAAGATCACCGTCTGTGAGTCTCTGCAAGAGTGAAACTGTGACTCAAACATTACGTGTAAATAAATCTACATCCTCAATGTTACCATGTTAACATGAATTTATTACCTAATCCTGAGGGCAGGGCCAGTGTCAGATACAGCCTCACAGCCTCACATACATTCCTGTTTATAGCACAGGAATACTGTGTAGCGTGTACGGGTGTCCTAGTGGTTAGGGCACATGCCATATGACATACAACGGGGACCTTTGTTACACGTCATCTCCGTCTCTCTTCCATGTTTCCTTTATGCCTTCATGTTCATTGTGATCCATCTAATAAAAGCAGTCTGGCATCTGGAGGTCTGGCAAAAATACAATGAGGTTGCCATGTGTCTGCTGTGTGTCCTGTACATGGCTCATATTTGAAGGTGACAGAGGAAAGGCTGCTGGAGCCAAAAGGGAGCCCTCTAGTAGGTCAATGCATGTGAGAGAGAAACTGACCTCTTCATGATCTGGATCTCCAGACACCATCTCTCCTTGTTTCTCTCGCTCAGCTCCTGGCGGCACTGCTTTATAGCGATCTGTTCCTCTGTGTCCTGTAAAAACACACACAATGTTAACCGCCGCTGTCCTGCCTTGAGGACATTGTGTTAAAACACATGAATGGGAAATGCCAAATCTCTATACTATATACAGTACTTGTCTCACATGATGAGGAATCTAGCCATGACAGAAGGAGGGCATGGAGTTTATATATTAAGGAAGATATTGAAGAAGCTGAGTGGGTGACAGCTTGTATAAAAGCTCAAACACAAACCATTAATACTCGCATGAAACTTCTACAACACAAGTGGTTAATGAGGACATACATAACCCCTGAGAAACTCAATAAATGGTCCCCTGACACTCCAGATACTTGTGTGAAATGTTTGACTGAGAAAGGTACTTTGATCCATTGTGTATGGGAATGTCCTAAACTGGTAGCTTTTTGGAAAATGGTTGTTCACACTCTAAGTAAAATCACAGGTATTCAGATACCCTGCGTAGCAAAACTTTGTATTTTGGGGATATACCCAGATTGCTTTTCTGTCAACTCTAAGTGTAAGACTCTGATCAACTTTGGCCTCCTGCAGGCCAGGAGGATGGTTGCTTTGTCTTGGAGAGAGACTGAAGTATCGTCTACACAATCTTGGATTAGAAAGAGATGGCAATGTATGTTACATTAGAAAAGCTAACCTATGTAATCAGGGGTAAAGTACAAGAATTTGAAGAGGTGTGGGCACCCTTAATGGACTTTCTCAAGCGACAGTAGATTATATCTATCTGTAGGGCTATTGAGTGTGACATTTTTATTTTATTTATTTATTATTGTTATTATTTTACATGGGTATGTATGTTTGTGTGCGTGTTTATCTTTATTTTTTTTGTATGTATGTGTATGCAGCGAGGTTCGCCTGCATTTCATTGTGCAACTTGTGTGGTATGTGTCAATGTGTTTTGTATGTTTTTATTGGAAATCAATAAAAAACATTGTTCAAAAACCCCACACACAATGTTGTTTAAAATATTATCTATATATAGGAATAATGAGAATAATGATCTGAATAATCAGAGTAATGTTGATGTTCAGCAAATTAGTGATAACACTTTAAGGTAGATCTCATATTTGGGAAATAATTAAGTTACAGTTTATTAATATACGGTCTGTAATTATTGAATGACCATGTTAAAATAGTTGCAAATTAATTTACTGTCCATTGACTAATCAATTAATCTCAAGAACATTACATTAATATTATAATACACGTTACAGATACTTCACACTGTAGTAGAATGTTTAAATAATGCTTTAACAGCTTAAATACAATGTAAATCACATAAATTAGCATGACCACATTCGCTTTTCATAAGGCCCTTGGATAAGATATTTCTGTTTGACTATAAATGAAGACAGACAGATAGACGGAATGAAAAGAGACGTAATAGAGTTCAAACCATGACACGGATACACATGCACAGTGCCACCAAACATACTGTACATTTTACCACTTGCCAAAAAGGATGAGCAACACAAGAACACATCTCACTCCCTGTTTCTCATGGCATCATCAAGGAAAAGGCATCCACCCTGCTTCCCATAACTTTATCTACAAACTAATAATAACCTGCAGCATTGTCGTTAATACAGGAAGACAGGAAATTTCCTATAGAGGATGTTTTAGTCATCAAAGCAGTGGCAGTGCCAGCAGTGCCCTCTTCAGTCGAGTTATTTTCCACCTGTCATTCCCTGTTAAACGCTACTCTGCCTGTTGAACAATACACCATTGACTCTTCAGTGTTACTTCTTTCATTCCTGTAAAAAGTAGAGTTAGCAGATAACACTTAGCAGTAGCATTAAATTACATGACAATCTTTATTTTGTTATTTTTTTTAGATGCAATCTCGAAAACACTGAATTTCACACACAATGCAGGTGTGATTTACGATAATTTTTACAGCTATAGTAAATGTAAACTACAACGTGTCTGAAACATTCAGAAAGACAAGTTTTTATTAAGTGTAAAAATTATAAAGGGACCACCAAGGGAGCAAGCAACAGGGAGTGAGTAATTCAACTCATGTACAGTGTCAAGGAGAGGAAAAGGAAGGTCCACTCAGAGGGGCGTGTCCATATTTACAATGCTCTCATCCTGTGACTTAGAGTGAAATCATTACAATAGAAACCATTTCTATTGGGGAGGGTGCACAAAGATTCTGGACTGATGTCATACTATTTACAATAACGGTGCAGGTGAGAAACTCATTCTTAAAATCAAAAGGAAATGCTTTTTTTAAACACGTGATTTCACTTGTTAACTGTTGTATGGCTGTACATATGACTGTTTTAGATGAGGTAATCTAAATTGTACATGTTTACCTGAGAATACCTCGATCATGTTGGGAATGGGAAGTACGAATACTTACATTTCAATACAGACAATAAGCAAGTGAGAGAAAGAGAGAGAGTTTAAAGCGTTAGCCAGAATTTAGGTAAAAATTTGTACTTTTCTCCGAGTTAGAACTGAAGTGACTTACTTTTTTACTTAATGTTACTCACTTTCTGAGGATATCATTATCTCCTCTATTGTGAATGGGCATGGATAATGTTTATAACTCCAGAACTTGCCTGACAATTGTCACGTTGTCTTCAGTACAAAGTAATCAAATAGCAAACAGGAAGTGCTAATTTGCTGCCAAATGTAAAGAGGCTAAAAAAACAGGGAACAGCTAACTCGCTGACTCCATGGCAACATAATACTTCCTGATAACCTCCCCTAAAGTGATACAGATTATGAGAACTGTAAAGCAGGTAATCCATTATTCAGAGGGTTTGTGGAGTGGTCTCACTTTTGAAGCAGTGATGCACTCGTTATGTCAAATAAGATTTCCCTTTGCTGTAATTTAAGAAGGCAGTATAAGCCACAGTATTGATTTGTAAATAGGAAAAGGATATCTTTTATTTGTTAAATGTATTTCTTTTTTATTTCATTAGTTTTATATACTAGTTTACTTGACAACAACTTGATAGCTATCATAATTTTGATGGTGATGGTAAATCAGCAGCACTTCAAATGCTGAAACATTTTTACCCAAATTTTCAGTCATTAAGTCTATTATCATGCCTTATAAGAGCCATGCATTAAGAAAAATAAATTTTAAGTAAAGATGTAACAGTGTGTGGACTGTGTACCTTATTTTGCCATTTTGTGACATTCCCAAAGCCGCCAGTACCCAGTCGCTCCTTCAGCTCCCAGGGCCCACAGCTCAGCTGCTGCTGCAAGGGGACTCGATTCATGGCCTCCTCAGCTGGACCTACAGCCAATTCCAACAAATAACAACATTAAGCTTCAGTCCACCGTCATAGTAGTGGCCCTGTGAAGCTCACACTTGAAAACAAGAATACAGAGTTATTAGAAAATGGAGAAACAACATTGCTTTGGGCAGCTATGAACTTTGTACACTAAGGGTGGCACTAGACAAAATGCCTAATTGTTATTTAAATAAAAAATAAAAAAATGAGTCTGTACAGTGGATATTTTAGGACATTTCAAACTCAGCTGGTCAAGCTAAACTCTATATTGTCAATCCTTTGCCTAGAACTTGAACTTTATACAGAGGAAATCTGGGAAATCTTTATTGGCACTTCTCATCATTTTCTCACATTTTATAGACTATATAAACCAACTATATAAACATTGGTTGCAGCCCAAATTTGTTCATTAGTCAGAGGTATGAAGAGTAATGTAATTAAAATTACAAATGTAATTTTTGACCTACTTGTGACTGGACAAAAAATCCATCCTATGCATCCAGTGTTTACTGAGATATTTCACTCTGGACCAAAGGTCTGACACACACTATCACACTGTAATGTCTTGAATATAACCGAACACTTATTAGTAACACTTCTGCTTTGTCATACTGTGACGAGTCAAGATGTCCGCTGGGGAAAAGGCCTGTTGCAGATATGTTTTACGCGTCGAGCTTCTTGTCCTTGTTTTTAAGATGCATTTATGCTTATATCTGTGTAGGTACATTGAGAGTGAAGTGAAACTGTTTGTGTACACACACCTGGCCAATAAAAGCCATTCTAAATCTGATTTACACACAATGTTCAATGTTGCCATTGAATGGCTTGTCCAATATCACAGATGAGGTTATTTGAGCTGGGAAATGTCTCACTTATATAAATCTTGTCTTGGTTATGGCTATGGGATCCCTAAAGTGTTTTTTTTTTGGTTTGTTGTTTTTAAAGATGTATCAATATAAAGATTGGACAGAGCTCAGCAGAGTTTCCACTGGGAACTCAAACATCTCTTAACTAAACTCTGATTGTGTATAAACACTGGTCTAATGTTGCTTTCTACATCAGATGCAATTACACTGAACAAATATACATCACTATGAAAGAGTGTGTAGTTTGATCAAGTATATATCTGTGAATAATTATGTAGAAACAGTAAGTGTAAGTATAAGCAGGCCTATTAAACCTGTAGTGACAGTACATGCGCCTTTATGCTCTCACTTCTCTGCTCATTAAAAAATATATACATTTAAACCCCCACAAAACTTTCTATTCACTTCTTTCTCTGTGTGTTTCCTGTTTTCTGGAGTTATTACATTGTGCTACACCGTACTCGTTTTCGGATTTTATTCCCATGCAGAGAGTCGCTCCATCTACATTATTAATTAGACTAAATCCTACCTTAGACTCCGCAAGCAGCGTTCACACGCTTTCACACCTGATTTTCTTTAAAACACGGTGTGTATC
The DNA here is from genome assembly GCA_033000465.1 of Sciaenops ocellatus. Taxonomy (NCBI): domain Eukaryota; kingdom Metazoa; phylum Chordata; class Actinopteri; family Sciaenidae; genus Sciaenops; species Sciaenops ocellatus. The sequence goes on along the minus strand of CP136880.1, from coordinate 16,900,496 downwards.
CGGTTTTTAGTGGAGTTAAACTTTAAGCACTATAAAAGTATTTTTGGCGACACACAAACCTAAAAAACTTTCTACTTCCTGATTCTCATATTTCCTGTAAATCTGAAGAGACCCGCCCACAAGGAGGCAGAGTCCTGAGCTGGCTCAGACCTCACCTCACTGTTTGAACCACCAGGCTGTTTCAAGGTGATCTTAGGTGAGCGGTTGTCTGGAAATCTTTTTGAATCTTTAAAAAAAAAACTTTTAAATTAAACTATTTAATTAAAATTCTCGCTTCTGATTGTCTGGGAGGTGTCCATTAATTTCAAAGTCACTAAGTATATTTACAATTACTGTAGTTGAGTACAAATTTGAGGTAATTGTAGCCCACTTTGCTTGAGTATTTCCATTTTATCCCACTTTATACTTCTACTCTGAGGGCAATATTGTACTTTTTACTACACTACATTTTGCTTTGATTAGTTTCTAGTAATATTGAAGATTCAGATTAATCATACAAAATATAATCAATTCAACTATGACGTATTAATATGGATAAAGATTTGAAGAAGACTTTATTGGTCCCTTGGCCAAATTCATGAGCTATTTGGTAGTATATATATATTTATTTATTTATTTACAATTACCTCCTGCTGTATTCTCTGTAATCTCTCAACCATCTTTTGCGATAACATTTCTTGTTTTATATACATGTGTATATCTTAGTATAATGCTACATTTGAAAGGTGTATATAGTGTATAGTGTAACTTTTATTTTTTAAACATTTTTTTCTATTTAATTTCTATTTATGTGTATTTTCTTATGAATTTGTATATTGTGAGCTGCTGTAACAACTGATTTTCAATAAGGGTATCAATAAAGTCTATCTTATCTTATCTTATCTTATCTTGTAAATATTAAGCCCAGACTTTAGCTGTAACACTGAAGTGATGTACATATTAATGCATCAATAATTATCATTCAACAATATAATGTACCATACTCTAGAGGGGCCATTCCGCTTAAGGAGGAGTACTTTTACTTCTTGTACTTTCAGTATATTTAGTTGTTAATTCTCCTACTTTACTGGAGTAAAATATCTGAGTACTTTTTGCATCACTGCTGCACAGTAACACCAACACTACGATGCAGGTTTTTTGAATGACTGTGCCAATAATAAACTCCAAGTAAGAAGAAAACAGCTGCTGTACAACATGTCAGTTACTCTGGCTTACAACATTGTTTATTAGCTACGTGACAAAAAATCTTAAATTATTTTCATTAAATCTATTAAATCATTAAATTTATTTATCGCTTCTAAGGTAGCAGGATTATTGTCAAGTTGTATCCAAGTGTTGCTATATTTGTGTGTTGTAGTGCAGAAGGGTCCTTCACTGTGCTTCAATGGGTTCGCTAGACAGTATAATAATGAGTTTAAATATTTTAGTTTACAAAAAGGAAAATGAGGTAATTATAATTGTCTCAGAAAATTAACACGAGGAGTAAGGGAACCTGAAGTATGACATTTAAAGTATAATTTCTGGGGAATGAAGTAGTGTAAAAGCTTACACAGCTTACACAATGAATATATTTACTTTTGTTATAATGGAGCCTATGGCTGACACTATTTTGGGAACGGACATAAGTTTTACAACTTCTCGCTTATGGTTGGTCAACTTCCCAAACCATTCAGACTCACCCACTGCTCTCCTGACCTGACAACTCATCTTAATCTCATCATGTAAGTGTTAGTCCACGTCTAGAATTACATCTCTGCTCTTTGGTTGTGTTTTTATAGCTGGATCTTGTCTTTGTAGATTTTAATCATAACCATATAAAAATGTATTACACACAGGGATGTTTTTGGATGTATTGTCCGGATATTGTGTATGAAATGGTTTACTAAACACTATTAATGTAAATTCCAATAAAGGTTGAGATTTTCAGATCATTATGGAGGTAGAAAATGAAACACATAGAGTCTTGAAACAGTTTAAAGACATCCTTATTTAGTGTTGATCCGCCAGATGTATTTGGAGAAGATGCACTTGAGAATTTCCAGAGAAGTATGGCAGTGATGTTTTTCAGTTTCACCACTCACTATTTTTGTCTTGAATATTGCAAGTGAAACGTGATAACTTACTCTGAGAGAAACAACAAGCTACATCATGTATTTGTGAACATCATATCTGACGTTTCTCTGACGTGATCTGTGGGTGGGCAAGACGCACTTTATCTGCTCTGAAAAAGAAAACTGTCTTTCCTGTTTATACTAACAGAATATGGTGCAGTTAGCACAGCACACAATGTAGAGAGCTGTGGAAGGCAAGAATAAATGGACCATATAATCCAAGAGCTTTGTTGTCTTATTTAGCTGTGTTTAGTCATGTAAACCTAGTCTGTGGAAAAGGCTTAGTTGTCCTCAGTAACATACTATTATATAAGTGTTTGTTTGATGAGAAGATCATCACAGCTGTCATATTTGTCTATTAAACATACAGCCTAGTTAACTAAACTTAGCATATAGACTAGACACTGGCTGGTCTAGTACTGTCTGCATGTTAGAAAACCTGCCCACCTCCAAACTCATTAACATGTTACATCTTCATAGATTAAACAAACAAGATATAGGTTAGTGCGTTAACTGTTGAGGTGAAGAGAATTTCATTAGAAGAGCCAAGCTATGCAGATGTACCTTTATATTAACAGGTAGTATACATTTAAAAAGTAAATAAGCATATTTCCTAAAATGTTGAACTGTTCTCTAAATTACTGTTGGGATAATCATGTGTTTACTCTTTTTACTCTTACTTCCCTGGATTTTTTGTACATGTTTACTCGATTAATTACTCTATTGTACTTTCCAAAGGAAACTAAACATTGATCTTTCACCTGTGATACTTGCTGCTATTAAAACACATTTGTCATTGTGAATCCAGTTTTCTTGTTGTTGAATTTGTCCACTACACTAGTTTCACTGATATTTCTGGTAAAAACTTTGATGGTCAACTGCCGTCTCTGACAGTTATTAAAAGTGCACCTACACGAATAGTGAGGGAAGATTTTTATAGAGAAAAATAATTTGTTTAGTCATCTTTTTCACACTGTGACATATTTTTAATAACTTCTTTACAGCCATCCATACAGCATATAGCATATCACTGGTAGTGTAGTGTACAATATATAGATACCACATGGCCTGTTTTTCAATGTAAGCGATGTTTTTTTTTTTTTTTTGTTTTTTGTCATATCAGGAAACTCTGAGTTGTGTCTTTGCTCAAACTTCAGCAGACTCTTGTACTCTCATTACACTTGGCACTTGACACTCTGTTTATGGATTTTGAGACTCTAAATCTGAAGGAATCCTGCAGTCACCCACACATTAAAACAAACAGGCAAACAAAAATGTTTAAAACAGTGGTTTATCTAGTTTCTGCAATCCTTCCACAGAATTTACAAATGCCTGGCATTGCCTTTCGTTGCGCAATGTGACTAATGGGCAGTCAAATTAACGATAAGAGAGATATTTTTTGAATTACTCAGCACAAGTAAGGAGGTGTGGAGTAAATAATTTATTGAATTTGAATTTGATATCTGTAGTAAAACAATTACAGCATCACTCAAAGACATACGGTGTGTTGGAGGAACCTGATAATACGTAATACTCAGCTTGAGCCATCTGTAATAGATTACATTCTGTGTGTGTGTGTGTGTTTATGTGTGATTTTCCTCATGAAGAAGTGGGAGTGCACCCTAATGTAACACAGATGGAACCAAAGAGGACAGACGCCAAACTAACTACCCCCGCCCATAACATCCTCGAGTACCATGTTCTCAGCTATTTAATGTGGCGTTAAAACACAGTAAAAACAATGAACATGAATTATCCAATGCTAATAAATTTATTTGTTGGTACTAAGAAAAGATGGAGCTATTCTTAAGGCTAAGTGGCTGATTTCCTGAGGAAGGGATGGGTTGAACAGAGAGGTTGGAACAAGCCCCTGGTGCCAGCTGGTTAACCGCACAGATAGTGTCACCCACAGCCCATTGGAGTTCAGCAGTATGCACTTCACACTCACCAGAGTCAGTTTAAATGCTCCAGTTATTTTAGAGTAATTTGAAACAGCATGACTGAAGTAAATCACTTCCAAATAACCCTTTTTTTTTTAATCTCACCTCATCTTACCTAGTCATAACAATAGGCAATGTGCCATGCAGAGACTTAACCGAGCTTGACTTTTTATAGGGAAGTGTGTGATTTGTTTTCCGTGAATCACAGCCATACATATTGGGTACTTTCCTGAAGGCCTGCACCATCATCTGGCCAGTCATTATAAAGTAGTTTGAAACAGCATGACTGAAGTAAATCACGTTTAAATTATCTTCTCTAAAATATCATTATCTTATTTACCTTGTCATAACAACAATAATAAAATCTCTCCCTCTCTCACTAAATATATTATATGTACACTGTTGCCCATAAAGTTGGAATAAAATATTTTTACCTCTTCTCATTAAATGATTGTGACAATGTGATTTATTCTTGATAGATGAAGTGTATCTCCTCAAAACGTTATTGATCAATCTCTTCCAAACGTATCACAGTGAAAATTAAACCACAATTAACCTGATGTGTATAAACAGGAATAAAAAGAGGAATATGTCTGAAAACAAAATATTCCAGTTTTCATCATAATATAATATGATAGAGTAGAATAGAATAGAATAAACTATAGTTGAAATAATTTCCTGAGCAGTGACCGCCCAATAACCCTTTTCTAGTAAAGTGTATGATTTATTTTCCCTGTTAACCTCCTGGATCACTCCGGGACAGTCCCATTTGTATCAGCACCGCCCTGCAGGCTGCATCATCATCATCCGGCCAGCCATAGCAGCCCTCCCCCTTCACGCACCGGCAGCGCTCGGATAAAAACTGTGAGAAGAGGTGCAATCAGCGCAGTCCGAGCGACAAATCCAAAGGACACCCACACTACGTCTGCAGAGACATTAAGAAGTTTGCGATCGAGAAGATTTTAAACTTGGTAAGACCTTCTTTTCTCGTCTTTTTTTTATGACGTGTGATCGTGCTACAGATGTTTCCATACTATATATCAAGTTGTTTACTGCTAATATAACAAATTCTGTGTTTCACCCTGAGAAATTATGATCACCTGAGGGTGTAGAGTCCTTAGGACAGGCTTAGATGATGATACTATTGCATGCATCTGTTGATTGATGAAAAGTAAAAAGTAAATATTTTAGCCAATGCTCCTTAAGTTGATCATTTAGTATGGCATGGGAATATTAAATATAGTTGTATAAAGTCTCACAATTGATCATTATATCATATATATAATAATATAGCGTTGTCCTTACACAGTTCTCCCATTTTATTTAGTGCAAATTAACAAAAAATAAGTGAAATCGCATGAGAAATTAATTCAGAAATACAGTATAAAATATACATTTAAACCTATGTGTTACCACCTACCTGCAACCACCTAATGAAACATGATTCAAGGTGACACACAGTTGAATGATGTCGTAATTATAGTGGTATAGTTTCACATTAACTGCGTGGGAAGGTGAAACTGTGATTTTGGATCACCTTGAGGTTGCTCATTCATTTGGCATCCCAACACTTTCTCACCCTGGCTTCAGCAGCTCTCTGTTCAATCCCACTCACTCTTCATCCTCAAATACTTCTCAGAAATCAGTCACTCGTGTCGTTGAGGTCACTTTAAATCTTTTTGATGTTGCGAATGTTAAAAGAACGTGGTGTATTGTGCTCTGCTGCTGGACCTGGTGTGTGTTTGTTATCCCTGCTATGATACTGTGTTTCCTGTCAGCATGCATGTATCTACAACCTGCACAGGATCACTGACATGTAGACTCTTATCAGGCTAATGAGCTGGAGCTTTGGGAGTTCTCCTCCCCGGCATCCATCAGTGCTGATACTCTTCATCACACTGATATTCTGTACTGTTGCGCGTTGAGAGAAAGTAGAGTTTGTATCCATTATCTGCATTCCTGGTACTAAGCTGGGTCAGCTATGTTTGTGTCTCGCACTGATGCTTGTGACTCACAGGATCAGCGGGTCTGGTCTTACAGCTGTAAGTTAACCGTAGGACAAAAACAGACGATAGTGTTGGATCGGCCTGTGGGAACAATGACCAGAGGATGACGCTGAGAGATTTAGTTGTGAGCTGTAGCTTTCATTTGAATCTGGACAAAACCTATCTTTTACATTTCCTCTCTGACAATTTCGAGCTGTATCTTCATCTAATGACAGTGATACTGGTTATAAATCATATCAATGCATCCATCTGTGTAACTTCCTCCATTTGTCTTTGTACAGTCCTGGAAGCTGGGATGACTCAGGACTACTCACTGTCTTTCTGCTGACCTCTGGGATCTGATTTCATCTCCTTCCTCTCCGTCTTTTTACCCATCTCCCCTTTCTCTCCATCATTTCATAGCCTTCCACATAGCCGTCCAATGCTCCATTATCTCGTCAGGTTTATACTAATTTCTCATGTCAACACCTGCTTTTTCTGCCTGCTTCTTTTGGCTTCATGAGCTTGTGTTTCTTTCTGATAAGGGGTTCAAAGCTCCCCCAGACAGAGGGAGGCTGTAAGATAACAATGCAGCCCTCTGTTCTGGGTGACTTACAGAGACAGATCACAGCTGGTTTATTGAAGCTTTACTGAAAACCCCCAAGTAAAGAATGCATAAAGCCTGCTAAGTAGTCTGCCTACAGACATGACATGCCATAACTTATTACCAGCAAACTTATTACACAGATGCAGACCTCTTAACTGAAGGAACAATGCCTCAATTGAAGCTACTGTCAAGGATGAATGCAGGTTTAGGGATCCCAGCAGGTCAAACCAGTTGCGGGGTTCAGATTTACTGCCAGCCTGCTGTGACAAGACAATTGTGTTTAAAATCCAACCCCACAAATGTTGAACTTTCTAAGAAATATTGTTTAGAAGCTTAAGTGCCAAAGAAAATACAAGTGCTACAATGCTCACTGTAAATGTGTCTCCGCTGCTAGTTCCTCCCCTGGGGGCCAGTTTAGGCAGTCCACCAACTTTAAGTACTTTATTAAGTATCATTTCTGACATTTGCATTGAAGAGTGACAGGAAAAGTAACCTCAGAGGTGCTTTAAAGTGCACAGTGAACCATAATTTGAACTTCACAGACAGGTGCAACTATGTTCCCTACACGCCGTCTAACCATTCTCACGGTTTTAGACTTGAAGTTTTGGCCACGTTACTGGGAGACAAGAATGTCTCACTTCTGATCTTCACAACCATAGCGCACCATCATCATTACACATCCCCTCTAATGGTCCGGTGAACTTGCCGCAAAGATGTCAAAGACTGTGGTCAGCACTTAAGACCAGTTCCTATAAATATTCCTCAACTCCACACTAATAGGAAATGAATAACTGCAGAAAACATGTACTTTCAGCTCGGGACATAAACTCTGTGTGTCTTTCTTATCGTCTGTTGCACGTTTGCTCGACTAAAGTGGTGGATTTTAAAACTGCCATTATAAAGCTGCTGCTGACTCACAGTCTGGCTGCTGCTGCAGCAAAGATGTTTTCATTTCTTCCATTCATATTTGACCTACTAGGGGAACCACACTCTCCTCAGGCTGCATACTTGGTTGTACATGTTTAAACTATTAACTGATTGGGTGTAACAGACAACTGTCTTAACCCTATGAGTGCCATCAATAGCTCTGGATCGTATAAGAAAAATAAGTTATCATTATTAGTTCTAACCCCTCTTGACGTGTTATTATGGTGATTCATGCACTTCATTGGTGTGTTGTTCCCCATTCTCTTGCAAGCTATTTATATTCAAGGTTAGACCCTTGACCCCTATGTAATTAGAAAGATTAGTGATGTATCATTTTTTGGTTAGGGGTTGTTGTATGCCCATAGTTGCTGCCAGTTACACCAGAAACCTCACAGACATCCTGATTCTCCAGGTGATTCTAAATTCATATAAAATATTTCTTCATTTTCAAATAGCCCTTCTTACCCTGACAAGGACAAATTGCACTTCATCTGTTTTCTAATCTAATAAGACATTTTGAGAGTTATATAAATAACTCAAACCCAGGTTTTTTTAAAGAGTTTAGCACCTTCAGAATTGTATACAAAAAACTAAAAGAGCAGCCATAGTCAGACTATGACTTTATCATATACATGTTTATTTCATGTGTTCATGTCTGTTCATATGCATTAAATGTTGTCAGACTGACCACAAAAACAGCTAAAGCTAAACGCCCAAACAGGGCCTCTGCATGTACAACACTGCAGGCTTTAAAAAAGGGTGGGATACACATATGTTCATATCTTATGTGTACATGTTGGTGTGTGCGCATGTGTTGATATGTACGCATGTTTCCGAGATGCGTGGGGCCCGCATTGGTAGTATTATAGCAGGAAACACATGTTTTCAGCTGACAGGGCTGTGGCGAGTGAACAGAGCTGAACAGCTGCACAAAAGACTCATAAAGGAAACTAGTGTGTTATTGTCGCCCTGCCAGTGGGGCTCAGTTTGGGGGCAAAAGTAGAGGTCAGCAGGGTTTTTATTTGTTTGAGGCAAGGAGAGCTTTCAAGGGACCTGTCCTCTTAATGGTGAGTGTGTGAATGCATGTGTGTGTTTGTCTTTTAAAAGTCGAATCCTGGTGAGAGAGTCTTTGTTCCAATGAACAATGAGCCGAATGATCCATCAAACCTTGTGCGGAGGGGTGTTATTAGCTCCACGTTCCTGAGCACTTTGTGCGTGGGAGAGAACATTTATGTATGTGTGTGTGTGTTGTGTGTGTGTGTGTGTGTGTGTGTGTGTGTGTTTGGTGTCCAGCGTAGCTGTTTTACCTCACTGATATATCAAAACACATTGCTGTTTTCTATTAGCTCAGTCAACCACAGAAAGTGAGTCAGTGGAGAACCAGCTGACGGAGAGGAGACGATTAAAAACTTGCAGGCATGTATGCACATGAATGTATGTCTGTGTCTTTGCATGCATGTGTCTATAGAAGAAGTCTCACAGTTATTTTTAAAGTTGCTTTTTAATCTTTTCAGTCCTTGTTGTGTGTAACTTTCTTTTTTCTTCTCTGTCCCATTTACCTCTCTACTCTGTTTTCCACTCACCCCCTCCTTTCATTTTGTGTGACTCATGTTTACTCACACTTGATTGAGGAGAAACAGCCGCTCTTTTCTGTATTGCTGCTTTAAACAGAGAAGAGGAACATGTTTGATATCAAACATCCTTTTCTAGAAGTATAAAAGGGAAATATAAGTTTACTTTTTCTTGCTCTGGGCTTTCCCTTCTGTTTCCTCCTCTGTCCTTTTTATGTCCTGAGTCACTTCATCCTCCTACAGCTGCTGCTTTGCTCTGTTAGAGAAGGAACACTGACAGTATGGTGCAGAACCTCCTGCCTTTCATTGCTCCAGGGATGTCTAGATGGTGTTGTTTGATGTGGACTGTGGTCAGCATCTATTTTTTGCATATTGTGAAGAGGCTCTGCTTCCTGTTTATTCCTAGTCGGGAAGTTAGTTATAGATGAATTATGATAAAAGGGAAATGAGTTTAAGCAGGACAACAAAAACATATACAGCACGAGTTTGTTGAACTCATTCCCCTATCAGACTGTCCTGCACAGACTGTTTAAACTTCCTGTCTGACACAACTTCAAGAAACTAGAAATTACCTGCTTTCCCACAAGCACCCCACCTTTCCCACCCTTTCCTCTCCAGTGGGCTCTCCCAGTAGCAGGCGAAGGGATAGAGGAGGAAGGAAGCTGAACAGTGAAACAGTGCAGTCGGGAGAACGTGACCAATGTTGATAGTTTTCCTGCAATTGTTGGCTCAATATAAATGACAGATTCATGACAAAAGATTTACACGGATAGGCACTCACAGGCACATGCTTTGTTTTCTTTGTTACCAGTGTTTTCATTTTGTTATGTGTGTTTCCTGTAAATTTTGATTTCTATTTATATTAGTGTGTTTGAGGACGTACAAAGAACACAAATTTTTGGTAAAGTGCAGGAAATAAGTGCTCAATGTTTTGATTACTGACAACTTACCATTCTTACACATCCATCTAAACTATATTAGCTTGTAAAATCTTGTTGTGTAAATTGTTTCTAATACGTATTTATATTCTTCTTCCAGACCACTTGGGTTGAAGACCACTTGACTAACCATGACCAGAACACTTGTACTACTAATGCTCCTGTCTGCTGTCTGCTGCTGCCTAGCGGACAATGTAAGTACTGCATCATTTTAATGTGAGGACCAACAAAGTGGTTTTGTATGTTTCAGCACATTAACTACAAATCCTGCATCCTTAACAAGCACTTATCTTAATCCATGTCAATTCTTGTGGTTTATAATCCATCTGGGCAAACACTTAGTCAGTTTAATATGTTTGCATTTGTGTTTTTGTGACGTGGTGATGTAGTTTTGAGCACTGACTGGTTTGAAAACGCCTCTGTGGTGGTGCTCTCAAGCGCTTCAACATTCAAGAGTCAGCTGCTGAACAGCAACATTTTAAATGCAATAAAGCTACTTTGTTAATCTTTTAACATAATAAACAGTCATTCGTTTTTTACTTTAACTGTTTGACTGTGAAATAATATAGTTCATAAACTCACTGTTGTCCTGCAGCCAACTCTCAACTCTCACTGCTATGTATGTACCAAGAAGTGATGTTTGAGTAAAACTTTCAGGCAGCTAAAAGTTGACTGTATGTGAAGCAAGTTTATTTTCCCAGTGTGCTGATGATATGAAATAAAAGCACTGGCTGCCAGTGCCATGCAACCAATGCTCTGCTCTATATTTAACGTATATTTTTCCTCTTGCAGGTGGAGCTGGTCCGCACTAAGAGAGGGACTCGTTTTTACAGAGGTGAGCCTGACAGGCAGCCAGCTAGACGGACGCTTTTGATTATTCATGTCGAGAAGTCTTCACCTTCCTTTGACACCTCCCGTGAGCTTCATCACACTTCTGTTTGTCTTTTTCTAATAACACCACCATCACCACTACAATCATCATCATCATCACCACCTTTTTAATTCAATTTTATCATTCACGTGTTTGTGTCTTTTTGCACTTTTATGTTTGTGACCACTTTTCCATGTGACATTGATTACATTTTCTGTGTGTCTTGGCTGTATACTTATTGTTTGTGTGTGTTTGTGTGTGTGTTTTCTCAGTACGTTGTGTGGATAGTGAGACGTCAGCAGTGCGTAGTTATGGCGACACTTGGCTGCGATGGAGGGGACAGCGTGTGGAGTATTGCCGTTGTGCTATGAGAGGACGAGAGCGTTGTCATATTGTGCCCGTCATCAGTGAGTGTGACATGGATGCATACACACACAAACACGTGGATTGGCTTACTTGTCTTTTTTGTCTCTTTCTAATCAGACTTTATTTTTTTGTAGTGAGCAGGATATCATCTTCTGATTGTCAATCTGTTCGCCTGCCCTTACTGTCCTCCCTGTCCTTCTCTATAACTTCACTTCACCTCTAACTTGCCGTTGCAACCTCAGATGATTATTTTTTGTTGGCTTGCCTCGCTCATGTGTCCAAATTCCCTGTTATTTCAGCGCATCCAAAGGAAGAGCTGTTGGCTTTCTGTGTTTTTGAGTGGGCGTAGTTTAGTCTGAGATTGTTTGAAATACTTCTGCCAGATGAGCCCTCGTGCGCACTTTCACCCCCATTGATGAACTGGGTGAAGCATGACTGCCCCTCCCTCAGACAGAAATTGAAACCACATTTTCAGTCTGCCAAACATCACCGTCTGTGAGCTCATACCGCTGGGCACAAGTTGGGGTGCTGTTATTCTTAATGCTAGCCTTTAAGAAATCTTGAAATAACAAATGAAAAACTGGATTGGCCCGGGGATGGCATGGCAAAGCAGTTCTGCTCTAGAAAGAAACCCTTGGCCTGACATGATATTTTAAAAGTGAAGCTATGGAGATGTCTGCTGGTAAGAAGAGAGTCAGGATGAATCAGGCTCACAGACCTTTGCCTACTACTCAGTGTTTCTACGTCAAACGTAACACACAAGGCCAAACCCACAAACTGATTCTCTGTATACGCAAGTGGCTGTGACCAATCAATCATATTCCGATTGTCTGTGTTTAAAGAACTGGATGATGAATGACTGACTAACAGGCTTTCTGTCTGCCCCTTCTAGACTGCTACGTGTCTCAGTGCTATAATGGAGGAACCTGTAAGGAGGCTGTGTACACTTCAGACTACATCTGTCAGTGTCCTCCAGGCTTCAGTGGGACTCAGTGTGAGATCAGTAAGTGCTCAACAAACCGGCAAGTTTTAACCTGACAGCTTTTTTCTTGATTAATTGACGTTTTATTTGGTCTGACCAACAGTCGAAAACCCCAAATATTAAGTTTATAATTATATCAAACAGAGAATAGCAGCAAATCTTCACAATGAGGAAACTACAACCATTTTTTTCATTTTTTTATAATTGACTTACACACTGGCTATTCCACTGTGTCTAGTATTTGTAAGTTTACTTTAAAGCTCCTGTGTGTAGGATTTAGTGGCTTCTCTCGGTGAGGCTGCAGATTGCAACTGAATACCCCCCCGCCTCACCTCCCTTTCCAAGCGTTTAGCGGAACCAACAGTGGCCAAAGCCCCTTTTTAGAGCAGATGTTTACTATGTCTGTTCACTACGGACAACTGTAGAAACATGGTGGTGCAACATGGTGGGCCTGCTCTCTCTGTTGATATAAAAGACCCTAATAAAAACATAGCTATGAGTAATATATTTCATTTCTGCCAATAGATCCTCCTAAATGTTACACTTTGGACCTTTAAAGCAACTGTAAACCCAGTTGTGTCCATGACAGGGTGCCCGGTGACGCAACACTGATTAAAATGTTCTACAAACTTGTTAATGACTCTAGATAAAGTCACAGTCTGACCATGTGAGTCAAATAGTAGGTGTCATGGGCCTGCGGTTTGGACAGAAGAAGAAAGGATTATAAACCATGGAAAGACATTCTGGGATATGAATGTTTTTGTTTCTGTGGGCGGCTTTTTGAGGCTTAAGGGACACCCCACCCTCTCAGTGGGATAATTATGCAAACTCCAGTGGTCACAGCCAAGTGATTTCAGCGAAAGAATAACGACTTACGATGGCCAGACTCAATAAATCTGATTGCATTTACGATCATCATAGTTTGTGTTTGGTCATTCTTTTAAACCACTAATTGGAAAAATACAATATAAATGCCATTAGGACACCAGTTGTGAGTTTAATGCCTTATATAAGAAATAACAATGTTTTCATAATTTGTCCAAAAATTTCGGGATAGCCTAAGTTTTTCCATATCCAATAAACATGCTTTATTGTGTCAGAGTAAATGAATTAGGCCAGTTATTAGAGTGATATCAGTCTCATATATAAATGAATGACACTGTATCCCGTTTAACTTGGCCGTTTTTCTCCAACAGACACCAAAGAGAACTGTGCAGTGGGGCAGGGCGAAGGATACCGCGGCACATGGAGTATCAGCCGTTCAGGAGCAGAGTGCATCAACTGGAACGCTACGTCTCTGAGAGGAAGAAGGTTCACAGCCAGAAAAGTGGATGCTAGCAGTCTAGGACTAGGCAATCACAATTTCTGCAGGTATGTGACCAGTGTAATCTGTTTAGCGCCAAAGCATCTGTAGGAATAAACTGCAAACGTTCAGGAGGGTATTTAAACATCCAAAACATACTGGTCAAATGGATAAAAGAGGGAGACAGGGCAGTAACAGGTAGGAAAATGAAACAGGCAACTAAGTTTAAGTGTAAACAAACAGGCAAATGTCGAGAGAACAGGCAAAAACACAATGAGGAAATATTTTGAGGAATCTTGACAGGTGAATGAGTGTCAGGAAAAAAGATGCAAAAATTAATAAGAATTGGGTGACTTGGATTGCAAAATCTTGTTGAGATGATGCATTTAAATCAGTCGTGAACGTATTTACGGATTGTCTTTGCCTTCCTTTTCCCCCTCAGGAACCCTGATGGGGACAGCACTCCTTGGTGTTACGTCTACAGAGGAACTCAGATTGAATGGGAGTTCTGTTCCTTGCCCAAATGTCCTGATGGTACACATTTACAAAAACCTCATATATAATAAGCAGAAAAATACTAATAATTCAACAATTAACTGACTTTAACATGTTGTTTCTTTGTGTATTTTTAAGCAGATAAGAACCAAGAATGTGTCGTGGCTTCTGGTCAGTCATACAGTGGCACAACATCTGTTACTAAGAGCGGCTCTCGCTGTATCCCATGGGACAACCCTGTTCTCAAGCGCAAGCTCAACAATGCTTGGAGATCTGATGCACTGGAGCTGGGACTGGGCAGCCACAGCTTCTGCAGGTAGAGATACAAACACACACGTTATGATAAAACTAACACACATTAGAGGTTCCCCATGCATGCAGAAAGATCAGGATAATTCAGGTTTTCTTTGCATTTCTTCTTCTTTTATCAAATAGGAATCCAGACGGTGATGAAGGCCCATGGTGTCACACCTACAAGAACATGCAGCTGACCTGGGAGCTGTGTGACATACCTAAATGCAGTGAGTTTTGTTATTTTGATAGTTTAATTTTGTATCAATGTTGAACCATAGAAGTAAAATATGAGGTATCAGACTGCCCATACCTGTCATCTCTTTTTTTAGCGAGACGTCCATCTATCATCACCACTCTAGGCCCACGTGCCCCGACCACTAACAACAATAACAGAGGTAGGACATGTTTGCATCCAATGAAAATCACCATTTCTATTTCCACTGATGTGTCTGCTGTGCAGTAACCACTACCAACCATGTAACCATCATCCTGTCACCTGTTCTCTCTGTAGGAACATGTGGCCAGCGGTTAGACAACACCCTGAATCGCCCGGCGTTCCGCATGTTCGGAGGCAGAGAGAGTGACATCACGGAGCAGCCATGGCAGGCTGTCATTAATGTTTACCAGGCCCGTCACAAGAAGCACTTTCACCGATGTGGAGGAATCCTCATCGACTCCTGTTGGGTCCTGTCTGCTGCACACTGCTTCGAGGACAGGTAAGAATGACTCACATCCATCACACATGCACACAAACATAATTGAACATGTTTGGCATGCAGTATACAAACATATTGCCTATCTTTTTTTTTAGGGATAAAGTAGAGAAATTGGAAGTAATTTTGGGAAGAACGTTCCGGAAACAGAATTCGAGCAGTGAGCAGATTTTCAAGGTTGAGAAGTACTGGATCCATGAGAAATTTGACAACGAAACATTCGACAATGACATTGGTGAGTGAGCACTATGATGTTTTATTTATTTATTTTTTTTAAAGATAATTTTTGTTGGCCTTTTTCAAGCTTTATTCTGATAGAGACAGCTGAAGAGTGACAGGAAATGTGGGGAGAGAGAGATGGGGAATGACATGCGGGAAAGAGCCACAGGCCAGACTCAAACCCTGGGCTCCCACAGCAAGGACTGAACCTTTGTGCATGGGGCGGCTGCTCTACCAACTGAGCTAAACACTGCCCCAATGATGTTTTATTTCATATATAAAATATATATTTTTTTATAAACTAAAGAAAAACTGATTTTTTTCAGTTTTCAAAATGCTGGAGCCAGGTAAAACTCTGTTATAAAGTGAATAATGAAATTAAGAGGACACATTAGCAGCCATGTTTAACCCCCGCAGTGATGATATGGAACCTTAAGTGGGCAGCAAAGACTTGTTAAAACTTGAAATCATGCCTCAGTCTCCATCCCACATTTTCCCCAGTGCATTACCCTGACTTTCCTCTGGTCACTTTCCACTTGCAGCTCTCTTGAAGCTGAAGACGGACATTGGCATCTGTGCTATAAACTCTCCGGAGGTCTTTCCTGCGTGTCTGCCTGAACGTGGGCTGGTGCTGCCTGACTGGACTGAGTGTGAGATCTCTGGATATGGAAAGGACGCTGAATGTAAGCAAACATTTTGACTGACCAGCAGAGGGTAATGTAAACTTTTCAACAATTGGACAGGAGATGAAGTACTAATTGAAACACTTCATCCACAGTTGCTGCAGAGTACTCTGAGCGTGTTAAGAGAGGTTACGTTCGCCTGTGGCCTAAAGAGCGCTGCATCCCTGATGTGCTGTCTGGACGCACAGTTACCGACAACATGCTGTGTGCAGGTGACACCCGAGGCCTGGACGACGCCTGCAAGGTGAGAACGCCTGATTTTAACATTTAACCTCTTCCTTAAATCGAAGCTGACATTGCTCAGTCTAATTTTTCCTTTCTCTTTCTCTATTTTGCTTCTTGATCTTCACTCACAGGGAGACTCTGGTGGCCCTCTCGTCTGTCGAAACAATGACAAGATGACTCTGATGGGTGTGATCAGCTGGGGCGATGGGTGTGGGCAGAAGGATAAGCCTGGGGTCTACACCCGTGTCACACGTTACATCGATTGGATCAGCGGCAAAATTAAGGCAAACCCGGTCTAAAGTAGAGACTGTTGTATGTTGTATGTTGAATGACCCATAAACAATGGGTAAAACTGCGAAGGCAGACATGTTCATCCTTGAGACGACAGACAAAGAGCTCCACAGGACTCCGTTCATCTGTTGATCCACTCTGACGGAGGTTTTCAACCAGCAGGGAGGACCTCAATCATGGGTTTTTAAGCTCAATGCACCGTGGTCTCAATTTTTCTCTTCCTTACTGTGTTAAACAGGACAGTATCTGGACAGAAACACAGGACGAACTCTCTCTTCTCCCCCTGGGCAATCTTGATCTTAATAATATTTTTTGTCTTTTCATGCATACAAAGTTTTCATGTGATTTCACAGTGTTGCGTCCACCAAACTTGAGGTTCAGGCAGGAAAAATGGAAAATATCAGTATGTACTGGTTTACAGAGGGAGTCAAAGTGGTAGACTTCAGGTCAGTAGCACTTTTAATCCAACACTCCACTCAACATAAGCATTTACTTTGCACAGTGCAGTAAGTCACATAGGAATGTAGGCGTTTTATAAAGTTTTCTGCAAAGATTGTGTTCCAGACTTTTAGACGTGAGGTTGTGTTGGATTAGTCTTCATGCAAAATGTTCTGCATTTGCTTACTTTGAGGCTTGAGGGGTCCCAGACCTTCATCCCAAACACAATCTGCTGGTTCAGATTCTCTCTTTTTTTTTTTTTTTTTGCAGTTTTAGCTCACAGCTGCATTGTAGATGGGAATAGATTTGGACAGGTGGGAGCAGGAAACTCTGAGATACTCACATCAGCAAACCTGTGTCATTTTCCTTCAGCTTCACGATAGAGGAAGTGCAAAATCCCACTATTGTTTTTTTTAAAATCAGATTTCTTGAGCACTTCTCCATCAGACACCTGGGTTGAGCCCAGCATGTATATTGTCTAAATATTGATTTTATATTGAAAATGACTGTTCTACATTAAACTGCTTATTGACTGCAAAGCGTATCTCCTTAATGAACTCACTTTGTTTTGTGACTGAGTTTTAGATGTTTTGTACTAAGTTAATATTTATGTGTATTTTATATTGTTGTGGAGAAACTACTTTTGTACTGGGTGTACTGTAGTTTAATAATTTATTGTCACTGTTATTATAACCACATCTAGCAACATACTCTGTCAACTTTGTCAATAAATAATATTTGTAATAAATCTTTTTATGCTTCATGCTTTTTGACCTTATTGTGACAATTTTTCGTCTTCAATAAATCACTGATAAATTCATTACCCCATTGCAGCATGTTAGAAATCAAGAGACAAAATTCCTTGGTATCAGTTCACCCATCTCACATACTGAAACATTATTAGAACATATTTGTGAACCAGGGCGGCACAGTGATGCAGTGGTCAGCATTGTCGCCACACAGCAAGTAGGTTCCTGGTTTGAACTCTGTGTGGAGTTTGCATGTTTTACCCATGTCTGCGTGGGTCCTCCCACAGTGCAGATGCAGGTTTATAGGTAAATTGCCCATAGGTGTCAATGTGAGTGTGAATGGTTGTTTGTCTCTACAGTATGTGCCCTGTGATGAACTGCTGACTTGTCCATGGTGTATCCCGCCTCTCGCCCAGTGTCAGCTGGGACAGCTTCCAGCCCCACGCAACCCTGATAAGGATAAGCGGTTACAGAAATGGATGGATTTGTGAACCATTACTGCAACATCCTCGAGTCAGAGAAAATAATTTCTTAGTCTACACGGTTTTTAGAGAGCAATATTTATATTTAATGTTTCAGATGAACTTACAGTTTAATTCTTACACTGAAACAAAATTGGAGTGTTATTTACTTGCGAAAACCTAGGAAAGTGTTTGCACTTAGAAATTGTAAGTAAATTCTACAAGGGCGATCATCAAGTAAACTTTACTTGATGATATAAGTTATAAGTTAATAACACTCAAGTAACACGGGACTCCCCAGATTTCAACTTCCTCACAGTCAAATGATCTGGATCAATCACAATTACAGAGAAGTCCTTCTCTGTAAGTGTGTCATTATTATTTAGATCACAGCCTTTACTTTCACATGTTCTGATCTCTTGGATTAAAATTACAATTGAACTGTATGCTTTTTGCAGGGTGTAATTTGTGGTGCTGTTGAAGTGTGACTATATGTCCCTAATAAACTGACAACTGAGTGTATGTAGCAGACAGTCTGTTTCATTTTGAGTGGACTCTGATCACTTCTTGTAATTTTAAAGGTTTTTAAATACAGTACGCTCTTAATACAACTGAGCTTACTTGTTTAGCTCCATTGATGGCGTGTGTGTGTGTGTGTATCAAAGTTAATAATTAATTAATTCCTCCTTTTGACGGCAGGTGGAAAACAAAGGAGATGTCATTTACCATTAGCAGCAAATTATATCAAATTCAGTTGGTTATATGGCCATTAGCACGTTGCAGTAGGGAAATTTGGAGCCACGTCTGAGCTGTGGTGTGGCTGCAGCTCATTTAAAGGCAGCAAGGCCAGTAACAGGTGAGTCAGTCTGTCTGACACAAGTAGGAAATGCAAATGAGATCAGTTAGAACTGCTCTCCACATTCTCTTTGTATCACTCACTTGCAATCTTTGAAACCATTTGCATCCAAGAACTGAAACAAAGACATTTCCTCATGACTTGAGCTGTGAGACTCGACCCCAAATCATGACAATGGTAAAGTACTTTTTCATTTTGTTCATGTTTTGGTTTACATTCTGATAACTTTGGGTGGAGTGAGAAGGAAGTGAGCAGGTGTCGTCGATGGCAGTTTTAGTGCTGCAGAAACTGCGTCCTCTGTAAACTTTCAATGTTGTTACATTTATTTCAGCACTTTTTCTTTTTGACTTCTGAATGGGGCAAACACATGATGGCAGCTACACTGTTAAAGTTGTGATTGTGTGGGAGTGTGAAAGCAAACAGTAAAAAGAAACCAGACATCTAATGTTTGCTGATAACATGAAAGTGAATACTGCAGACCAGGTGTCAGTATCAGTAATATGCTTTACTATAGAATAAAGTTCTCTGAAAGGTAGATGAGTTGGTCAAACTTTCATTCATATTTGTCCTCCAGTAAATCAGTTTCTTAGCTGACCAAGTTGAATTTATTAGATTTTAATTAAACTTAAGGAGGCTTTGTCCTAGGATATATCATATGCTTTTATCAAAACATAAGGTTGTATATCTGAAATATTAATGTAAGTTGGGAATCTAGCAAGTAAAAATCTACGAATATCTGTTTTGTTTTATGTAGATAAAGTTGTGTCACTACGTGGATTTAGCATGTCTTGTAGTTCTCGGATTTAAACTATACTATTATTTAGTTACTTTTTTGAACAATTGCTATCTTGCTATTTCAAACTCTTTTTCAGTAAACATGACATAAATACTTACTTAGGCCTACTAAGTTTCTAAGATCTGCAATGTTTAATTTTGGGAAAAATTAACTAAACTGATAACAAAAAAGACTTTTGTGTCTGATAAGTAAGCTCAGTAAGTTTTGTCCTTGTTTGCATGCATCAGATTTCACTTCATGGTCATGACTTCCTTTTTCCGCCTGTCAAACTCCGGGGCCACCTAGAGACTTTACAGGTGGTTTTAAAACTTTCCTATCAGAGAGAAGTTACAACAGGTAGCAACTCAGCTCTGTTCTCAACACAAAACAGAAAATTGTCATGGTAACTTAACATGACCTTACAATGCAGATAGTTTTAGAATAACTGTGAGGAAAAAGTCATAAACAATGGAACAGTAATGTTATTCTCTTTTGATCAGCTCCCACCTGCTCCTCATTTATCAAGCTGATGAAAGAACCCGTTTTCTGGGATTTTGTTTGCGTGAGAGAAACTCTGCAATCCCTCCCACTGTCTATAATAATTGACTTTACATCAGCACTTCCTCTATGGCTGCCCGGCACTGTGGGAAGATACAGATACACAGATACTGCTGCTCCACTTCCTGATTTTGCTTGACCTGATCTCCACCTCCTCCTGCTAACCTCAGCTACATCCCTGCAGATGAACTTTTCTGTGTTTTAACTGATCATCTTAATGAATTTCCGCTACCCTCCAATTGAATATTTATTAACAGTATATTAAGAAATATTCAGCTGTGAAACTCAGTAGTTTAATGTAGTAAAAGTAGTAATACCATCAGTTTCAATTACCTAATGCACTGCTGGGTATTTTGTGAATTTTCAGATGAATATATGTCTTATATTAATCATTAATAATACATAAAAATGTATGTGTTTGTTGATTATTTGAATTATAGTGCAGTAGAAGTATACAGTAACAGAAAATGAGAAAGGTACATGCACCTCAAAACTGAACGTAAGTACAGTATTTGAGTAAATGTACTCGTATACTAAATAAAGCTCAATGATCCATCATGGTGACCTTCTGCAGAAAGCAGCCACTGACTCAGGAGTCATGATGAAGCTGATAAGACAACTAAAAGTCAATGATTATCAGCCAGGAATGCAGTTAAGTTTATTTTGCCAATGTTAAATCTCATCTGAGGTTTCTGTGTTTTTTAGAGCTTCTTTGAAAAACTGAAGAACCTGTGAGTATTGTGAGCATGATCTTTAGTTTTTCTGTTTGTACTTATGCATGATACAAAACGATGCCTCTCCTCTCTCTGTCAGACATGGCGCACCTCCAGCTCCACCCAGAAGAACAGGTGAGATTTAACCTCACCTTGAAGGGAGTGAAGGGGAACTGTCTTTGCTCCTCCACTGAATTATAAACTTTATTATCTATCAATGCTGTTTTTTTTTCAATCTGTCTGTTTCAGATAACAATGCAGGGTGGCCACGGGATGAGTTTGTAAGTAGAAAGACAAAAGTCCCTGAATTTGTGCTTTGTTACTGCATTTCTCATGTAGCCTCTTTTTGATGCTGCTGTCTCTATAATATGTGTTTCACTTTTTATTTTGCTTTTCAGAGAAGGATTACTTTTTTTTATCTAAATGAATCATAATATAATCTTTCTGTTGGCTAGTGTTGCACATAATGTGTTGTAAAATGCAGACATAAGGCTCCCAGTCTCGTTAGTTATGGTTTCATTTAACTGAAACTCTTTAACTGAAAATGGCAGGATGACGATGAAGGTGACATGTATGAAGCACCTCCCTGTGAGCGTCCAGCTGTGAAAGTCCCACCGAGACAAGTGGAGGAGAACGTTTATCTGGGTAACAACACTTCACTGAGTCATTATTGCAAATTGGGTTAGGGTATAAACAGTTTAAAGCCCTGTTTGGCATAGATACCCCTGACAATATAAAACTAACCCTTCCTGCAGAGAGGACGTCCAATCCTGCTGTTCCACAGAGGCAGGCTGCTCCTCCACCCAGGCCAGGAAAACCCTTGGTAAAAAGGCTCAGTGTCCTTGAAGTCTGTTTCTGTGTGTCTGCATCTGTCAAGACATTTAACACGTTTTAAATGTGTTTTAACAAAATTATCTCACTTCTATCATCCAGAAATCCCAACAACGTGCTGACGATTACTTCTACAGTCCCAATGGCAAGAAACGTGAGTCATTTATTTGTATTCATTCATCATTGTTCAACCCACCTCTCTTCATCTCTTTAACTATTTTCGTCAATGTGATCCAACTCCCAGCACCTGAGATAGACAGAAATGAAAAGCCTGGGAGAAAGCCTCCTCCACCAGTCCGCCCTGCGCCTGCTCCAGTCCCTGAGTCCAACACTGAGGAAGGTGCAGTAATCACTTCTACCAACACAAATACCTCTTTCATAGAAGTAACTGTTGACTAAGGGCAAGGTAAATACCTTAATGAGGTGATATGTTGCTGCACACCTGTCGTCTTCACAGGATAAACTCCCAATGGCACACAGACATATTGTATTTAATGTTTACAGCAGCAGTTTGGAATAAAGAAATACAAGCAGAACTGTGTGGTGTGAGTTGAGCAGAGATTGTAGCTGTGCCTGAAACAAAGAAGGGACTGCCACCTGGTGTAGCACCAGTGCACTGCACCTTTGATGCATCATTAGCAAACTGCAAAGTGATCTGCAAGAACACCAATACAATCATCACTTTGCACCAAAAGGAATACATTTAAAAGACAGAGAACTTATCGCCTCAATAAAATATTATTTTCAAATTGTCTGTACAGTTTACCCAGTTGTCAAAAACTAGGTCAAAGCTCCTGCTACTGCACTTCTTGGAGAAATCTCTCACATTACACATTTCTAAATACCTCAAACCTTTCCTGTTAATGTCATATCACAAAACAATATCACAAAACAGGAAAGAAGACAATATCACAAAACAGGAAAGACAAAAAAGAATTATGGATTATGTAATGAAAATAACATTATTAAAAGACAATGTGCAATCCTACCACCAACCACCACACATCACAAATCATTGCTAGTATTTTCTTTCTTCATTTCAGATGTTTATCTGGATCCAAATGAAGAAAAGGTAAGATTAACTTGGATGAAAATGGATAAAATGTGGAAATATTTGATGGGTTGATTTTAATTAACTTTTAATTAATCAGCATCCTGCCCTCTTAACTGACACGTACCTGAACATTACATCTTACAAAAAAACAAAACACCAAAAACTGCTGTACATGTGCAATGAATTTTAATGCATATTTCACTGTATGTATTAATAAATGTGCTGTATTGTCAATATATAACAATAATTGTCTTTTTTACCTTTCAGGAGGATAATGATGACTTGTATTTAGAACCTACAACCGGTAGGTTGCATCACACTTCACAAGAACTACCTCTGAGATGTTAATTGTCATGATCAGACTTGATGAGCGGTTATTTAAACTGCAATTTTCACAACTGCAATATGTGCTGTGAAAGACAATTTCCTTTCTTCTTGCTCCTCAGCCTGCCCTCCGCCCCCTCGTGCACCAATGAGGATGCCTCCATCTCCCATGACAGTACCCTCTCCGATGTAAGTGCACTTCAGCCTGGTTCAAAAACGCTTTCAACATGCTACGTGACCAGAGCATGCATGATAGGCATGAACGTGAAGGAAACTGTACCACATCCAACAATGATGCTGTTGTGCTTTGCATCTACTGTAAATGCAAATGTGCCAAATTTAGTATAGCTGCATTATACAGTATTGAAAATGAACTTTCTCTCGGTCTGCAGGGTGAAGCCTCCAGTTCCCAGAGCTAAGTCTGTGAGTGTGTCTATTCATCTCAGTGTTTAGTCTTATCATTTCCTTAAGCTAAGCTCTGATCTCATTTAAAGTAAGACAGTAGACATAAAGGTTGAATTAGAAATGGAAGTTTTCACTCTTACTCAGTATTTCCATTTCCTACGTAAGAAATCAAGCTCAGTAACTTTTATTTCCTGCCTTTCAGAATTCACTCTTGCCTTCCTTGAATGAGGTCAAAACAGGTAAACACACATCTGCTTTATTCATTAAAACTGATCAAACACAAACCACTATTTTGATCGTGATGAAGAGTACATAACTTTATAACTCTATAGTTCCTTCGGTTGAAGCAAGACGTTCCACATTTCCAAACAAACTCCCTCCACCAACTCCCAAGCCCCCTCTGCCTGCCAGCCTGAAGGAAGCCAAACCCAGGTAAGAAGTGAAGAATACAGGGAGGGCGGAGAGATTTGTTAGACAATAAAACTACTGTACAATGATTTACATTCAATTCTAGGTTGTTTTGCATTTGACCCCATCTGCAAGTGCATGCATACATCAGAATTAATTCCAGTGTATTACATTAACCTTCCTGTCTTTATTCCAGCCCTCCAAATCCTCCTATGCCTGACACTAAGCCTGTGGGTAAGCTAACGTTTTTCAAAACGATTTTTTAAATCCTGAGGAATCACTGTAATCATTTGAGATCTGCTTAGATTCTTCATTTAACATAATCCAAACATTACATGGATCATGCTTCACTTCTTTTTAACCACTTGGCTGTTGCCAAATTAACCTGCGCTTGACACATAACATGATTTCTATCTATTTTAAGGCTCCTCTGGTGGTATGAGGGCAACCAAACAATCTGGGAATGAGGTACGATAATGATCTGCACAGAAAATCTAACATACGTTAGTGAGGTTTTCTCTACTGTTATTGATATATTTATATTACAGGACAAAGAATGGTTTGCTGGAGCTTGCAACAGGAAGAGAGCTGAGGATCTCTTACTGGGGGTCAACAAGGTAAACCAAACATACTCATTTCATGGTATAATAATCAGCCACTGATGAGTCATTTCAACCATAATCAGCTTTTTTTTCAACCAAGCAAATACAAGGACTTAAGGCGAGTGTGTTGCACAGACAATGGGGGAATTTGCTGACTGTTTTTGTGCATGTTTCTGCTGAAACTCAAATAAAAGCCAAACCTGAGTCATATACCTTTGTTTTTTCCATTCCCAACACTTACTCTGGATAAGATATAGTCTTTTTACATTCCCTCAATTCTTCTTCACATTCTTTTATCAACTTTTCTTCTCCATCCCTTTTTATTGCCTATTCTTTGCATTAATTTTTTCTCAGATTTTCCTGTTTTCCTCTTTTTCCTTGTTGTAGGACGGCGCCTTTCTCATCCGACTCAGCTCAGCCCAGAGTGCCCGGCAGCCGTACACCCTTGCTGTGCTCTACCAGCAGAAGGTGTACAACATTCCTATCCGCTTCCTGGAGGATACACGAGGTTACGCCCTGGGAAAAGAAGGCAAGAAGAATGAAGAGGTGAGGATGATTTGAGACTGTAGAGAGAGAGGCGGGAAGGAGAAGACAAAGAGAGGAGGATTTTGGATGAATTACAGGCTTTTTATTTAATTACCTCTCTCCCTTTCAGATTTTCAGCACCCTTGACGAGATGATTTCCCACCACAAGAATAACCAGCTGCTTCTGATAGACAGCAAGAGCCAAGCCAAGCACACAGCGTATTTAACCCACCCTGCACGCCCTTAAAACTGCACTACTACTAAGAGCTTCATGTGAATTATGTGAGGATAATTGTGAGGATAATTTGAAAGTTCCCACTTGAAAATACTGTAGGTCTACTGTGTGTCACAAAAGTGTAGTTACAACTCTGAAAAATGAAATCAGTTATACAGCTAAAGCACTGTTTCATTTAAGTTTATCTTTAAAATAGACTGTGCAAAAACTTTATGGAAATGTCACAAACAGTTGACACTCAGCCGCCATGTGACATGATAACAGCTTCAACGTTCTTACAGTGATTTTCGTGTTTTGTGCCATGTCATAGTTTTAGCAATAACTGCACAATGTTAATTGTTCTCCGGTGAAAAGGAAATGTGTCACTGTATTACTGTAACAGTCATTCAGTCTGGAAACGTCTGCCTTTGGAGGAAACATGCTGTCAAATCACTGCATTTCACTAACTTTTAAACGCACAAACCATTTATTTCTGCTGTTATAAGATATGGAAACATATCCAAACAACCTCCAGATGGTCAGACATTCTTTCAACATGATGATCAGTAATGTTTGTTTTAGTCACGAGCACAGATTTGGTGTGTATCGTTTTCCTAGTTTAGTTCAGTTTGCTGACTTGGATTTGGTGTTGTTTTTTTTCAGTGTGATATTGTAGATATTGTGTAATAGAGACCCAAAGTCAAAATACATCTGCTTTACATTGTTTTTATTTTATTTCTTTTACCACAGTTTCCCCATATTTACTGCTGTTGACCAATAACCATCAATTAACCCAGACTGAGGTCTGTATTTGGGGTTTCTGTGGCTCATTTAGAGGATTATGAAAGGTTGATGCTTGATGAAGTCTTATGATGGATCCTCGTCAGTGAGGGTCAGTGTGGTGAGCTGAGGGTTTGTGGCTTTAACTGAGACTGTGTGTGTGTGTGTCTAAACTGCCTTCCAGTGACCACTGACCAGAAGCTGCTGGTAACACCTGCTTCCTGTCAGAGTGAAACCACCTTCTATGTGGCCAAACCATAAATCTTGGACCTAGCAGTCATCATACTACAAGCAACAATCTTTAGTCCATGATTTTAACTACAAGAGTAAAAATAATTATGCACATGAGTTAATTCTATATTTTAATAAGTTTGAGCAGTTGCATCAGTGTGGCATCAGCTCACTATGTGGGCAAACAACTCTCCTGTCACAATTTATCAACTTTAAATAACTTCCTTTAAAATTTACTTCAAACGATGAATTTAATCCAACATTGAAAAAATAAGTAGAAGGCAAATTATGATTAGCTACATGCAGCACAACAGCTCCGCATCCATACCTGGCAGAATCACTTTAAAGTAACAATGAGGTATTTTTGATTTGTTTGGAGATTCAACTCCATTTGAAGTTATAGATTTTATTTCATAGTTTAGGTAGTGTGAGTGATAGATAGATAGATAGATAGATAGATAGATAGATAGTGCCCCTCTACAGGCCAGGGACCTGTATCTGCGACTGGATGGGAGCAGTGTAATGGATGAGTTTAGGGGGTGTTCTGCGTGTAATGGCTTTACTGTTGAGGCCTGAGAGTTGGGGGTGTTTAGACCAATGATTTTGGAAGCACAATGTGTGATACATGTGAGCTTGCTCTTACTGGAGGTGGTTAACATGTTAAAAAAGCAGGATGAACTGTATAGGAGAATGAAAATCAGACAGATGGGAAAGACATGCAACCGGCCAGACTAAAGGTCATGGAGACCTATGGCCACTTGTCCGTCAAGATGAGAATAACAGGATTTAACATATTTTCTGCTTTTCGCCACCACATTAGCTAAAAAATTTTAAATCTACTGTAAAAATATTGATAGGATTAGCTACTTTCCAGCTAATTCTGTCTTTCCATCCCACATCTATAATCTGAGGAAGTTAAAACTGTATTGTGTGAGTCACATCCTTTGAGACAACAGCATTTTGATGATGTCTGTGCAACCACAGCCCGTATGTAATCCTGACTCAGTACTGTACGGGCCTTTGATTTTTAGGAAGTATTTATCTGACCAACCGCAAACTAACAGCTGATATTTTAACTGAAACTAAACTGACTAAACAATTACTTTAAATACTGATTCACATCATATGTTTATCACTGCATGAGGCCAGAAAGTTTTATATAATCATAAAGAAATAATGTCTGTTTTAAACGTACAGTTATGCGTTATGTGTTAAGTGTTGTGTTTTCTATTGTGCACAACCTGCTGCTCACCAGGCAAAATGATGATGATGATGATGATGATGGCATCCTGCATAAATCAAAAAAAGATGCAGCTGATTGTAAAAACACGTTGAAACATGAGCGGTGCC
The DNA here is from genome assembly GCA_033000465.1 of Sciaenops ocellatus. Lineage (NCBI taxonomy): Eukaryota > Metazoa > Chordata > Actinopteri > Sciaenidae > Sciaenops > Sciaenops ocellatus. The sequence goes on along the minus strand of CP136880.1, from coordinate 16,872,701 downwards.
TGTCTGGTACAGAGCTGCGTCATGCATACGACATACCTTTTGGAAAGAAGAGTGTGTGCGTTAGTGTGTGTGTGTGTGTGTGTGTGCGTGAATTTGTCGAAACCATGCAAAGGTGGGGCGCTCTGTCACGAGCCCTGATTTCGAAGTTGGTGAAAAGGAAGGGGGAAGGGGCTGCGGCGGAGGGGTACAATGTGCACATTCACATCCACATTGCGTTGACAGTTCTGAGAAAACTAAAAATCCACGACATGGAGGTGCTTATGCCAAGTCATCACTGACAATAAACCCACCGCGGATTTTTTAAGGACAGCCCCCATATCCTTAAATGGCATGCGGAGGCGCTGATTTACGCACGGGTCTCAGTAGTAGTTGAAGTGGACTAGTTTTCTCAGCGGAAGTGCGGAGTTTTTGATTCAGGACTGGCGTAGGGGGGCTAGTGAATGGGAGCAGTCACTGGATTCGTGTGATACCAACGCAAGCCACCCAGACTACCTACTACTGCCCATCATATTTGACTTTTGGGGACGTTTAGGGCACAAACAGAACAAGATCACCTCTATTCCTCCTGCTGTCCCCTTCCCCTTTCCTTCCTCACGGATTCTTCAGAAAGAGAAATCCTCCAGAAATGGCTCAGATACTACCGATTCGATTTCAGGAACATCTGCAGGTAAGAAGACCGCAGAAACCCCCCCCAGCTCTTTTGGGTATTTTTGCGCAGCTCCTCGCCCATGTAGATCCGCACACACACACGGCACATGTCGCATTTAAATGGGATCTGAAATAGGGCTGCAGGGTGGTGCTCAATATAGCTACAGGCCTAGTTTTCTCCTGCCGGGCAGATGATGACTTGTAAAAATTGACCAGTCAGATCGGATACAGCTCCAATGCGGACCGGTGTGTCTGTGCGTGGATACGCCGCAGTTATTTCCCCTCATTCAAGTGGAAAAACGCCGCTGTCATTTTCAATCTGCGCCGATGCAAGCTGCGGTGTTTTGACACTTTTTTCTGATGCAGACAACTGAGCTCAGCTGTTGGTGGTTACATTGTAACTGAGACCTGAATGGCACTTGCACTCAAGCTTTGTGGCTACCATGTTGTTGTCATGTCCTGCAGCAACATATCCCTACTTTGTAACCTTCAACAACAACAACAACCATGGTCAGTGCGTAAAAGACAGAAACACCATATTCATAATGTAATGCTCTACAGTAGATGTGTGTGGACATTTAGAGGCATTTATTTTGCAAGGCCTTAAAAACATGATCTGAGCAATATTTTCACATTGCAAGAACCAAAAATCCCAAATGAAATCTGTTTCATGTCACTGCATCAGTATTATATTGATTTGATGTGTCTCTCTGCTCTGCTTGTGGTGTTTTTCGTGCCAGAGGAGCATCTGTGCAGCTTCAAAATGATCAACATGACAAGAGTATCAAAGGCCCTCTAGTCTTTGGTTTGCAGTCCCTTTGATGGAAAACACAAAATGCCCTCTTACAATCTGTGACGACAAAAGGAAAACAAACAGCCAGTTATGTGGTCGTCTGTGGAGGAACTATTTCCACCACGACCCTCTCTCTCTCTTTTTTTTTTTTTACTCTGGTTTGGACTTTTGATAATGTCCCACAGCAGCCCCAGTGCTTGGCGTCTTGCAGCCAAAAGAGAAACTTTGTGACGCACCCCTCCACCTCCCCTTGTCTGTAGCCTGTTGTTATGGTAACAGCAGGCAGTGAAATGGCCTTTCACTAGAAAAAAGCCCCCACCCCCCCACCCCCCTCTCTCGCTCTCTCTCTGTGCTCCTTTCCTCTGGCCAGTAGCCCCACTTTCGTCAGCCAAAGATCCTTTATCCATGAAAAAACTGTGCAGGCAGAGAGAGCTTGCAGGCTACCAGGCTCCTCTCCTCACTGACAGGGCTGGTACACTGTTGCTCGCTGATGGAGGGCAGTGCAATACCTGGCAATGTCTGGGTTAGTAGTTCAAATGGCTCTCAACAGTGCATTCCTTTCCCTTATACATCTCCTAAGAAAATCTTGCCCTGAGACAGTGATAAGCAACAGACTTGCTTTACGTTCCACCTCTACCGTGAAATCCCAGCTCGTATCCCTCTGTGAATCTAGGTGGCTCCAGTAGAGTGAAAAATGCTTGGAATTCGCAATGCCAGGACTTTGGGCCTCAAGTTTCCTTTTTTTTCTTGGCCTGGTATTTACAGCTCTGTGTTTGTAGTCTGGAGCTTCATGATGAGGTACCAGCTTGTTGAACTAAAGAGCAAACTAAGTGCTCCAGATACGTTGGTTATTCAATAGTTTTCATTTTCTCACTCCGCGCCAGTATCTATGGATTGCCTGCCTACCATAACGTATCCCTCCATTATTACTCATTTTTCTCCTTGCTTGTTTACTTTGGTATAATTTATTATCCATCGTCCATGTGTGAGCATGTCATTAATTGACCAAATGGATTAAGGTTTTAGATGGATGTGTGCAGGCTCACCGTGGCCTCCAACCTGTGTTTAAAGTTGTCTGGATAATGGTGGCAATATGAAGGAAGACAAGGACAGAGAATAATGTGTTGAATTATGAAAGCGCTAAAGTGAGAGTCATTTACAGCTTATGTGGCTCAGCTGCTGACTGTCGGCGCAGCGGCCTACGTATTGTAGCAGCTTGTGTAAGTGCAAAAATGTCCTGCAACCCCGAAGCGCCTGAACATTGTCCTGTCGAGTTAGGAGAGTCCAACCTGCTGCTCTGCGGCTGTTTACAGCATCCTGGTGTGCTGCTGTATCTGTACTGATGAAATGATGCCACCACCAACGGATGTGATCGACAGATGAGGTAAACAGGCCCTATTTAAGTCCTGCAAATCACATCAGGGTAGGAAGCAGGATGACAGAATGGTTTAACCCAGTCTAACAGAACACATCTGTGACTGTAGCAGTGGCTGGTCACCAAAACTCAATCATGAATGCATTGAAAGAGTCAGTCATTCACACGCACAATATGCACATTGTGTCATTGTGTTGTGTTAAATGAGTTGCGGACAGTTAAATCTGCAATGACAGATTCAGTACTGTAACAAATTAATTTGCAGATTATTTTCCAGATAATTTAATGACTTGTATAAAAAATGTCACTACAATATCTCAGAACCCAAAGTGAAATTCAGAGATATTCAGTTTACTGTCAAATATAACATAGAAAAGAATCAAATTGTTAGATCTGAGAATCTGAAATCAGCGAATGTTTGATTCAATTTTCAAAAGTTACTGAATAATTTTCTATTGCTCGACTAATCAATTAATTATCCAATTGTATCAGCTCTAAACTGATTTTCTGGCCACTTGGAGGTAGCAGAAAAAAGCTCTGAACACAGCACATATTATCATATTATCACCTTTTCGGTTATATGACAAATAGTTGTTAGCTGTTTTGGTCTCCACCACCTCCTGAGGGAAATATCGGACTCTTCAGCAGCTAAATGCATTACTATGTTCAGCAGCTAGTTGCTAACTGTGTCTGTCTGCTGTTTATTCTGCTGGGCAGGATACTCATAGATGATTTTTATACCTTTTTATAGCTGCCTGTGGTGCTGAAAACATCACTATGAGAGTGAACTAAAATGTCAAACTGCGGAAAACCAAAACAACGAGCTGAAAGACATTATGAAACATTGTTTTTGCTAAAGGGAACTGCAGAATTGGATGATCATTATCTCTGGGTTTATCACTAAAAGTAATCCATTGTTAATATAAATCTTGAATAGAGCAGCTTTAAAGTTTTCATGATTACTTAAACCGTATACCTCCTAACCTATAGGTTACATACGTAGCCTATAGCAACACTTCAGTGTCTCTTTGCTGCATTCCTGTTTTAATTGTGTTTGTGTAATCTCCTCCTGAACCCAAACCCCTCAGCTGCTGATGCAACGTGTCAGTGCCTCAGCAGTGCATCCACCCAGTCTATGACTCACCAAATACCGTCAATGCTGTATCATCACTGAAGTTCTACTGCCTTTGTTATCGTAATGCTGTTTTTTAGCTGATCATTTCAGCTGTTTTGAGAAGCAGAACTTAAAGGAGTGTGTGAAGGTATATCACAAGAGGCAGTTTACAGAGACTTGTAGTTTAAGTGTGATTTTAGTCTGGAATGTTCTACTAAGAAGGAAGTGCAGGGGGGAGTTTCTTCCGGTGAGTCAGTTGCCCCACCCTGAACCGTAGATTGCCAAAGGCCTGTCTTACTGGAACAGCACTGTACAGACCTTGCACTCATCCCTCCTTCTTCATTCCCCATAAAAGGTACATTTATCACCCTGACTTCTCTTCTTCACACTGGCTCTCTCCTAACACCCACCCTCCCTTCGTTTTTAGCAGGATGCTAAGCTCCTCCTTTCACTCCAACCTTATCTTCTCCCCCACTATCTTCATAGTGGTTTCCCACCCCTTTCCTCCCTGAGATAGTGTTGGCAGTCTTCAGGAGATGTAGCATATGGCTCCAATCCTCCCTCAGGTCTTCTCTGTGGCCCTTTTCAAGAAGCCTTTATCTTGCACTTCCTAAATAACCTCACCAAAACCAACTGTACATTGAGTGGTATGATCGAGTTGTCATCAAAATATTAAAACAGATATGTTGTTATATTCAAGTATTTTGATATGGAATGCAAGATCATATATAAAACAACTCAACTGGTCTCTAGTGATAAATTCAGCCAAGTAGTTCCTTGATTAATCATTTGGTTTATAAAAAGAAGTGCAAAATGCCTGTCACAGTTTCTAAGAGCACAAGTCAAAGCCCTTTGATTATCTGTCTAATAAAACTGAGAGAAAGGTAACATCTTCTCATTTTAGAGGCTGAAAGCAGAGAGTGTTGTCTGAAAAACAACCAGAGCGATTATTAAAGTAATTGCTGATTAGTTAGTATAAGATCGTATTAGATTGTTTCAAATCTAGTCTAAGTTTTATATCCTTACTTTGATTTAGGCAACAAACAGTTTTTAACTTTTAGTTAGAGGGTGGGGAATGCTAATATTAGAGCTGCATTTCATTGCGGCTGAACATAGTGTTGATGAGAGTGACGTTTGCTGGTCATAAAACCACAACAATGAGCTAAAAGAAGTTAAAGAGCTCCCTGGAGCTTAGAGAAAGTGCAGAATTGGGTCATAATTCTCTGTGGATTTGCCACGGAAAACAGTCCTATTACCACATGGAAAATAGTGATTTCACTCACTGTTAATACAAATATTGATTAGTGCATTTTTAAATTATCTTCCAGCCCCATTTAGTGTAATGTAGAATCTAAAAATGGATATTTTTCTCGGATGTAATTAATGAAAGAACTTGCTAGAAAATGTCTTCTCCCATGGAAACCCCTCTGTCCACCCCCGACTGATAAGTGTTACATCCTTCCTGTTTTGTGGATGACATGATTTAAATGGCTCAGCAGTCATGATGTGTTGTCCTGCTCTACCAGCCAACTGCGAGATAGTGCAGTCCTTGTGATGACCGTAAGGATTCCTTTCTGCTTGCCTCAGACTGCATAATGCAGTCAGTTCAGTCATCAGAGGGAGAGTGCGTGTTTTGGTCTGTCCTCTCGGTTCACTTAGTTTGACATCGTGCACAGTAATACCTCTGTTGAGCAGCTGTTAACATTGGTGAAATGTTTTCATGTTTTTTAGTTCTGCTAAGATTTGGCACAGCAGAAATTAAAACTGAATCAGCTGCTCTTTGTGTGCTGTTGCTGCATCTTGGGACTTCTTCCAGTTAGAAAAGTAAATATGCTGAATAATGAATTGGATTCGCTGATGGTGGTTTATTAAAATAAATCTAATTCATTCTTGGTTTTAGTAGATCTCTATCGGGGATTTTCTTTAGTGTTGTCTCAGACTGGTTTAGGCTGAATAATTTGGTGATAATTAAACTTCTTTACAGCTGGCTGCTTACATAGACAATTAAATGCAGTGCCAGGGTTTAATTGCAGGCTTTGCTGAAATAAAGATGCACTGTACTTTGTCAGTATAATTGAGATGTGATGATTGTTACAATAATAGCAGTGCAAGTAAAAAAAAAAAGAAAAACTCATCTGTCATCAAAGATCAAAATGCTTCACTAAATTCAGGAGACTATTAGCAGCTATAATAAGAGTGTAAAGTAGAGCTCTGTTGGGTTAACATCCTGTTGTTCGCTGTGTGCCCACGCTTGTTCCCTGAATTCATGTACAACCAGACCTCCTGTCTGGAAAACAACCTTTAAGAATATCCCTGGAAAATTGGAGCAGACCTGCTGCTATTTTAATCGAAACACTGTTTTGGTCAGCTACTTGCTGCGTTTTTTCCCCTTTAAGGCAAATGTCAGCTGGTGCCGTATATATTTTCCCACTCCATTTTTTTTTGTTGTTGTCGTGATGGAGGCATGACTCGTTTAGAGGTCTTAAAACCCTGTAAAGTTGGAATATTCCCCTTTTTGTTTTACTTTTAGTGTAGGAAACTGTTGGCACACTATAATGGAGCAGTCTTGTATGTTTTTATTCATTTAACAACATTTTGGTTTGACCACTATTGAAACTACACTAGCTCATAGCTCATCTTTTCCAACATTTATAAGGTAACACTCTCCCTATTTAGAATTTATAAGCTATAAACCATTAATAAACAGTTTGTAGCACCCTATAACTTAACTATAATGTAGTTGTAAGCAGAAATATGGATATTTTTCATGTTTATTAATGTATTTGTCATCAATTACAAATGTAACCACATACATGTCATCATATTATATTTAAGTATTTGTTTTTATATGTATTATATCTTTTAATTAGAGTTAAAAAAGTATTCATTGATTTGTAAATACTTTGTCAACTGACAACTGAGCAAATGAAGCTGATGAAGGCCACAAAATGTGGCTGAAAGCTCTGGAAGAGCTTCAGTAAACATAATAATCCAAGGTGAAAAATAAAAACTCCTTACAGCTCATCACATCTTGATGAGTTGTGAACAGTTACGATTCTGATTGGCTCCACCCAAATGCATCAAAATCCAACTTTCTGCACCTCTAAAGGATTCCAGTTTCTTTAATCTGACAAAGACTAAAAATGACAGTTCACTGTTTAACCAGGAAGTTTTGTGCTAGACAAGGCTGGGAGCGGTTACCAGGCAACCAGGAGAGGCTCCTGGAAGTTGCTACTCCCAAAGAAATGCATAACCACCCCCGTGAATCAGCAAATTGCCTGTTGTCTAATCGTTTAGTACAAATTAACAGGATATAACATGTTCATTTAAGATTTTGGCCTCCTGCTTCCAGTATTTGTGCTAAGCTAAGCTAACAGATATGAGAGAGAGAATTATTGACAAACACATTAATAAACCCTCAGAAATGTCCTTTTATCGGCTTACAACAGTTTATTAGGGATTATACTACTTTTCAATGCTAAACATGGTTATTTTTTTTATTTTCCAGTTGCAGAACATGGGTGTGAACCCAGCCAACATTGGGTTCAGCTACCTAACCATGGAGTCGGACAAGTTCATCTGCATCAGAGAGAAGGTGGGTGAGCAGAACCAGGTGGTAATCGTGGACATGTCCGACCCCACCAACCCAATCAGGAGGCCGATCTCCGCCGACAGTGCCATCATGAACCCCGCCAGCAAGGTCATTGCCCTGAAAGGTAGGTCAATATATTGTGAGAGATGAGAAATACTGTGTTGTTGTGTGAGGGGAAAAAACAGTTTGCTGGTATTATTAGTGGCTTTGTACCAAGCACTGAGGTTATTATTGTTGTTTAAACTCCCAGAGTGAAGACTGCATGGCATTCACACTGTTTATTTGTCTTTAGTTATAACAGATTTAGCCATCAACTCGTATTGCTGTAGGAATGCCACCGGCCATGCAATGACTAATGCTCTGTCAATGCTGTAAATATGTAGAGAGCACTCAGTTCTATTGCCTGAATGTACTAAATTGGTTGTGCAAATTGATTTTATGCCACTGAATCTAGCCCTTAGAGCACAAACACAAGCGCTGATCAGGATGATTTGCCTATAATGCTTTTCTCTCTCTCTCCCTCCTTCCCCCCTCCCTCTGAGGATAATATAACCCTGTTTGCCCTTTCCCTCTGGTTTATCTTTGTCTTCCCGTTTTTACCTGATTGACACTTTGCTTTTTCTCCCTTGCTTTCTGTCATTTCTCAGACGGTGAGTTGCTTTCTGTCTGTCTACCCGTCTGGCACTCTGTTGTGATGACACAGTAGCCATGTCTCTCTCATAAAAGCTTCCCGCATACCCCCTCTCAAGTACTCAGAGCTATTTTGACCACTGATCAATCAAAAGACTGACAACTGTTTAGAAGTGACTCTCCTGCCAGTGTATTGTATCACACTGCTGCTCCGACCTAACATGCTGGCACACATCGTAAGAGTATATACATGTATGTTAGCATGACTTGTTGTATGCTGGTAGAGTGTATGTGTGGTATGCATCATCAGATATTGCAAACTGAAAAGAGTCGGGACACTGTGTGTGTCCTTGCACCCCTGTGTGAGCGTGTCCTAGCAGCCATATCAATGTTCAGATCTTACCTGCATATAAGGGATGTCATAAATGTATCATGATATCAGTAACAGCTCTATTAACCCGAACCATGCATTGCCACGCTTATTTGTTTCTCTGTAACTTAACTGGTAAATGGAGGTTCATAAATAGGACGAGCAACAGTATACTAGAGCACAGAAATGCTGTTATGGCTTAGTCAGACCTGTTTATTACCCTCTTAAAGCTGTCGTCTGCTTTCTGTAGCCAGATGTCAGTAGCACCCAAGAAGTATCAGCCAGGTAACCATGTACATAGTTGCTTCATTGGCTTATAAAACACCAGAATGAGTTCTTCTGTCCTCTAGTGGTGTATAGCTATGCAGAGAGTTTGTTTTGCTCAGGTTTGGAGACATTTCCTCTGGTTCTCTATTCCTCTAGAAGAAAATGTCATTTTTATTGTGGTGCTCATAGCATTGAACAGTAGTTTTAACATCCTCAAATAATCCACGGAACATGCTGTTGATTTCTTTTCCCAGCAAATAGTCCCCTAAAAAATGAGTCCTATTTAGTTTCAGTGTATTTCTAAAGTACGTGGAGGTCTGTGGATTATTAAAGAACTAGTGTTTAGGATTTAGTGGCATCTAGCTCTCGCCTTATGCGGGAGAAACTATGCGAAAGACCCTATCTAGAGCCAGTGTTTGTCCTGCCATGGCTACTGTGGAAATATTGTGGTTCAACATGGCGGACTCCGTGGAAGAGGACCAACATAAATAGAGAGATATAAAAGCCTCAAGGTAACAAAATCATTCTTATTTTCATGTGATTATACATTAATAAAACATAGTTATGCTGCATATTATATTGCGTTTGTGGCATATTCTGTAAATAGAGCCCCCTAAATCATACACACTGGATCTTTTCTTTCAATGCTGTGAGCTCCACAAAGAAAATTCCTTTCAACGGTACTGTGTCGAAGTTTCACAGACTGATATCTCATAACCTGCACAGATACCAGACCAAATTTCAGGAAATTAGTGACAGACTAAATTTTGCACCACTCTTAATGTTTGCTTAAATATTTCCTGACTGTGCTCAGCTGTGAGTTCTCCTCTTAAATCTAGATTTAAGGGGGGCCAGTGAGGGTGCGAGGGTTACCCACAAGGTTATACTAAACATCATCTCATACATCCACAAATTCATTTACATGTCATTTGAAATGCTAAGTTTTGTTTTTGTGCCATAATTTATGCAAAAAACACCTCAAAGATAAAATAGGTTGAATACATTTTCCCTGTATTACAAAGATTAGCTCAGCATAAATGTAAAACACATGCAAACAAATCAGCACAAAATGTGATACAGACTTTTAGTAATACAAACAGGCAGTAAATAAAGTGGTATTTGTAACCAGATATTATTGAGGTAAATGATCATCATTAGAGGTTACCGGCTCTACTTTGAATATACTGATAGCTGTCTCTCTCTACCCCTCTCACGTGTTCCCTGTGTTTCTCTACCTCCCCTCAGCTGCCAAGACGCTGCAGATCTTTAACATTGAGATGAAGAGTAAGGTAAAGGCCCACACTATGACAGAGGAGGTCATGTTCTGGAAGTGGATATCGGTAAACACAGTTGCCCTGGTGACAGATTCGGCCGTCTATCACTGGAGCATGGAGGGGGATTCCCAACCTACC